>CM032388.1:5863135-6428135 GCA_019049475.1 Eueides isabella | reverse complement strand
ACATATATTTCCTTTTAAAGTTATATGTATTACGTACGTTATTAAATTATCTTTATTATGACGACAATACAAATATATGGATTTATCATAATTTGAAGAAATTATTATAATTTTAAGATGCATTTTCCTGTTCACTGAAGAAACAAAAGAGTTTCGCAAGGCGCATTTTCACAAGCTTGCATGACTGGTTTACATTTATGCCTTTCTAAATAAGCTTAGTATTTTAGATAAACCTACCTATATCATTAAAGTAATTGCAAGTGATTGCTAAGTAACAAATACAATATAAGAAAACACTGATGCAACTAAATTATATTTGCAAAAATGTGTAGGTGTATCTGATTACAACTTCGAGGTGCAAAATGTCACTTGTAATAATTTAAATATCGTTTGCGCAAAGTACAATTGTAAGTATCACATATTTATATATCAAGGTCGGTCACGATGACTTTTATATTGTTCATAAAATAACCATAGCAAACTTTCTAAGAAATATTGTAGCTTCTTATACAACAACAAATATTATAAATTAAATAGTTTTATAAATATGTAAGTAATGTGAATATATAAATATTAAATTAAAATAATAATATATAAAAAAACGATGGTGTATATATACTGTATATATCGATTATAAAATGATTTCTAAAGGTTCTTAGAATGCGGTAAGACGTTTAAAAGCCGAAGCAGACCGAGGAAAAAAATCAATATCCTTTGTTACTACTCACGTGTACCAAATAAAATGAAATAAGCACAAAACAACCTGACAGTGCACTTGCAGAGAGGCGCCGAACATAATTTATCGACATAAATAAATACTGAATAGGATTTTATTTTAAGGCGAAAGGTAACTTACATTTTTCCATTTTTATTCGTAACTTTATCAAATTCAAATAGTTCGTAAAAATTATGTTTAATCATACATTATTTATAAACAAGTTACTTTCTTTTAATTTATAACACAACTTATAATATTAGAACTAGAATATGAGCTATGTCGATACTCGATAACAATAAGATACGACGATAAACAATTTTGACTTTAGTATACAGACATAAATAACGTCCTGATGGAAAGGTGATTGCCGGTGTCCGGGTAGCGGGGGGAGCCTCGTGGGGTCGATTCCAAGAAAATGAATCGAGCCTCGGAGGCAAGTTGCGGCAACATCACAGGATGCAATCTTGTTAAGCCCCCGAGAAGGTTAAAAATGGGCTCAATAGACGAACGCGTTTCGTATAAGAAATTATAATTTTATTTATTATTAAAACGTAGTAGTGTTCCTGTTGAAATCTCTTATATAGCTATAAAAAAAAGTTTTGTTAATCTTCGATAATTGAAGTATACAAAATACTAAGTAGTGAACGAAAAACTGCTATAATCATTGTTTACAGTAAATTGAACTTTTTCTGTCCATATTTAAAACTGAAAAGTGTTTGAACGAGAATACCTATATATTTCATTTAAAAACAAAGATATTACATTGATTTTGTCAAATATAATCTATATAAGATTTGATGGCGGGCGCGAGTGTGGCGCGGGCGCGGGTTCGCCATGCCGAAATAACCGCATGCGTAGTGTTCAATGGGCAGGCGCGGGAAGCGCGGGGGCGAACGTCGCGGCGCTCGCGCCAAAATTAGACGTAAACATGACGAGAACGAGGCGCCGTTAACGACGAAAACTTGTGAACCTCTCTTTTGACTATAACTCTTTGATTTTTTTGGTTTTAAGTTTTTTATCACATTAATTAGTGTTACAAAAAGTATAACTTAATGGAAAGTATATTTTAATAATTTAAAAAATATATATTTTTATAAGGTCATCCCACATAAGTCAAAGAACTTAAATTAAAACAAACTCTTCTTGCATGGTTCCAAAATCAGTGCGTGTTGCATGAACCCCTAATTTTTTAAATCAAATTTCCGATCACTCAAACTGTGCAATTAAGGTCATTTACATGTATATTATAGTGTTAGCGTTTCCATTGAATATGAAATTATATATTAACATTTTTGTTAAAAATGAAAATAACATTAAAGGTCGCATAGTTTTGATGAGAATGCACTAGATATTCACTCTACGTTTTTTGAATAAAAAAAAGTAATAAGGCCCAAGAAAAACTGTTATTTTTATTACTGGTTTAAATATATAACTAACAAGTGCAAATTATTATAGAATTGTAGAGACAAAAATTATAATTTACATACTTAGACTTTCCCCTGCAATGTTTTCAAATAGAAATTTTTACATTAAAAATATAGCTTAAAATATTTTGTGCGATGTTATACTTATACATTCTGTAGAGTGAAATTATTTTCTCAAATTTTAATAAATGTAAATATGTACGTGCTAAATGTTAAAATTAAAAAGAAAATGTTATTTTATGTTCAATATATTATTATCATTTTATAGACTACCAAAAGTTATAAGTTTTATTAAGCATAAACAATCAAAAGTTTAATATCAAGTTATAGTTGGGTAAATGTACATGTTTTAAATATTACTACTTAATCAACATAATACTTAATAAATGAAAAAATATTTTTTTAATAAATATAGCTTTATAAAAAAAACAATCATTTATTTTTTTGTAGTTTATAAAACAAAATTAATTTCTATGGCTTGTCCTTAGTAGAAAGACATGATTATGCTCTCGTGGATTTTTTTGGAACTTTTTAACATGAACAATTCTGTCAATATATGATTTTGCGTTGGTTTATGCAGGCAAATCATATAGATATTTTAGACGTCATTAAGTAATGACAGTATTATTCCTTATCTAATTAAATTAAATAGTTGCGTTTTATATAATTACATTAAACTTGTCCTTTACGGTATATCAATAAAATTAATGTTTTATAAAATATCTAAATTTCAAAAATACGGTGATCTTCATGTCAAGTGTGGTACGTTGTGGGTCTCAGCGGGCGGTCAAGCACGAGGCGCGTTGTGCCTATAATACGTATTATCTATATTAATTGTTATAAAACGAGTTAAACTAAAATTCGAAGCCAAGTTTGGATTGACAAAAACATTTCTGTATGAAATATTTCATTTATCGAGACAGACTATAGTGCTCCACGCTAATAATTTGGATGTAACCCACGATCATGTCATATGTCATGTGTCTAAACAACTCTTAGTTATTTCTATTCGACTATACGAGAGGATTCGCAGCTCAAAGCTGGCATACAAACTTCTACATAATATACATATATATCAGAATATGAATAAAACATATAGAAAAGAAAAATAAACGTATAAGTACTACATGTTCTTTTATATATTCTATTGTAGTTAGACGTCATAGTTACATTGAAATAAAAAAAAAAAGTTTGTTACTTTGATACTTAAATTGCGTCATCGTGGTCATATTTAAAATTGTAACAGAAGATGACGTTGGGCATAAGGCGCCCGTCAATGTACCACACTTGACCCCTTTTGATCTCACAATTAGGCATGGCAATACTCCCAGTATATAGCATAGAGGTTTGTACTTACTAGGTTAAATTATAACGAATTTTAAGAAAACTTTAGGTAATTCTTTATTATATAGCCAATTGAATGGTAGTCAATTTTAATTAAGTCCTTGATTAAAAGATACTTTTTTCGTACATAATTTACATCTATAATACTCATTCTATATTTGTTGTTACAAAATTCAATCTTGATAGGTGTAGAGGTGATGTTATATTCTACTAGTGTGGTCTCAATATTCCTTATGCATAATCTTTACAAACATCTTTGTGATCACATATATTATTGGAATTCATTTATACCGATGACACAAGTCGATGCAAAAACATCTGTGTCCACAAGGCACTATATTGTTGCGCTTCACGAACAAAGCTGTACCCTTGAAGAAATGAACAACTTAAGAGTCAATTGAAGGTAGAAATACTTATATGAAATTAGGCACGATTCATAATATAATTATGAATTATACTATAAATAATAGATATCTATGCTATTTTCAATATATATTGTGATATTACAGGATGTTAAAGATGTTGAACACGTAACATATGAAGTAATAATAGATAATCAGTTATTAAATAAAAGTATATGGCGAGGAGGTACGACCGTGCGATTATAAACGCAACAAGTTGTGGGCTCGATTTCAACTCGTGAAAATGAGATATTTGATAGTTTTATCTAATTTTCTCGCTCAGATAAAGAAGCAAAGCGCGGCGTTGACTTAAGCAACACGCAATGCCTCGACAATTCGGCAATAAGTAGAGCAAATTTATTAAATAAGATATATAAATATATAATTTGCGTAATGATATGCAATTAGCTAGTGGGTACGTACTTGGACTTTACCAAAAAAGTTACTACTTTCGTTAGTTGTTAGTTATTGTAATAATAAATATTCTATTGACATTTTTATCCACTATTTTACACCAAAATAATGAGTGTCGGTAGGTATATGGCGTTTCGTTTATGAACCACAAAACCAAAAAGACTATTACAACAAAATATTTTTCTATAAATATAAAAAATTTACCCGTCTGGAGATACAAGTCCCAAGTGTCGCGTGTTATGCTCTAATACAACATTGTTGTCCTTACTTGAAAATATAATAAAAAATAATGTATTTTCATTTATATTACAGTTATTGGCAGATAAAATTAATTAAATATTTCATTAATTTATATTATTTTTATTCATTATTTTATCAAATAATTTTGGTTTTTATTTTGAAGAATACTATCTATGATCGCAATTCCTAATACCCAATATTTTCTGATTGATTCCGATAAAGACGATGTCTAGAGCCAAGCCAACATCCAATAATCAGAGCGTGGAAACTGAGTACTTTGTTTTTGTTGCCAGCATTCTAAATGATAATGTGTTCTATTATGTTGACTATAGAGCTAGTCAATGTATAACCTAATAAGAATAACACTTAACGCTATCGTTCACTTACAAGGATGTTTTAAGATTATAATATAATAATAAAGGTGTGTTTAATGAGAAAACGTATATAAATTTAAAGCTGCATTTGAACCCGCACCTCTTGGTAAACGGCCCAGATGTTAATATGTTTTCTAAAAAATACATTTAGATAACAAATTGTAGTATGTTCGATACGATAATGACTGATTTGATAATCTTATTTTTAAACAAATTTGAATGAAACTTATCGACTTTTATCTAACGATTTGAGTAATCGGAATTATTTCTTAGTACTCGAATACGTACTAAAAATGACTTTAGATATGTTTGTAAAATGTTTATTACACAAAGAGAAAAAAAGGACAAATATGTATCTGTATGTTTAATATTCTGTCTCAGCTTCACGCTGTATCCCGCACAGGGCAGGGTAGGCAGAGGGCACTTGGGAACCTGGTGTTAAGACACTTCGTTCCCCTTCCGTTCCCCACTTTCCGCCGAATTTGAGGCATTGCGTGTTGAGTGGTGGAACTCAACGCTTAATATTCAAAACATTTATTACCTATCTATATTTTAATTAGCGAACTAGGTTGGCACAATATTTATAAATTAATATTATTAATCTTAAGACACTTATCTCAATGATAACCAGGTTAATATACAATAACAAATATTGTATGTAACATTGAGTGTATCGTAACTTTATAGAAACTTATTGTCGTAGAGTTCCGTTAGCTACCTGTCGCGTCGGACGCAAAGCGGACAAATTTCTGAGAAGGCGATAGTATGCTGTATTTCAAACGTTATCGCTTTGAATACACTGCGATAAGTTGACTTGCAGTGCATATGACTACTATAGTCCTTCTTGGAAGTGGTAGTTGTCTCATATTTAAAATTGTAAAAAAGTAGTTCTTAAATTTCTTTTATATTATTAGGATATAATACATATATAAAAAATATACCACATTACATAAATATCACATGAAATTTGAAGACAAAACCAGAAACTACTTAAATAATTGACTTAGCTTTTCTGCTATTCCTTGCCACCAAGGAGGTAGGTAGCTTAATTCAAATAAAATAGAGTTGAATGAACTTAACAATTCTTTTTCGAAACATGTATTTTTGTATCTGTATTCAGCAGCCGAAGTTTCACTGATTAACAATTCAAGGGACGACACTTTAAAGGAAATATTGTACGGTGTTGAATCACTATAGGCATTTTATAATTGTTTACAAGAGAAGATAATATAATATGTAAGATATATATATATATATATATATATATATATATATATATATATATATATATATATATATATATATATATATATATATATATATATATATATATATATATTGTTATTTGTTATGTATTGCTATACCATGCATATACGCAGGCCCTACGGCACGCCTAATATTTTATAATCAATAATGATAGCAAAGAATATTTTTGAAGATTTTTAGTACAATTCAAATATAATATTGAAGCAATAAAAAATTAACGAAGAATTCTTATATAAGGTATTACTAAGTTAAGGCTTTAGCATAATACCTTACCGTACAGTAAGGTATTATGCTAAAGCTACCGGTTGATAGCGCCGTGTTGGGCGACCGCCAAGGCAATTTGCATCGCTACCCATTTCGGAACTTCGCCAAGTCTAGCCGAACAAAACCACAGAGAATTACCCTCCATTCCAATAATAATTAAAGCAAACATTTCGCATACGAGACACACGGGCCGTTATGGAGCTTATAAAACACCGACCCAACTTGCAATTAAGAAACGATGCGCACGTCTATTTGTCAACGCGGAAGAAACGCCCCGCTTGCAATGGCCTACCTCTTGCTTTATGCAGACGATGTGCTAGTGACCAGAGCCAAGATGTCGATAATATACTTTAATATTATCTACCTTATGTATGTTTTTTAAAGTAATGACCCAAAAATTTTATATCTGAAAGTATTGTGTTTAGTACGTTTTATAAAAAAAAAACACTTTTTTTAAAGATAAAAAACGAATTTAAATAATAAAATACAAAATATAAATAGTATTGAAAAATAAAAACTCAGTTTATGATAGCATTATTATATAGTGTATGCTTATTTCATTGGTAGACTTAATTTACGAGGTGGCAAAAGCTTTGATGTAGCATTGGCTGCTGTCCACCGGTGATAGGGATGGCCCAGTGTCGAGAACCGATGTGTACCTACTTCTGTTACTAAACAAACGAGATTATTACAGGTCTTCAATCACAGCTTATTATGTGCCATAAGATTTACAATCGTTATTGTGATAATTTATACCTTGCTACTTGGATAATATCGTTTTCTTTTTATATATATTTTAAATTCAATTTATAAATGTATTAATGACAAAAATCACATTATAAATGTTATTTAAATTGATGTTAGATGCTTAAATAACAGAAGTCCACCTTCGCCCACGTTAAACCATATGATCCCACAAGTAAAACACAAATTAATAATAATGGCAGTGGCGCCAGGTTTGCAGCCGTAACAGATTATAGATTAAATTGTAGTGTACATTCGTAATAGTATAATCTTTTAATGAAGCTTTAAATAGAATCTATTCACTCGAAAGTAGTTTCTGGTAACTCGTTAATGACGTCAATTCTTTTTCCCTATTAACTGTATGACTTAATTAAAATCCATTGTGAGAACATTATTTTTTTTTTATATAATTCAAAATAAAGTCTTCCTTTTTCCTCCTTGTTTCCTTTAAATATAAGTTTAATCTTTAAAAAAAATATAATTTTTTTTTTACGGTTTATATTAACAAAAAAAAATCAGCTAAAGGGATAAAAAAATACATCAATTTTGTCGAGCTCAATATTTTAAGTTGAGGTAACTTTTTGATTTTTTAACCGGTTCAAATAAAAAAAATGTTAAGGGAAGGTTGCCAAAACATTATAGTCAAAACAGCATTTTAATCTTTTTTGCAATCACAATTTAGGTCCCTACTTACACTAATAAACGTCCCCTATAAGGTTTTTTTTTAATATCTCCCAGATAGAGATAATATCCATCGTAGTAGAATTAAAACAGTTTTTCTGGGCAACCCGTAAATAAGTTTAGCGTATATCTTTACCTCATTTTCTTCTTCATGATTCATTTTACCACAGTTTATCAGAAGTTATCATTAAGTACTCACTGATGAAAGGTAAGGATAGAATTGCGATAAGATAGTCTATGACGACATTGTTTTTTAAGATAGAGAATGACAATTATGACAAGTTTTAGTTTACATTTTAGTTTTACATTTTAAATTACTCTTAAAAAGTACCTAAGTATAATACTTACTATAGTAACTACTAAATGTAGTAATTATAAAAATGTAAAGTTTACATAATTTTTATTTAAAATTCAATATTCAGTTTACTATTTTCGTTGCTTTTTTCAATTAAAAAGAATACAAAAATTTATCTTTGTTGAAGTAAGTATAATTAAAGATTTCGAAACTCATATTGCATAAATATCTTTATGGAGTTACGCAATACATTAGGTTAAGTAATGATAATAGTAATTTAATAAGCTAAATTTTAATGATGTTCCTTGTAGTAACAACTTTTCATTTATTGATAGTTTATATATATATATATATATATATATATATATATATATATATATATATATATATATATATATATATATATATATATATATACATATATATATATATATATATATATATACATATATATATATATATATATATATATATATATATATATATATATATACATATATATATATATATATATATATATATATATATATATATATATATATATATATATGTATATATATATATATATATACATATATATATATATATATATATATATATATATATATATATATATATATATATATATAAATATATATATAAATATATATATATATTTATATATATATATATATATATATATATATATATATATAACATTTTTTTCGATCTAAAAAGATTGACGCACCTAATTTAAACCCACAATCATCCAGGTAAATTATAAGAAACGACTAACTTCCGCCTTAGTAAAACTCGCTTAGTATGTTATGCTCAGTTTTTTTTTTAATAAATACTTAATTTATTTAAAATTTAATCCATCGTGGCACAGTGGAGCAACGGACGACTGGAATGGCGATGGTCGTAAATTTGATATTATGTCGCCTTTCCCCTTAATTATCGGAGTCAAGTTGCAACGCAATACGTTGTTACTGGAATATGATGAATTAAAAGTGGAGAATAAGGTGCCTTGGCAGTAGTTATAGGAGTAAGAACTTGCTTTGACTACTAGTTTCAAGTTACACAAACGAAGTTGCAGACAAACCAACTAGTCAATAATAAGACAAATTTAACTTGTAATATTATCAAAATGTGTAATATCACACAATACAAAACTGTACGATTTACATACATGACGACATACATAATATGCACACGCTATGTAGGTATACTACAAGGAATAGTAAAGCGGGGTAAATACGTTGACCACAGAAACCTCATAAGTTCTTTTCCTTCTCATGTCAAACGAGTTTTGCTTTATTTTAAAGCTAAAATTATAAATAAAGAAAGTCATATCAGTAAATATTAATGTCTTTGGGCTATTTATTATTATTTACTATCACCATTTTACTATAAAGCAATAACAATAACAGTTGGTTAATAAAAAAAAAATAGGTCGATCTTTTTGGATTCAAACTATATATAACAAACATTACCTATTTTCAGATGATATTCTTTGAACCAAAAAATAATGTAAAAAAAATAATAAAATAATTACTATATAGATGCAATGTGTAGTCATGGTTCCCAAATTTTCTTATACTGGTAGTGGTAGTCCCAATATTCTATATTGTTGTGTGACGACATACATCTACACAGCGTGTACTAGACAAAGACTACCAACTCGACCTAGGTGTACTAACGGTAGCGAAAGTAAACATTGGACTATTGTAATATGCAAAAAAAAAATACTTATCTACTTACCTCAATCGCTATGTATTATCTACTTATCTATTGAAGTAAGCAAAATTTAATAATAATTTAAATATCATGACGCAGTATGCGTAAGTGTACATTGCATACTATTTTCTAAAATTTTAATTATTTCCATAGTAGACTTATAGATCGAACTTAATGCAAATAACTTACTTGAGATAATATATTTGTCCTTCTGGAGTACGTGCTTGTTCCCAACCGGCTGGTAGTGGGCCAAGCTCGTCCGGAATATGCGTTCCTACATCATAAGACCTCTGTTTAGCGTGTTGATGTGGTAGAGGTGGTTGCTGTGTTTGTTGACCAGCTGCGTAAGTCTGCTGCAAGCTAGCAGGAGAAGAGTGTGCTCGAGAATGTGATACTAGAGCAGTTCCGGTGGCAGAAGACGATCCAAAAGCCGAATCGGCCGAATTTTCTCGCGAGTGAGAAACAGATGGCGACTTGGAACCGGTCGACGGCGGGTTAAAGAACGACTTTGGAAGCTGTCGCATACGCAGAGGCACCTGTAGCGGTCGTTTAGAGTCGGGCTTGAGCACTGTGTCGAATAATGACTGCAAAACCGAGTCAGAATCCTGGTCTACGCGGAGGACCAGGTTCGATTTCTGTTCACCGTCCGAGTTGAGAGCCATGTTTGAGTCGGATCGAATAAATCTCGAAACCGACCTGGCCCACCGCTATGACACAACACTAGCACGCTGCGGGCTGGCGCGGCGCCACCCGACGTATTCGTAGTATAGCGCTCGGTGCGCGACTAACGTGCGCCCCGCCCGTGTCGCCCCGCGCCGCCTGCCCACGCGCACCACCCGCTACACCCGCGCGGACCGGTCTTCGAGAACGATGCCCCTCAGCCCGCTTAGCACACCTACCTCACCTAACGACTATCCACTATCCAAGTATCCAGTATCCTTCAGTTGATCAGTTACATTAACAACACCACAAAGCTTTGTTAAGCTCTAATAAAAAAATAATTTTATATTAAATATCAATATATAATTATATTACCACTTGCCAAATATTCATGAAATCTGCAAAATTCGAAGTAAACTAGAATCAAAATTTTTCGTAATATGAATTTTCGACTCTACATAATACTATTTATCTAAATATAAAATTGCTCTTTCTATAACTAGCGACCCGCCTACCATTGGCTTTTATTTAATTAAGTATAATTATCTTATATTATTTGCTGAATTTATTACATATTTAAGAAAGTAAATTACGATTTTAAATATTTAAAAAAAAAAATACAAGAGACAAACATAGATACAATTGATAAAAAAATGTTATAAGATGTTACTTAGTTTTTTCGACGGTTTTATATACTATTTACTTTAAATTCATGTTCAAAATAACAACTAAAACGACAAATCGACATTGAAATCCTATTATATTGTAATAGGGTAATATATTATTTTGTAATCACTAATTTAACGTTAACGCAGTTTGAAAGAGACCAGTAACTTTATAGCTAACACTAGAATATGAGGTCTGTCACAGGAGCACCAGCGAGTGACTGTAAACGGGACAAGTGATGATGAAATATTTTATATTTTCAATTTAAATATTTATACTTTGCTCTGGTAAGAAGGCTAAGTGCGGCGTTGAGTTCCGCCACTCAAAGTGAGGAATGGAAGAGAGTGTCTTAACACTAGGTTTTCAAGTTCAGGCATATTGAACATGTAAACCTAGTGTTAAGACACCCTGCTATGTGCGGGATACTGCGTGTAAGCGTATAAACATGTTCAAAAGATTATATTAACTGTGTTGGAAACACCTTTACAAAACTTTTACACGCTTGTCAAAGCTTGCCAAGCGTCGATCAATACAAGCGACATGACGTTGCTCGCAAGGGCTTGTCGGCAACCTGGAAAGGTGTCAGTTTTTGAACACAGATTAAAGGGAGCTGCTCACACGTTGGCGTCTGTTTTAGTTTCTCTGATGAGTTCAAGCTGAACGGGAGCGGTGCTTTGCTGTATACTAATAATAACTTACAAATAATTAAATAATAGGTAATTACACTATCTACCTATTTAAATAAATACATAGGGCTAAATATGCTATATAAAAATGAAATAAAAGACTATATCATTTTTTTGTATATAACTCAGGTCAAATAAAAAAAATTTTTTTGAGATATTGCTGTCTTTATTGCCCGTTCCGAAACTTTAAGTATTCTAACGAGACATATAGTTAACAAGCACCAAGCACGTTTCGCTCCAGAATGTCGCCAGTTGTAACACACTACGGTCAAATTTTGTATTTTGGACGCGAATTTAGCTTTTTGACCGCCGCTCATCCGAGTTGGATTAGACGAAAGACACTTAAAATATCCTTCAGTGCCTTAGTATACAGTTTTGAAGAATTAAGATTTCCCTGTTACATATCTCGTTGTATTAGAATTCTGGTTCTGTAACAAGACCTACATAAGTTTTTGTACAGGCTTCTTGACATTTCTATATATCTGTTGTGTACTTTGCACTTTAGAAGAGACTGCAGTACTGCCCAGGCTTTGTTCATATCAAAAGCTCACTCATAATTCACAAACGTTAATTAGAGATGCAAATTATACTCTTTGGGCTTCTATATAAAAAGTGTAATAAGATCAGAAGGTTGGAAGTAGTCAAAAGATTTCATTAGGCCCGAAGTTTTACGATAACTCTTATAAACAATTTGTAAGCCTGATTCAGTGAAGTTTAAAAAGTGACATCTATCATGTCACTTTTTAAAAGTGATTTATCACCGTTTGAAGAACAGAACAACCTTATCTCCACTCCTTGCTATCAATATTTTGCCTTAGACAATGACAGAATCGAGGTGCTTCAGAGAACTTCAATTATTTGCCTCCTGCTTTCAAACGCTCTATAATTATTGCATTAATAACCACCACCTTTTTTTAGGGTTCCATACACCAAAAGTAAAGTAGGATCACTTTGTTGTTTACTCGTCAAGATCGTTTATTTCAAGATGATGTGGAGATGTCTAGCTGTAAAGAATATCAAATATTGAGGTCTATGGTCGCGTGCAGCACAAAAAAATAAAGTTCTAAGTCAACGCAATAAAACGAAATGAAACGATACTACTGTCATCAATTGGCTTTACCGAAATGATTATGATGATCACACTAAATTGTTAAATGACGGAGGTTAATAACTTAAAGATCTACGTGCCCCAGTTTAGCCGTCAATAACAATGTTGGTATGGTATAGTTCTTTATTTATGGCGTTCCGAGCGTGCCAGTTGAGCACATATCACTTCGGCAATGACACGTTGAATGGAGAAGACACGACTGCGTCTTCCCCATTCAACGTGACATTGGCGACGTACGGACGGACGGTAAAAAAATATATATTACACAATACAAAAAAGAAGATCTAGTTAAAAATAACAACACATTCCAACTTCCAACTCTTTAGTTGGAATGTGCCATTTGAGACTTTCTTATAATAACATGAGACCGTTCGTACTAGCAGCCGCCGTCGTCCCATTTTTAATGGTCAAACCCATTAAAAATGGAACGACGGCGGCTGCTAGTACGAACGGTCTCATGTTATTATAAGAAAGTCTCAGTCAGGTCACAGAAACATCGTTTAATATTATTATAAAAATCAAGAGTTTAACATATAGAGGCCCTCCTTCTCTATTAAAACGATCTACAAGCGGCGTTGAAATCTCCCATCACAACTGAATTGTAGCTATGCATGGATTTAGAAATATACGAGTAACCGAGCATTTTTGTCATTATATACTAGTAAATTAATAAAGAAAAATTTAAAAAGTAAAAAAAATAGTTCTCAAGGTTTTCTCCACAAACCTTTATATCAAGCTATCGATGACGATATGTTACATGTACTCTTTTGATTTTTCGGTATATTGTGAAAATTTTAGAAGCCGCTAGATTGCGTCATTAGCTACATTCCTCGGCGCCCTACTGCACCCCTCTAACGCCTTTACGGGTAATCTTCCATGGTTACCTTAACCTTAGTTAAACTGAGACTAATTGTTCGTTTGTAGAAATGTTAATATTCTTTCTATATTTTATAATACATTAATATGTTTTATATTATAAAAAACTTATACATGATAAAATATACAATGTGTTGTAAAAAATATGTTTTATAATATAAAAACTGAAATTAATGAGTACAACACAAGCGTCTAGATTGTAGGTGAGCGCTTGTGAAACCTTTGGAACTTGTGGGCGTTTGCCAAGCCATGACAAACGTATCAATGACCTATAGCAAAAGTTTTTTTAATTTTTTAAAAGTACATACTGAAGTTAGAACAGAAAATAATTAAATTATGATTTGCCCTTAATATAAATGTCCATTCTGGTTTTTTTTTTTTTTTCAAATTATAATAGTTATAAATACAACAATATTTTAAATCAGATTTTCTTTCACAGAATTATAAATATTTGATTAAAAAACCTATCATATCTACTAATATCGTATAATATAAATCATTCACTCATTCAGTTCACAATGCATACCGCTCATGGCGGGGTAGGGGTAGGAAAAAATTTGGTTAAGACACTCCGTTCCATTCCTTACCTTTAGCCAAATTAGAGGCATTGCGTGTTGAGTGGTGGAACTTAATGCCGCGCTTTGTCTGCAGCGCGAAGAAATTAAATTATTTATAAAACATTAAATATTTAAATAGAAAATATTAAATATTTCATTTCTTCGAGTGAGAATCGAACCCACAACCTGTCGCATTTACAGTCACAACCTTCTGCCCCTACACTACGACAGGTGTAATATAAATCTTAATTGTTTTCTAGAAAATAATATTACATATGCTATGTGCTTTTTTGAAATATCAAATAGTATAAAATTATAATATTACAAAACATACCATATAATTTTGGTTTTAACTCGTTATAAACCTTGATAGAAGTTGTTATTAATTTCTGAACATATAAATAGGGCAACACTCTACCTAATTAACTACAAATAGCAAATACTACCTTATGTCAATTACTATTTTATTATTTTCTCTTTCAAAAAATCGTAGTTTCTTTATGCACTATCTTCTATGTTTTGTTTAAGTTATATATTGTTAAACGCGCGTAATGAAAATATATCAAGTCTTAATTGCTTAATTATTATTCAAAATAATACAATAATTTGAACTTGCTGTCTCGTATTTATACCTCGCCTGTTTCATAGTGTTAGCGGTTGGAGTTTGCGCATTTGATTCTATATCATACCATTCCTTTAAATATCAAATTATCAATATAAATGAAGTATACAGAACTTAACCACGCTATCTTTAAACGCGCATGCGCAGGCCCGGTCGACTTCCAGGGGCATTGGTGACATACCTACGGGGGATTGGCCGTGGGTCTTTAAGAATAAATTTATTTAAAATTTAGGGTATACGGTCTTTCATAATGCTCGTAGGTGTTTAGTGCTGCTAGGTTTAAGTAAAACTGCTTATTAGTAGTATTATGTTAATTTTTGAAGCAGATGTATTTAATATTTTTATTATATGAATATTTAATATTTAAGAAATAACTTTCCGTTTAATGTTTTTAATATATAGCTTGAGTATTATAAATAAATAATAATTCCAAAAAGGGATGAAAGTTGCGTGTAAATTAATGTTAAAAAGAAACTAAAAAGAGAGTGCTATATTTTAATTTTAAACAGTTTTTGTTTGGTATAAGATACAATTTATCTAATCAGTATTCAAAGCATAGTAGTAAAATTGCCTTTCGATATGGCAGCATTGTAATTTGACATTTAATAATAAAATTGAAAATAATGTTTCAATTTGCAAATGGCCGAAGTATTGTTTATTTTCGAAAACGTTAAACAACGCTATCCAGTGTTTTTGTTGTATTATTTAATTCGTTTCTTTTACATAGACACTTTTCTTCATAATTAGCACAAATTGAAAGTAGTGTTCTAGAAACATCAAAGGAGACATTTTATACAGGGACATTTGATACAAGGATAATCTGTTCTTATAAAAGGCAAGTGTAAAGTGGAACTATGCTATTTAGTTAGATTTGTAATGCTTATAATGTTGTATTCAATTTATATTTTTTCTTCAGGTTTTCCATGTTATAAAATTGATTTAAATGTTGGTGATATGAGTGGAGTCAACAAAAGAGCAATATCAATTTTGGAAGATTCTAAAGACAAGACAAGGAATGGTTACTACATTAATCTACTTCACTGCAAGTAAATTACTTTAGAAATGTTTCTTTTAAAACACAAAACCTTCTAACAATATTGAAGAAGAAGATAATATTATATCAAAATAAGGAAGAAGGTTGAGAGTAATATTGTAATACAAATATGTATTACAATCTATTGTAATTAATATACAGAAATACTTTTTGTTTAAAATGTTAATAAAATGAAATATATGTTTATTAGTTTCATTTCAGTATTTATATTTTATTATTATGATCACACCAGAAATGATTCACAGTTTCAAAATCATTTGAAAGTATTGATGTTTAAATCAATATTTCCATGATTTTGAAAGAGTGAATCTTTCTGTTTTTGCATAAAATGTTTCAAAGGTTTCATAAAGCCAAATTTCAATTTTGCCGCTCTCGGCGACAAAATTTGACAGATTAGTTTCGGTGGGACTACGGACGGTGGCAGCAGTGGCGATTTTTGTCCCCCACTTTTTTGTATGAAGTCGACACTCTTCCCGTAGGGTAAATGTGCTCTATGCGCATGCGTTCACAAATGGATTCAGTAACAAAGTAAAAAAAATATTAGTGATATCACATTCCGTTAATTTTCGAAGTTCAATAGTGATGTATACTTATTATATAAAATAATTTCTGAATAAGTATGCGAGAGCTTTGAATAAATATGACGACGTCTTTGGAAAGTTTTGACAGGTGTTGTCGACTTTGCGCAGAAGAGCAGGAAGTTACTATAATGATCTTCAGTGAAGAAGCGGAGGCAATGCTCCTTCAGAATAAGCTAAACAAATATTTATTAATTGAGGTATACAGATGATTTTTAAACTTAGTCAGGATAGAAGTTATTTTAAAATAGTATCTTTATGAATACTTAATTCATACATATTATTGTTAAAATAACATCTGTCTTTATTCTAAAATATTTTTTATTTATTTACTAGGTAGATAAAGATGACAAACTACCCAAAAATATTTGCATTAAATGTTGTTCTAAGCTGCAAATAGTTTGTGATTTTATAGATACAGCTCGCAAAGCACAAAATGTTTTACAAAGTCAAAGCTTACTTTTAGAGCAAAATGATGACTTAATGAACTCTTATAAAACAAAAATTAAAGAGGAGTCAGAATATATAGATGATATAAAATATATTCCTATGGAGATTAGTGTGGATCCAATGATGGTTTTGCAAAATTCCGAGGAATCAAACTCTCAAGCAAGTGAAGATAACGAACAATCAGAACAAGATGTAACTTATCTTCATGGTGTAGATGGTAAAGATGTCACCATAAAATTAATTAAAAAGGGGGATGCAAGTAATGATAAAAAAAATATTATAAAACCATTCCCATGCCATTCATGTAATAGAAGTTTTTTTACTGAATTGGCCTTAAAAAACCATTCTTGGACACATTTTAATGAAGATAAAGCAATAAAACCGTTTAAGTGTAGTTCTTGTAAAGAACAGTTTGATTATAAAAATTATTTGATGACCCATTTAAAAAATCACAGGTCAAATGGAATGTGCCAAATATGTAGAAGAATGTAAGTTGTTATTTGGAAATACAATTTATAATTATATAATAATAAAAATAAACTATTTATTGGAAGTTAAGACAATTACACATACATTTAAAGTTTGGTAATACTAAGTTTGGTTAAAAATTGTGTTATCTTTTCCACCTTTGAAAAAAAAAACAACAAAAATATTTAACAATAACCAGTATATGTTTTTTTTCTGGCAGATGTATATAGTTTGATATGAATATAGTTACTAAAATTAAATTTTATTTTAAGAAGCATATAAAAAATTTGAACAAAGCAGGATTTGAACCTGCGCCTCTGGTAAACCGTTCCAGCGCTCTGACAAACTAAGCCATTCATTGTTAGCATCTCTGTAGGGAGATTTTTACAAATTTCCGATTTTTGAAGTGAAAACTTCTTTAGGCGCGTTTAGCGTTTTGGTAGAGGGTAAAATCCTCGGTTCGCGTCACCGACATGCTAATGATAATAGCAGGCGTGCGACTAGCGCATGCGCAGTAGTACACGTATACACTAATATAGCCTGTGTACACGTATACACTAATACATCGACTATTTCTGACTGTATTATGTGCGTGTTGGACGCTTTTTGGATAAGTATAATTTTGTGAGTCACGTCACCAATACGTTATAGTAGCAGTACATCTGTAATTGTAAATGTGACGCGTTGTACATTAAGTATTAGTGTAGTTATATACATAAGTAAAGTTAAATTGACCACGTGGGAAGTTCAACTTGTGTGTACTGGATTTTGTTTATTTAAGTGAATTTTATTTTTTTTATTTGACTATTATTGTAATTATTTAATTGAAGGATTACTGTTTATTTATTGAATTTAAATTCATTGACTTCAGTATAAAACTGAGTATGAAACATATTAATATTTTTATACAGATAAATGAATAATGAAAACAACGAATATATTTTTACACATTTTTAATATTTGTATTTAAAATTTAGCATTATTCAATTTAATTATGTTTTTAATATTTAACCTCTTCATCATGAAATGAGTATTATTACGGTATAAGATTTATCTTACTAGCATGGTAAAATAGATTTCTAGTTATTTGATAATATTTTTTCGTGGATTTTAAAATTGGAAAATTAAAAAAAAAATATAAAAAAAACTAATAGCAGTCGTGGGACTGCCGATAGAAGTGAAAACGGAACTATTAAGTTGAGAGTAATTAAAACTATATGCAAAAATTATATGATTTTTTTTATGTTTTATTTATTAGTTACATATGATGGGTTAAACAAATCATGAACAAAATATAAATACAAAGTGGTTGAAAAAATAATTAATATACAATTATCTTAATTATACATAGTATGTATTTATATTTACACGAATTTGAATGAATTCAAGTTTGAACATTATTTTCATTATTTACATCATTGTCGTGACTCACAAAATTATACTTATCCAAAAAGCGTCCAACGCGCACATAATACAGTCAGAAATAGTCGATGTATTAGTGTATACGTGTACACAGGCTACTGCGCGTGCGCTAGTCTGGGTCTCCATAGCGATAGATATACTATTATCATTAGCATGTCGGTGACGCGTACCGAGGATTTTACCCTCTACCAAAACGCTCAACGCGCCTAAAGAAGTTTTCACTTCAATAATTTTAGTTTTATGAAATATGTCATTTATTGTAAAATTAAATTTTACGAAGTTATTGTTTGTTTGTATAATTTGTTAGATATAAAATACGTGCTTTGTTATTTTTTTGCCAAATAATTATTTATGAACTTATATAATTTAATTTCACTATTAGAAAAAATATTGTAACATAATTAAAATCTCTAAATTTCTATTTTTTATACTTGTTTAGATCCTTAATCCCACGAGAAAAAAAAAACTTGAAGATGTCTTCAGACGGGGGCAAAAGAAAAAAACAAGAAGGTGATGAAGAATCAGAAGAAACGATTTTTTCTAATGATGACATAAATAAAAAAAAAATTGATGAAATACAATTAAAAAAGAAAATTCAAAATAAAACTAGATGTAAGCGATACCGAGATAAAAAAAAATCTAATGCAATAGTTGATTTAAAAAATTCTAAGCATCAAACACTATCGTTAGAAGAGGAGGAAAAAATTAAACGTCGTAAATTACAAGACAAACAAAAAAGTCAGCGGTATAGAGATAAGAAAAAAGAATCTGCCTTGATCAATTTACAAATGAACCGATCTTCAAAAACAGTTATAAAGCGTGTTTCTAACGACCTAAATTTTCATAACTCACAAATTGCAGGCCCCTCAACAAGAAATGTGCCATATGTTCCACCAATTGATATTGCTGACTTGTCAACACAAAATTAACCAGACATTCTAGAGTTACATTCAGATTTTGATGACAATATTGACGATATTTCTGTACAAGTTTCACAAAATAACACTCAAAACATGGATTCTCAACACAGTCTACCTGCACCAACGTACTCTTCTAGGCATCAACATTCTAAAGCCCATTTAAAATTTCAAAAAGATTTTTGAAGTGAAAACTTCTTTAGGCGCGTTGAGCGTTTTGGTAGAGGGTAAAATCCACGGTTCGCGTCACCGACATGCTAATGATAATAGCAGGCGTGCGACTAGCGCATGCGCAGTAGTACACGTATACACTAATACATCGACTATTTCTGACTGTATTATGTGCGCGTTGGACGCTTTTTGGATAAGTATAATTTTGTGAGTGACGTCACCAATACGTTATAGTAGCAGTACCTATTGCATCTTTTTTAGAATACAATGAAATGATTGAACGAACAGATAATCTAAGTATTGTCGAAATTAATGATGACAATGATGTAAATAATGAAAATAATGTTTAAACTTGAATTCATTGAAATTCGTGTAAATATAAATACTATGTATAATTAAGATAATTGTATATTAATAATTTTTTCAACCACTTTGTATTTATGTTTTGTTCATGATTTGTTTAACCCATCATATGTAACTAATATTATTATTTTTTTATTTATTCCTTCTAGTCCGGGCACCTGCGATCAATCTTGTAACTATAATCAGGTGAGATGCAAGAGATTGTGAATGTTGACGAGTTGAAGCCATCGCTCCAACTCCTCTCAATGGGTCAGCAGCACGTCAGCTCTTTTGAGTCTTCTCATGGGATTTGGCTGCAAGAGCATACTAGATAGGGGATTTGGGTGGTTTGTCAGGCGGTTTCTGTAATTGGTTGAGTATAGCTTTATTTCCTCCGAGATAATTGGGATTCCTAGGTAGTCATGGATTTCACAGTTACGTGCATACCAGGGCGCTGATGAGAGAGTTCTAAGTATATGATTTTGTGCTCTCTGCAGACACTGGATGTTGGATTTACTGGCCGTCGACCATAATTGAATGCCATATGTCCAGATCGGTTTAATTATGGAGCAATATACCCTCAACTTATTAGATAGTGACAAGGAAGACTGTCTGCCAAGGAGCCATAGTAAGTTTTTTAATCTTAGGTTTATGTCATTCCTCTTGGTTCCTATATGGTTTTTCCATGTCATCCTGCGATCCAGGTGGAAACCTAGGTATTTAACGCAGTTTGATTGTGGCAGTGTATCGGGACCAACGTTGACTGGAGGACATGTTTCTCTTCTTAGAGTGAACATAATGTGATGGGATTTCGGTACACTTACTTTTACACGCCACTTATTTAGCCAGTTATTGGTGGCATTAAGCTGCGTTTGCAACAGTTGGCTTGCTTTATTTGGGTCGCGGTTACAACTGAGGAAAGCTGCATCGTCGGCAAAAGTTGCTACGATAGTTTCCGGCGACTGAGGTAGGTCGCAAGTGAAAATGTTATAAAGTACCGGACCAAGCACGGATCCCTGTGGCACTCCTGCCTCGCAGCTGTAGAGGGAAGATCTAGCATTTCGGAGCTTAACTTGAAACTTTCTGTCTGTTAGGTAGGAGTACATCAGTAGGTAAAATGAGTGAGGTAGATATTTTTTTATTTTGTACAGTAATCCTTTATGCCAGACTCGGTCAAAGGCCTGTTGTACATCGAGGAAAGCAGCTGAGCAGTACTCCTTCCTTTCCATGCATTGTCTTATTGTGTAGTAAACCCTGTGTACTTGCTCTATGGTGGAGTGGTGCTTCCGGAACCCAAATTGGTGGTCAGGTATTATATGAGCCAAATCAAGGCAAGGGGTCAAACGTGCCAGAATTATTTTTTCCCACAATTTTGACAGTACTGGGGTAAGGCTAATAGGTCGGTAAGATGACACATCATTGGGCGGCTTGCCAGGCTTCAATATCATAATAACTTGGGATATTTTCCAGAGTGTAGGTACATATGAGGTTCTAAGAGTGGCGTTTACTAGCATGGTTAGAAAGATAATGCACTTCTTGGGCAGCTCTTTCAGTATCCTTGACGTGATCAAGTCGAATCCAGGAGCCTTTTTAGAGTTCATTCTGGAAATTTCCCTGGTTATCTCTTTAGGTGTGGTAGGGCTCAATGGCAGGCATTATTGTAGATCTTGTTTTAAGACACAATCTATTTCAGGATCGTCTGACATATTAGAGTGATTTGGTTTGAAAACACTAGCTAAGTAAACAGCCAAGGTTTGTGATTTTTCTTGGTCAGTTCTCGCCCATGTGTTTCCAGTTTTAAGAGGTGGCAAACATTGTTGCGGCTGACAATAGTGCTTCGTTGCCTTCCAAAGGTTGTACGACCCTTTAGAATTAGGAGAAATTTTTGCTAATCTCTGTTGAAGGGATTCGTTCGCAACATCAACAAGAAGGTCTTTCAATTCTTTGATTGTCCTATTTAGGTTAGTTTTATCCTTTGTCCTGTGGTTTGTCTGCCAAATTCTGCGAAGCCGTCGTTTTTCGGCTACTTTTTCTTTGATTTTTAGGGGAAGCGGTAACCCATACGGGGTGTCTTTCACTACAGGAGTACTTGACCAGGCTGCCACTTGGATCAGATTTGTTATATAAATACAGGCATCGTCTATATCATCCTCAGTTTGTAGCGAGACTTTCAGGTTTATTTTTGAATCTAGATATTCACGAAAATTATGCCAGTCAGTTTTGTTATTGTGAAGGTAATCATTATAGGTATCTTGGAGTATCGCAACTGGGCTAACCGTTAGTAAAACTGGTGAGTGATCAGAGCTGCCATCGAGGCTGGATTGTACGAGGACATTCTGTCGGCTGATACCTTTTGTAACAAAGAAGTCTAGGAGGTCCGGTATTTTATTATTATCCGTAGGCCAGTACGTTGGCTCTCCAGTCGACAGAGGTAAAAGATGGTTGACATCTATGCTCCTTTTCAGTTCACGGCCTCTTGTTACTGTTAGTCTTGATCCCCAATAGGAATGCTTGGCATTCCAGTCACCACCAATATAATATAAAGCGGCTGCCCAACGAGACGAAGTAGTCGCTAAACATTTATAGTGCGTTCCTTTATAGTGTGACGTGGAGGGCAGTATACCGCAGAAAGAGTAATGGGTCCAGATCGATCGTCTACTTTTAGAGATGTGGCTTGAAGATAAGGGGTCGCTATATGTTCTAGAAGATGATGCTTAAGGCTGTTCTTGATAATAACCGCCGTTCCAGCATGCGCTCCGCCATCAGGATGGCAGGTAAAATATACTGAAAATCCTGGAATACGTATTCGGCTCCTTGATGTAGTGTGCGATTCAAAAATAAGACAAACATCTAGCTTGTTGGATTTTATAAGGACCTCAAGTTCGTTTATGTTTATGTTGGGAGCTAGGCCATTGATGTTCCATGTGGCAATGTGCATCATTTTGGTAGCTTAGAGACGAGGGTGGTAATAAGACTCACCAAAGAGCCTATTTGTTGAATTAGAAGGTCCATTTTCTGGCTTTGTTGCAGTAAAATATCTTCCAGTTTTTGGTCAGATTGTTGACTTGGTTGCTTATACTTCCCATCGGCAACTTCAGCGTATGTTCTTTGGTTAATGGTGTTGTTATCTCTTTCTGATATTGTTGAAGTGGTGTCAGTCAAAGTTGTAGGGTGAGTTGTAACTATAGCGGGTCGAGCAGATTTTATAGTTTGATTTTTATTTCTTCGAGCTAGGAGTTCTTTGTATATTTCACAGCCTTTATAGTTCGCCGGATGGTCGCACGAGCAAAAAGCGCATTTTGCAGGTGTAGTTCTGTCTTTCTTTTTGCAGTCTGAGGTTTTGTGGCCCTCGCCGCATTTAACGCATCTATATGGTCGCATGCAATTATTTTTAGAGTGACCGTAGCGCTGGCAACTTTGGCACTGAACAATACTTTTCGACTTCCGAGGGTCCTCTATCTTAACTTTTTAGTTAAATATGTGGGTGATATTTTTGACAGCAGGGTTGTTGACACTAGGTTCGATATTTACAAAGAAGGTTGATGTTGGTTTCTTGTCTGGTCCATATCGTGCGTTCAACAGCTTCTGTTATCGCCTCATGGGGAGTGCTATGGTGAAGGTTCTCTATAACTATGCGATAGCATTTGCTATCCTTTGGTGTAAATGTATGCCCTATGAGACCATTTGCTCTAATGACTGCTATGATCTTCTTGTAATCCTCAGCAGTATTCACAAGGATGTGAAACAGGTATTTATTTATGAGCTTAAATTTGAACTCTTCCTTGCTGCTAACAGTTTGAATTAATTTGGATAGTTCAGTAACATCTTCTATGCCATTCAGAACAATAGGTGGAGGTTTGCTGGGTTTCGGATGGTCGATAGTGCTTGATTCGTCGGATGGATCTACAGGTAGAGAGCTGTATCGATTTTTCATGAAGGTACTCTTTGCCTCAGGTGGAGAAGTGCAGTATTTTTTTTTCTTGCTCTTTCTATTGGGTGATAGCACCTTCTGCCATGGTGGACGAGCTGGGAGCACGACTGCTATTAGTTTTTTTTTTTTAAGAATTATTGTTTGGCAAGAGAGAATACTATTTATTTTAATATTTTTACTATGTTTTAAAGTGTTATTCCACACTTAGGACAGAAAATACTAAACTTAAATTTTAAAAAACGTATAAAAATTTAAAGCTTATAAAAAAATATTTGCTACGTTCAACATTTTTATACGCTTTTTTAAATTTAAGTTTAGTATTTTCTGTCCTAAGTATGGAATAACACTTTAAAACATAGTAAAAATATGAATATAGTTAGTAAGCTACTTGTAACATATTTCCTGAATATCTTTTTCTTTAAGATTTAGGAAAGAAAGAAATTTAGCCGCACATATGGCAGCACATACATCTATAAATAACAAATCTTTTACATGTAATGTATGCGGTAGATCATATAATACAAGCAGTAATTTAAAAACTCACAGCATTACACATAGTAATGAAAGACCATATAAATGCCATTTCCGCAAAAAAAGTTTCAAACGCAAGCAAGACTTAAAAGTAAGATTTGATTTTTTTTTGTTATAATATTTTTGTTATATAACACAATACTTTTATGTAATATTATATGAAAAGTATAGGTTTGGCTCATTAACTACCCAAAGTTTAAACTCTAACTAAAGTTTGTGAGAATGGATGTCTGTTCAACTTTTATGCAAAAACTACTGAACAGATTTGGATGAAACTTTACAATAATATAGCTTATGCATCAGTACAAATTTAACAATCACAAAACTGGCAAAGCCACTTTTGTAGTGCTAGTAAATTATATATATTTAGCATTACAAAAACAATTTATATAATTATAATAAATTATATCTATTTATAGTTGCAAGTGAAGACTGCAGCAAAATATCAATGTACATTATGTGATAGAAGTTTTATAAAGGCGACAATTATACAGTGAGTGTCACAAATACAATACTTTTAAAAACAAAAGATTTTTTTTGTGTTAATTGGCGTACATGTCAATGCTGTTTTTTTATTAGATATTAAATATCTAATTTCTTATTATAAGTTCTTTCTTTCTTTCTAAGCTTCACGCTGTATCCCGCACGAGGCAGGGTAGGCAGAGGGAACCCGGGGACCTAATGTTAAGACACTCCATTCCACTTCTGTTCCCCACTTTCCGCCGAATTTGAGGCATTGCGTGTTGAGTGGCGGAACTCAACGCCGTGCTTTGCCCCTTATTACCAGAGCGAAGAAATAAAATATTAAATATTTAAATTGAAAATATTAAATATTTCATTTCCTCGATTGGGGATCGACCCCAGAACCTGTCGGTTACAGTCACACGCTTGTGTCGCTGCGCCACGACAGGCCTCTTATTATAAGCAATTTTAATATTATAATTTTATATCATTATTTCAGTATCACATGTATCAACACACAGGTGAAAAACCTTTCCAGTGTTCTTTTTGTAATGAGAAGTTTGTTACAAGAAGAGGCCTCTTACTCCACCATGATAAAGTACACCCAGGAAAAGATCGCCCTCTGGCCTTGTTGTCGAAAAACGCCTTATTAAAATAATATTAAAATTAATTGCATTTTTTAAAACCTGGAACAAAACATTGCTTACACTTGAATTGTCTATAGTTTATATTGTAATTAATTTAAATGTAATTACATTATACAATTCAAGTATTTATTTTTAATTTACATTTATATTTTAGAGTTGCTTAAAGTACGCATTTGCGTTTGTGCTCTGGATGAAGACATGCGTGTGTAAAGGCAAAGCCAAGTTAATAAAGTATAAAAAAACACACAAATGGAAGTGACTGGTAAAAAGGAAAAACCTATATACACAATAGGGAATATACACTTGAATCACTATATAAATAGACCTCAATTACATACAAATTATTTCTTAAATTAAAATTAAAAATATTGATAAAGTTTCACTCACACGAACACCACGAAAGTAGTGGCGCTAGTGAATGACTTCAAAGATACCGCGAATATTCTCTGAACGTTTTAGTGCTTATCCAGGCATATTTAAAGTTATAATTGCCAATCAAGTCATGTAAAAAGCAAAAAAAATATGATAATTATAGATAATAATTATACATGGATTATAGTTTCATATATTTTAGTAATATACAAATTTATATGAAATATTAGTAAAAATTTGGTATTATTATTCGCTCAATTTTTCTAGATAACGGGAACCAACTCGACGCCGAAGCGTGCTTAATATCCAGACCAGAACAAGGAAATGAAAATAAACATTTCCTCTAGTGGAAATTAAGCCCAGATCCGCCACGTCGATGTCATAAACATTAGGTATTTTTGTTTTACTTAAGCTTGTATAACATATTTAAAAGAAATTTAAATTAATATACGATTCATTAATGTAAAATAAATAAATTCTCTTATATTTTATATAGTAAGCCTATTTTATTATATAAAATAAAACTTATAAATCGGAATGGCTATTTATAAAATATTTCAAATTCTAACATATCACAACAAATTATGTAAAATTAATAAAAAGTATAAAGATGTTATTATGGTTAACTGAACTAACTAGACTTTACTGATACGGTACTACAAACTACTGGGGACATTCTTTAATTAAAAAGTATATTATAGCCTTAAGTAGTAATATGTTTTACGAAATAATATATTTTTGTATAATTTTATCTCGAAGCTTGAAATTGAAATTCTTTGCGAAATAGATAACAGTTACAGTCTTCTTTCTAAATTTTATTAAAGTTAATATTCCTTATAGAAACAAATCCCTGTAAATAAATTACGGCAATATAGTATTTAAGCCATTATTACTAGCAAATTAGCATACGTATCGAAGCCAATAAAATACAAATTTACGTTCATGCTTCGATCAACTATTCATTACTTATTTGTGAATAGTTGATCGAAGGGTTCATTACTTAACGTTTGGTTACGACCAATGGTGGCGCGTTATCTAAATTTGAATTGACCTTAGGTATTTTTCAATTTTTAAATATTGTATGGGTTTAAACAACATATACGTTAATAAAATATGCGAAAATACAAAAAAAAAACTAATCTTAATGCATATTCCCTATTATAGAATATAATTAAAAAAGAAATCCAGAAAAAATATAACATTCACCTAAAATAAAACAAATATAAATATAATATAGGGAAATACGGGCAAGACGGGGCAGCCGCTCTATTAAGACCTTGTCGCGCAAAGATGTTCAAACTTTCACAGAAAATATGGTGTTATGATGGCTCTTACTGAAATCTCATATGTGATTTCAGCGACACGTATTTTTTAGGTTATTGAAACAAAAGTGATTTCAGCAAATTTTCTGCTTATTTTTTCGATAGTAAAAACGGATTTATTTCAGTTTTGTTTACTGTTTATTTAGATGTCCCATCTTACATGGGATATGTCTACCACATCTTGTACGTCCTAAATTTTTGCAATTATTATGATCGAAAAATTACGACCTTGTTTCGCAGCAATCCAGGGATGATTGTAATAATGCGGCAAATTGCAAAAATTTTCGGAAAGGCATTCATAGAATCATCTACCATGGCAACAGCTATAAATGGCTTCAAACCGACTTTGCTCCTATGTTAGTGACTGATATTCGGACCATTTAAGTACTGACCACAAATGTAGCAGTCACAGCACCTGCTGAGTTAGAAATGCAGCAGGTTTACATGTTACTTATGCTAGATCAGTGAAGCTGCTATCTCGTACCACACTTCTATCTACATTTGATTTGGGTTGAAACAGAGAAAATTAACATTTTTCTTTTTTACTAGTCACTTCCATTTGTGTGTTTTTTTTAAACCTTATTAACTTGGCTTTGCCTTTACACACGCATGTCTTCATCCAGAGTACAAACGCAAATGCGTACTTTAAGCAACTCTAAAATATAAATGTAAATTAAAAATAAATACTTCAATTATATAATGTAATTACATTTAAATGGATTACAATATAAACTATAGACAATTTAAGTGTAAGTAAAATTTTGTTTCAGTTTAAAAAAAAAGGCAATTTATTTTAATATTATTTTAATAAGGCGTTTTTCGACAACAAGGCCAGAGGGCGATCTTTTCCTGGGTGTACTTTATCATGGTGGAGCAAGAGGCCTCTTCTTGTAACAAACTTCTCATTACAAAAAGAACACTGGAAAGGTTTTTCACCTGTGTGTTGATACATGTGATACTGAAATAATGATATAGAATTATAATATTAAAATTACTTATAATAAGAGGCCTGTCGTGGCGCAGCGACACAAGCGTGTGACTGTAACCGACAGGTTCTGGGGTCGATCCCCAGTCGAGGAAATGAAATATTTAATATTTTCAATTTAAATATTTAATATTTCATTTCTTCGCTCTGGTAATAAGGAAAAGCGCGGCGTTGACTTCCGCCACTCAACACGCAATGCCTCAAATTCGGCGGAAAGTGGGGAACAGAAGTAGAACGGAGTGTCTTAGCACTAGGGTTCCCGGGTTCCCTCTGCCTACCGTGCCTCGTGCGGGATACAGCGTGAAGTTAAGAAAGAAATAAAGAACTTATAATAAGAAATTAGATATTTAATATCTAATAAAAAAACAGCAAAAAATCTTTTGTTTTAAAAAGTATTGTATTTGTGACACTCACTGTATAATTGTCGCCTTTTATAAAACTTCTATCACATAATGTACATTGATATTTTGCTGCAGTCTTCACTTGCATGGTAGTCTTCGATGCTATAGGCCGCATCTTCAATGATTGGTCACGTGGTACTGGAGGCCTTCTTTTTATTTTTCCTTCAGCTCTTTTACCGGGATGCATTCGATTTTTATGTGAGTAACAGTTACCTGAACTTGCAAAACATTTGTCGCAGAAAGGACATTTATAGGGTTTGGCTCCAGTATGCTGATTTATGTGAAACTATAAATAGATATAATTTATTATAATTATATAAATTGTTTTTGTAGTGCGAGTAATATATATATAAATTTTACTAGCACTACAAAAGTGGCTTTGCCAATTTTGCCTTTGCCAGCCTTCATTGTTAAATTTGTACTGATGCATAAGCTATATTATTGTAAAGTTTCATCCAAATCTATTCAGTAGTTTTTGTATAAAAGTTGAACAGACATCCATTCTCACAAACTTTAGTTAGAGTTTAGACTTTAGGTAGTTAATGAGCCAAACCTATACTTTTCATATAATATTACACAAAAATATTGTGTTATATAACTAAAATATTATAACAAAAAAGAAATCAAATCTTACTTTTAAGTCTTGTTTGCGTTTGAAACTTTTTTTGCAGAAATGGCATTTATATGGTCTTTCATTACTATGTGTAACGCTGTGAGTTTTTAAATTACTGCTTGTATTATATGATCTACCGCATACATTACATGTAAAAGATTTGTTATTTATAGATGTATGTGCTGCCATATGTGCGGCTAAATTTCTTTCTTTCCTAAACCTTAAAGAAAAAGATATTCAGAAAGTATGTTACAAGAAGCTTACTAACTATATTCAAATTTTTTATGTTTTAAAGTGTAATTCCACACTTAGGACAGAAAATACTAAACTTAAATTTAAAAAAGCGTATAAAAATGTTGAACAAAGCAAATAATTTTTATAAGCATTCAATTTTTATACGTTTTTTAAAATTTAAGTTTAGTACTTTCTGTCCTAAGTGTGGAATAACACTTTAAAACATAGTAAAAATATTAAAATAAATAGTATTCTCTCTTGCCAAACAATAATTCTTAAAAAAATTAGGAAATTTGTAAAAATCTCCCTACAGAGATGCTAACAATGAATGGCTTAGTTGGTCAGAGCGCTGGAACGGTTTACCAGAGCCGCAGGTTCAAATCCTGCTTTGTTCAAAATTTTTATATGCTTCTTAAAATAAAATTTAATTTTAGTAACTATATTCATATCAAACTATATACATCAGCCAGAAAAAAAACAGATACTGGTTATTGTTAAATACATTTTTTGTTTTTTTTTCAAAGGTGGAAAAGATAACACAATTTTTAACCAAATTTAGTATTACCAAACTTTAAATGTATGTGTAATTGTCTTAACTTCTAATAAATAGCTTATTTTTATTATTATATAATTATAAATTGTATTTCCAAATAGCAACTTACATTCTTCCACATATTTGGCACATTCCATTTGACCTGTGATTTTTTAAATGGGTCATTAAATCATTTTTATAATCAAACTGTTCTCTACAAGAACTACACTTAAACGGTTTTATTGCTTTATCTTCATTAAAATGTGTCCAAGAATGGTTTTTTAAGGCCAATTCAGTAAAAAAACTTCTATTACATGAATGGCATGGGAATGGTTTTATAATATTTTTTTTGTCATTACTTGCATCCCCCTTTTTAATTAATTTTATGGTGACATCTTCACCATCTACACCATGAAGATAAGTTACATCTTGTTCTGATTGTTCGTTATCTTCACTTGCTTGAGAGTTTGATTCCTCGGAATTTTGCAAAACCATCATTGGATCCACACTAATCTCCATAGGAATATATTTTATATCATCTATATATTCTGACTCCTCTTTAATTTTTGTTTTATAAGAGTTCATTAAGTCATCATTTTGCTCTAAAAGTAAGCTTTGACTTTGTAAAACATCTTGTGCTTTGCGAGCTGTATCTATAAAATCACAAACTATTTGCAGCTTAGAACAACATTTAATGCAAATATTTTTGGGTAGTTTGTCATCTTCATCTACCTAGTAAATAAATAAAAAATATTTTAGAATAAAGAAAGATGTTATTTTAACAATAATATTTATGAATTAAGTATTCAAAAAGATACAATATTAAAATAACTTCTATCCTGACTAAGTTTAAAAATCATCTGTATACCTCAATTAATAAATATTTGTTTAGCTTATTCTGAAGGAGCATTGCCTCCGCTTCTTCACTGAAGATCATTATAGTAACTTCCTGCTCTTCTGCGCAAAGTCGACAAGACCTTTCAAAACTTTCCAAAGACGTCGTCATATTTATTCAAAGCTCTCGCATATTTATTCAGAAACTATTTTATATAATAAGTACACATTACACATTTTCATTACATTGTTTGAGGGTCAAAACTCAATCGTCATTAGCTGAGTTACATCTTTTGCCACAAACCATAACTATATTCCAGAAAACTGTCTTCTGTATACTATTTTAAATGTAAACTTTTGTGGCAATAAATGGTTATTATTATTATTATTATTATTATTATTACTATTGAACTTCGAAAATTAACGGAATGTGATATCACTAATATTTTTTTTACTTTGTTACTGAATGCATTTGTAACGCATGCGCGTTTAAAGATAGCGTGGTTAAGTTCTGTATACTTCATTTTTATTGATATTTAAAGGAATGGTATGATATAGAATCAAATGCGCAAACTCCAACCGCTAACACTATGAAACAGGCGAGGTATAAATACGAGACAGCAAGTTCAAATTATTGTATTATTTTGAATAATAATTAAGCAATTAAGACTTGATATATTTTCATTACGCGCGTTTAACAATATATAACTTAAACAAAACATAGAAGATAGTGCATAAAGAAACTACGATTTTTTGAAAGAGAAAATATTAAAATAATAATTGACATAAGGTAGTATTTGCTATTTGCAGTTAATTAAGTAGAGTGTTGCCCTATTTATATCTTCAGAAATGAATAACAACTTCTATCAAGGTTTATAACGAGTTAAAACCAAAATTATATGATACGTTTTGTAATTTTATAATTTTATACTATTTGATATTTCAAAAAAGCACATAGCATATGTAATATTATTTTCTAGAAAACAATTAAGATTTATATTACACTTGTCGTGGTGCAGGGGCAGAAGGTTGTGACTGTAAACGCGATAGGTTGTGGGTTCGATTCTCACTCGAAGAAATGAAATATTTAATATTTTCTATTTAAATATTTAATGTTTTATAAATAATTTAATTTCTTCGCGCTGCAGACAAAGCGCGGCATTAAGTTCCACCACTCAACACGCAATGCCTCTAATTTGGCTAAAGGTAAGGAATGGAACAGAGTGTCTTAACCAAATTTTTTCCTACCCCTACCCCGCCATGAGCGGTATGCATTGTGAACTGAATGAGTGAGTGATTTATATTATACGATATTGGTAGATATGATAGGTTTTTTAATCAAATATTTATAATTCTGTGAAAGAAAATCTGATTTAAAATATTGTTGTATTTATAACTATTATAATTTGAAAAAAAAAAAAAACCAGAATGGACATTTATATTAAGGGCAAATCATAATTTAATTATTTTCTGTTCTAACTTCAGTATGTACTTTTAAAAAATTTAAAAACTTTTGCTATAGGTCAGGGGTTCCTTAAGTGTGCGCCGCGGCGCGCTGGTGCGCCGTAGAAAGTAAAGAGGGGCGCCGTGAGTCGATCCTCTAATAATTAGAAGATCGCCTCACGGCACCCCTCTTGTCAATACCCGTACCCGCCAATATCTGTGGTGTCTAATAGTTGGAGTCTAATTATTGGACACCACAGATATTGGCGGGGACCATTTTGAGTGTTCGCATCGGAAACGAACATAAGGTCGTAGAAATCGTTTTTCGCCGTCGCATCTCCGTCATTCACTCGCCAAAAAGCGCCTATAACTCGCCCTACCCCTCTCACGTCTTTACCCGCCCGCGCTCGCTTACTTGCATCGCAATACTTGTTTATTTACCTATTAATGTGCCGCGCGACGGACGTTTTGTTTGTTGTTGTTTTGTTTTATTTTTCTTCGTATATCTCACGCAAAATGGACAGATTTTTATTAAATAAACAAGTCGGTAGTTCAAATGATAGTGATAAAGCATCTACTAGTGACGGTAGGGAAGCAAAGAAGCGTAAATATCGTAAATACGATGATAGTTATTTGAACTTTGGTTTTACTTTAATAGAAATAAACAATGAAGAAAAACCGCAGTGTGTGCTTTGTTTGAAAATACTATCATCCGAATGTATGCTTCCAAGTAAATTAAAGCGACATCTCGAGACAATTCATCCAACTATGGCTAATAAATCGCGTGACTTTTTTCACCGGAATTTACAAAATTTAAAAACGTATTTACTCAGCAGGCCTTAGTACCTAAAAATGCACTGTTAGCATCATTCAAAGTGGCATACAGGGTGGCAAAATGCAAAAAACCTCATACTATTGCAGAAGAACTTATCTTACCGGCTGCTCGCGAAATGGTAAATATTATGGTGGGAGAATCAGCTGAAAAATTAATTTCTAAGATACCCTTATCTAACAACACTATCAGTCGAAGAATCCATGACATTGCTGAAGATCTCAATTATCAATTGATAGAAAAAATTAAAAGCAAGGATTTTGTTTTGCAACTTGACGAGGCTACTGACAGTAATGATGATGCACATCTTATTTGCTACGTACGATTTCTGACTGACAACATTATTGTCGAAGACCTTTTATTCTACAAAAGCATTACCGGAAGTGCAAAAGCCCAAGATTTGTTTGAAATTTTAGATAAGTTCATTACAGAAAATTGTTTGAATTGGGAAAAGTGTATCGGTGTATGTACCGATGATGCTCGATCCATGTCTGGCAAGTATGGGGGGCTACAAGCGCTTATTCGTAAAAAAGCACCAAATGCCATGTGGACCCATTGCATCATCCATAGGGAAGCTCTGGCATCAAAATCAATGAACTCTGAACTGAATCAAGTATTGGAATGTGTAATTAGTGCGGTAAACTACATAAAATCAAGGCCTCTTAAGGCGAGACTTTTTAAAAAACTATGCGTAGATATGGGAGCTGAACATACAGCCCTGGTGTATTACTGTAATTCACGATGGCTTTCACGGGGAAATGTTTTATTTGGTGTGTTTGAGTTACGCGAAGAAATTCGAAGTTTTTTGCAGCAAGAACGTCAAGAAAATGCCAAATCAAAATCAAAATCAAAATATTCTTTATTCAATTAGGCCAATTAAGCACTTTTGAATCGTCAAGTTACATATATGTGTCTGTGGTGTCAGTCCTTACAGGAAGCTACCACCGGCTCGGAAGGCGGGTCTGCTGAGAAGAGCCGGCAAGAAACTCAACAGTTGCTCTTTTCAAAATATCAATTTAAGTAAATATATAACATAGCTTCCTGAGTGAGTACCAACAGCATTTAATCCCACGCACTCTTATCGTTGTAGTATTCTTGAATAGAATAATATGCTTTGCCTAACAATATATTTTTAACATTCACTTTAAATTTTTGAAGTGGCAAATTTAAAATTACTCGTGGAATTTTATTATACATACGTGTACCATGTCCCATAAAAGATTTACTAACTTTTTGAAGATGAAAACTAGGAGTTATTAGCTTGTTTTTACTTCTGGTATTGATATCATGTCGGTCACTGTTTTTTAATAAATTGTGGCTATTTTTCCGAACAAGTATTATATTATCTTATATGTACTGTGATGCCACCGTAAGAATACCCGTTTCTTTAAAAAAATCTCTCAGGGATTCCCGAGCTCCCATGCCGTAAATGGCTCGGACTGCTCTTTTTTGAATTACGAATAAAGATTCGATATCTGCAGCATTGCCCCAAAGTAATATTCCGTAGGACAATATGCTATGAAAATAGCTAAAGTACTACTAAGACTAGGCGTGCAGTATCAACGTCCTTAAGCTGCCTCACTTTTCTAACAGCATATGCAGCGGAGCTCAGTCTGCCCGCAAGAGAAGACAGATGGGGGCCCCATTGTAGTTTCGAATCTAGGGTTACTCCCAGGAATACCGCGGTATCACAAAAATTGAGAATTTTATTATCCACGCTTAAATTAAAGTTCTCTTTCCTAACATGCGGCATAGTAAATTCTATACATTTTGTTCTTTGTGCGTTTAATACTAACTTATTAGTATTAAACCAGTGAAGTATTTGCGACAGCGCACTATTCACTTCGTCATAGTTTTTTTTATAACGATCTACTTTAAAAATTAATATTTTACTGAACCTGATTTTTTGCTAAAACTTTTGCAATTTGAATCTGTCTTTACAAGGCAACAACACGCACATTCTGAAACTTTCAGAGAGGATTTCGGCGTTTAGAAAGAAACTGCAGTTGTGGATAAAAAAATTGAAAGAAGGCGGCGGTCAAGATTGCTTCCAACAATTGTATAATTATGCGGCATCAAATAAACTGGTTGTTTCACAAGACTTAATCGCCCTTTTCGCGGAACACCTAGCAAAGCTCAACGAATGGTTTTCGAAGTACTTTGCAGATGATTTTGAAAAATTTGCGTGGATCCAAGACCCTTTTCATGCACAAAGTCCACAAGGATTTACATCACAAGATGAAGAAAGTCTCATTGAACTGTCGATTTGGTGGAGTTTTGGTTATCGATTCAAAATGAATATCCAAATTTAACTTCGAAAGCATTAAAGATTTTCATTCCGTTTGCAACATCATATCTATGTGAATCAACGTGGAGCAAGAAATGAGAGTAGCAGTGTCAAGTCTTATTCCCCGCTTTGAAAAATTGTGCAAAGATCACTAAGCTCACCCTTCACATTGATTTACTGATTAAATATCGTATTTAATATTTGTTTTTCTTTACTCTTTCTTGTTGTTTTCCGTTTAAATTCTTTTATAATAAAAAAACAATTCATATTGTGGTGTTTTAATTTTCCTAATGTTACGATCAACCTTACCAAACTACTATTATTGATGTACCTATTTCTTTCGGCTGTTTTCCTCGAATAGCTAGGATAGGGCGCCGTGAAAAAATATTAAACTTATAACTGCGCCGCGGGTTTCAAAAGATTGGGAGCCCCTACTATAGGTCATTAATACGTTTGTCACGGCTTGGCAAACGCCCACAAGTTCCAAAGGTTTCACAAGCGCTCACCTACAATCTAGACGCTTGTGTTGTGCTCATTAATTTCAGTTTTTATATTATAAAATATATTTTTTACAACACATTGTATGTTTTATCATATATAAGTTTTTATAATATAAAACATATTAATGTATTATAAAACGTCCGTCCGAACGTCGCCAATGTCACGTTGAATGGGGAAGACGCAGCCGTGTCTTCTCCATTCAACCTGTCATTGCCGAAGTGATATGTGCTCAACTGGCACGCTCGGAACGCCATAAATAAAGAACCATACCATACCAACATTGTTATTGACGGCTAAACTGGGGCACGTAGATCTTTAAGTTATTAACCTCCGTCATTTAACAATTTAGTGTGATCATCATAATCATTTCGGTAAAGCCAATTGATGATAGTAGTATCGTTTCGTTTCGTTTTATTGCGTTGACTTAGAACTTTATTTTTTTGTGCTGCACGCGACCATAGACCTCAATATTTGATATTCTTTACAGCTAGACATCTCCACATCATCTTGAAATAAACGATCTTGACGAGTAAACAACAAAGTGATCCTACTTTACTTTTGGTGTATGGAACCCTTAATACAAGTGGTGGTTATTAATGCAATAATTATAGAGCTTTTGAAAGCAGGAGGCAAATAATTGAAATTCTCTGAAGCACCTCGATTCTGTCATTGTCTAAGGCAAAATATCGATAGCAAGGAGCGGAGATAAGGTTGTTCTGTTCTTCAAACGGTGATAAATAACTTTTAAAAAGTGACATCTATCTCACTGAATCAGGCTTACAAATTGTTTATAAGAGTTATTATATGGAAGCCCAAAGAGTATAATTTGCATCTCTAATTAACGTTCGTGAGTTATGAGTGAGCTTTCGATATGAACAAGGCCTGGGCAGTACTGCAGTCTCTCCTAAAGTGCAAAGTACACAACAGATATATAGAAATGTCAAGAAGCGTCTATACACCCCATTTGTCGTGGCTTTGATGGTTGCTGAGAGTAGCAGAGCTGGTCGCCAGCCTGGACCAGTGTCGGTTTTTCAACACTGATTAAATTTGGCTCGTGAGCTCGTAACAAACACTAGTGTGTTACTGCTTAATATCCCCGCATTAATATTGGATATCATCAAAAGCATTTTGTAGATCCTTCTATTATTTTTTTAAGTAAAAATTATATCCAAAGACTTGATCCGGTTTGACATCCAGAGTACACTCTTGGCGTAACATTAGTTAATCTTACGTAATTTGATCAATCATGCTCACAAGAAGGATCAAAATGTGAGTGATAACATTAGTATTCCTGCATATACTGCATCTTAATAGCACAACACATCGCCATTTCTTTATAAATAGAGGAAATTAAACTATACTGTGACGGACACAGCATATTTCCAGTCCCCATGATATGGTTATAAAGGTAAATAAAGCTATATAAGTAGCTGCTCCGCTTGCTTCACAGAGTTATAATTTTAAAGCAGCTTCCCTGGGGGGCTGTAATGCTAGCACATGTCACCCATTAGTATTTGCTAGAAGTTATAGCAAAATGTGCTCTATGTCGAGTTTGTGCCAATATTTAAATCTATTGCCTCAGATGACGAATTTACCGCCAAGATAAAACGTGAAAATTTGTAGAGAAAGAAAATATTAAGTAGTTGTTGATATCAGTAACATAATGGTGCCTGAGCTACATTAATTAGGCTGAAACGGGTACACAGTTGCACGTCTGGCCTTATACTTGTACAATGTAGTGGTGGTAAAGACACTGATTTAAGAGGAGTGAAAGAAAATGGAACATCGAGGGCATACGATCGAAGTGAAGTATATACAAAGACAGTTTAGGTGATCGAAATTGAAACGAACAGTAGGTATATCTCTTCAATGCAAATTCTGTATACACAATGGCAGGTACTACCGGGGTTGACACAGTGAACGAAGAAGGACGTGCGTGCGTGTGTGAGAGTGGTTTAAGCATGTCATGAATATGAGTGGCAGTAAAATAGCAGAAATAGTTTGTCAAACAAGAGTAAGTGGTGGAACGAAAAGAGGAATATTTTGATTTATCTTCAACAAAAAAATGTTGATGATTTATTTATTTATTTTAGTTTGCTAGTGGCTATTGCAAATTACAAAAAAAAAAATATTAGAATCAAAACATAATTTCAAATAATGTATAACCGTTTGAAAGCAAACACTGCATGCACATATTGTGCTGGCTTCACAGAAGCTAAACTAAACGATATCATATCAACAAACATAGTTTACAAAAACAAACAAAACACCGAAATCCATTTACATAAAAAATACAAAAAAAATGGACAATAACTTGATAAATAATGTGTTCAATTTAAAGTTTTTATTGATAAATATATATATATATATATATATATATATATATATATATATATATATATATATATATATATAATTATATATATATATATATATATATATATATATATATATATATATATATATATATATATATATATATATAAGTAAATTGTATAAGTAAATTGTATTATAAAATTTGCGATTCGGTAGATGTTAATACACTTAGGTACCACATTTAAAGTCTCAGTGTAATTCTTGTCATTAATCGACAAGTCTGTTCAATTTAAAAATATATATATATATATATATATATATATATATATATATATATATATATATATATATATATATATATATATATATATATATATATATATATATATATATATATATATATATATAAATTGAACAGACTTGTCGATTAATGACAAGAATTACACTGAGACTTATTAAATGTGGTACCTAAGTGTATCCGCATTAACATCTACCGAATCGCAAATTTTATAATACAATTTACTTAACGAGTAATAACTGAATTAGCTCCAAAAACAGGTGTTTTACTCGAAGGTACTCAGAGAGAGGTAAGCTTTCTAGGATATCAATATGGCAGTATAAAATTTATTTTGTGAGTAAATTTGAGAAGTCTATTTTATTTCGAAGCTGTTTAAATAGAAACATGATATCCAATAAGTCCCTTCTTTGCCCTAAAAAGATCACACCAAAACACTTTAGTCTGTATCATATTAGAACAAAGACACGAAAAAACGTACGGAACCCCTAGAGTGCATAAAGACAGCAGCTAGTGATAAACCGATTCTTACGTAGCCACTGATGCGCCGTGATACAAGCGTAACATAGATCTCCATAGAGATATAAGAAAGGCCCCGTAAAAGAGCACTGCCGACACTCTCCAGAAGTTAATTGGACAGAGCCGCGACCTATCCGAACACGCTGGTATTAAATGTGTGCTCATACTCCGAACGCTTAGGCTTGGGATCTATAATAACTGACGATGCTGACCCCATCACAAAAGCGAACGCAGTGAAATATGTAGGTAGGGCTACTCGCAATCGCCCACATACGTTACACACCCTCGCCATCGGTGGAGACCAGATCCCAGGGTCTTTCTGTGGCCCAATCGTGCATAGGTGTGAAAAGAGCCCGCAATTAAGACTCCAAAAAGATCAAGAGCCATACCCAGTAGGCCTAGCTCGAACTGAGCGAAGCAAAGTCTCTCAAAGTCACTACCAACGTTGTACGCAAGACGTGGTCGAAGTCTTACAGGAGACGCATTTGCGTCACGGTAGCTAATATCGCTGACACTGTAAAGGCCAACAGGGCCCAAAGCATTGTACACATTCGAAGATCGATAGATAGAAAGGTATAGCTAGTGATAACGCGTTATTCTGAAATACGCACAATGGAAAACATGTACTTTCTTCTTCGACGGACTGCGGCGACGAGTAACACAACTGAACACATATCTCGAAGATTCGACGAGAGGTGGAAGAATTATCTTAACATTTTCCTCAACCCCCTCTGCTATACGTGCTGCAGCGTGAAGCTAAAAATTCACACAAAATTACAAAGGCATTGTTGAGCATTGATCACTTCATTAGATGTCTCGAAAAATATTGGATGTATTTCGTTATTTTCGATGGATTTCGGTGTTTTGTTTGTTTTTGTAAACTATGTTTGTTGATATGATATCGTTTAGTTTGGCTTCCGTGAAGCCAGCACAATATGTGCATGCAGTGTTTGCTTTCAAACGGTTATACATTATTTGAAATTATGTTTTGATTCTAATATTATTATATTTGTAATTTACAATAGCCACTAGCAAACTAAAATAAATAAATAAATCATCAACATTTTTTTGTTGAAGATAAATCAAAATATTCCTCTTTTCGTTCCACCACTTACTCTTGTTTGATAAACTATTTCTACCATTTTACTGCCACTCATATTCATGATATGCTTAAACCACTCTCACATACGCACGCACGTCCTTCTTCATTCACTGTGTCAACCCCGGTAGTACCTGCCATTGTGTATACAGAATTTGCATTGAAGAGATATACCTACTGTTCGTTGCAATTTCGATCACCTAAACTGTCTTTATATATACTTCACTTCGATCGTATGTCCTCGATGTTCCATTTTCTTTCACTCCTCTTAAATCAGTGTCTTTACCACCACTACATTGTACAAGTATAAGGCCAGACGTGCAACTGTGTACCCGTTTCAGCCTAATTAATGTAGCTCAGGCACCATTATGTTACTGATATCAGCAACTACTTAATATTTTCTTTCTCTACAAATTTTCACGTTTTACAAAAAACAGAACAATTTAAAGACCTAACATCTTGGCGGTAAATTCGTCATCTGAGGCAATAGATTTAAATATTGGCACAAACTCGACATAGAGCACATTTTGCTATAACTTCTAGCAAATACTAATGGGTGACATGTGCTAGCATTATAGCCCCCCAGGGAAGCTGCTTTAAAATTATCACTCTGTGAAGCAAGCGGAGCAGCTACTTATATAGCTTTATTTACCTTTATAACCATATCATGGGGACTGGAAATATGCTGTGTCCGTCACAGTATAGTTTAATTTCCTCTATTTATAAAGAAATGGCGATGTGTTGTGCTATTAAGATGCAGTATATGCAGGAATACTAATGTTATCACTCACATTTTGATCCTTCTTGTGAGCATGATTGATCAAATTACGTAAGATTAACTAATGTTACGCCAAGAGTGTACTCTGGATGTCAAACCGGATCAAGTCTTTGGATATAATTTTTACTTAAAAAAACAATAGAAGGATACAGAAAGGAGACCTATGAAATATGTAAACTTTTATAGATCTACAAAATGCCTTTGATGTTATCCAATATTAATGCGGGGATATTAAGCAGTAACACACTAGTGTTTGTTACGAGCTCACGAGCCAAATTTAATCAGTGTTGAAAAACAGACACTGGTCCAGGCTGGCGACCAGCTCTGCTACTCTACCTACTCTCAGCAACCATCACAGGGTTACAAGCCACGACAAATGGGGTGTATAGACGTTGGTGTTTATGGAACTTCGGCAAACCGTCACAAGCGTGTAAGCGTCCTATAAGATTTTTTTTGTTGACCACAGACGATTTTTTGCGGTTTATCTCTCATTGACGGGCAACAATGAAAAAAAATCACACGTATTTATTGAATTGAGATAAAATATTATTTCTTTCGCTATACATCGTAATAGATATTCTTATCATATCAAAAAAGAAGTATGCCGTAGCGTTTGGCGCTCCATACTCTCTGCTTACCCCGCTAGGGATATAGCGTTAAGCTAAGTAATTAAGTTTTAAAAATGTTATTTTATAAAATATCAAATGAAACTCGATAAACAAATTCACATTTAATTTGATGATTACTTAGCTACATAATATATATCAGAGGTGCTGCGCTGATAAGTTCTTAAACAATTCTGAGCTAATTTATAAAGAAGAAAAGTCTAAGTAATTATAAAAACTATATAAATATAAAAAAGTTGCTGGCTTAGATGTTGGTGTATGAAATTAATAATCGATTCACACTCTCGAGAGAGCTAAACGCATCGATTTTTTTTACTTATTATCTACATATTCAGTTCATTAGTCAATAGTCAATATAAAAATTATTTCAAATGAAATTAAATTTCCACTTACAATTTTAAAAAAATCGTTGCTACTTGTTTTATCAATCGTTTTGTAAAAATACCGAAATAATTAAAATATGACATATTATAGTGTACATGTTAATACACACAAATAATTATTACAAAAATTTAGTAATTATGTTAATTTGAATATTCGACCTTTCAAATGACCTCAAGGTTCAAGAGTCAATAAAAAATTAAGTGCGCATGCGTGGGTATCCATTACTTATCTACCTACTGTCAACAGAGTTTCGTGTTTGGCGCGCAACGCGCTGATAAGCTCGACTTGAGTCTTTTTGATCACGATGAAATTATTTCTTTCATTAGTCGTCCGTCAGTTTAACATATCTCACGTGAACTGTTACTGTACTCTAAACTTATCATAATAAGTTTGTGTCAATAATGTCTAGTGCCGAAATTATAACAAATAGAGAAATGGCTCGTCAAAATGGTATCGTACAACCTCTATTAACTGGTAAGCAAATAAAAAGAGAGGTAATTATTTTAGAGCGAATTTTGAAATTCTTCAAAAGTTTTTATTGTTTTTATTTTTAGTTAACATATGATATTATGTTATTATAGCATTTTTTGAGAGTAATAATTGTGTGTATTTTAATGTAGCCGATTTTAGGTTCATTTTATTTAGTGCTAATTTTAATATATTTTTTTTAACAGATTTATACCAAATAACAATGGCTTATGCTTATTGGAAATCTGGAAAAGTTAATGATATGGCTGTATTTGATTTATTTTTTCGTACAAATCCATTTCAAGGAGAATTTACTATTTTTGCTGGACTTGAAGAATGCTTAAAGTTCTTAGAAAACTTTCATTATTCTAATAGTGGTATGTGAAATTTATTATAGGTATGTTATTGCACAATGTTGTTTATTGAATGTTGTTTCTTTTTTATAAAACTATTTTGCAGACATTGAATATTTGAAACAAACACTACCATCGGATATTGAACAGGATTTTTTTGATTATCTGAAGGATTTAACATGTAAAGATATCAAATTGAGTGCCATTGAAGAGGGATCTGTGGTTTTTCCGAGGTATGTATATGATTTTTAAACTTCATAAATTTATATAAATCAATATTATTTCCTTTTTAATTTGCTCATACTAAGAACTGCTTGTTATTGTTTTATTATAGACTAATACTATACTCAGCTTCACGCTGTATCCCGCACGAGGCAGGGTAGGCAGAGGGAACCCGGGAACCTAGTGTTAAGACACTCCGTTCCACTTCCGTTCCCCACTTTCCGCCGAACTTGAGGCATTGCGTGTTGAGTGGCGGAACTCAACGCCGCGCTTTGCCTTATTACCAGAGCGAAGAATTGAAACATTAAATATTTAAATTGAAAATATTAAATATTTCATTTCCTCGACTGGGGATCGAACCCAGAACCTATCGGTTACAGTCACACTCTTGTGCCGCTGCGCCACGACAGGCCTATGAGAATAACTATGTATCACTTATTTTTAAATGTAACTAACTCTTCCTGTGGTCAGTTATTTCTAAGTCATTATGAGGTGGCAGCCACTGATAAAAGATTCTTTATTTACCCGTTAAAAATACATGTCTGTATTTTGGTATGTCCATGGCTCAGGGGCACAAGCATGCAACTGTAATTGTGACAGATTTTATATTTTCATTTCTTTACTCCAGTAATGGGCCAAAGTACGACATTGAGTTCCACTCTACATACAATTTCAGCCTTTATGTTGGCAAAAATGGGTAAAATACTTGGTTTCCAAGTTTTAAAATTTAAAACATGTCAATGACTGATGTTCAAGACAATGAAATTAATTAAAATACTATTAGGCATTCAATAAATTACTATACAAGCTCTTTGTGTTATTGTGGAGATTAGAATTATACCTGGATTACGAAATCCATTTTGAATTTGACAGTAGGCATGTTTATTCATTTTTAAAGTATTAAACTAATGCTATGTTGCCAGTTTGCTGTTATATCTAACCAAGGAGTTGATACACCTATTTGTTATAAATATCACATAAACAATTTAGAGCCACTTTAAAATCCATATATAGGATAAATCAATTTTTTTTTTGTATATAAGAATTCTTTAAATTAACAGAAATTTAACAATTAATATATTAACCTATGGAATAATTTTTACTGGTCTCAAGAATTGGTTATTATGGGACCTCTTAAGACGTCCAAGCCAATCCGATCTGTAATTACATATGGTAGAGAGCCAGGTGGATTGATGGTTTTCTGAAAATGCTGTGAAGGAACTGGCATCTTCTTCTGATTAAGGGCATCACCTGTTGAAGCTCATCCCCAAGATGTTTAGTATTGCAAGTGTGTAGGGTGGTAGTAATTCACCATTGGAAAGGAGCATAATTTAAAATAGTTTTATTTTCCATTAAATACATTTTTTTCAAGGACTTCAAAATTAATGGAAATGCAATGCCTTAACTTTGAGTTCCTTCTGCCAACTCTAGTTTTGAGTTTTGGTTGAACTCGTAATTATTGTAAGATAGTCTATGTCTGTTTTTGTAGTTAGGATTTAAATTATCAACATACTATTTACTTTCCATTTAAATAACCAGTTGTCGATATTTTAGGGTTCTATATTTTGTATCCATATATAATTTCAATTAGATTAAATTATTGAAAATCATCAATAATAATATATATATAAAAAATTTTGTTATGTTTTAAATGACTTTTCTTTTTAATAATACTTTTATTTAGTTGATATGGGCATAATTTCATATACATATGTTGTTTGTCTGCATCAATATTATAAATATATTATAATTCCTTAAATATTTACCAGTAAATACTTGCTTTACTACATTTAATTAAAGGCTTTATATATCAGATGAATTGTTTCTTTATAACATGCTTTAACCACTCTGTGACACTTGGGGCACTGAGAATGAGTATTAGTAGTGAGATTAGTATAATTATACAATTTTAACAAACCAAAATGATAGTTTTTTCATTTTCTCTTTTATATAAAATAGAAATTTGGTTAATTATATTAAACCATCTTTTTTTTTTCATTTTTTATTTTTTTATATTGATAACAAATGATTGTTTTGTTATTGATTAGTTGAACTGTATTTATCTATGGAAAGAATAACAAAACACATTAACGTTTTATTTACGCCAAATAGGCACGAAACATTGATTGATTTATATTTTTAATTTGCATGTGCATGCACGCAAAACGTGCTATAGAAATTTATAATCTATTAAAAATAATATTAAAAAACATATCCGTCATTCATTTATCTTGAATATATAATTTGATTTGATATTTTATGATTAAAATTAAATGGGCTACGGTAAAATGTAAATGTATACACAAACAAAGGTCATGTTGTAAATCATACGCATATACAATTAGTCTGACTGAAATAAATGTTTTTGCCAGCGATTTGTAGCCACTTTAATAAGCGAAAATGACGCTCGTTTATTTCCTATTACATAGTACATGCCATATATGCAAATACAATTTTTACATTAAATTTTAATATTCATATCTTTATAAGTTTTATTTATATTTGGAAAACATCGATAAAGACACAATATAACTATTATCTGATATAATCTATAAATTATGACTTTCCTCGATATTATAGGTACTCGTTTTGGAAAATATTCAATTGAAATATAAATAATTGAGAAAAATAAAGAAATAAAATAGAAACGTACTTTAATTTACATTTTTTTTGTTTCAGAGTTCCCCTTTTAAGAGTTGAAGGCCCTCTAATAATTTCGCAATTATTGGAGACTACGTTATTGACACTAGTTAACTTTGCAAGGTAAGTCACTTTGTGAAACCACATCAATTTAGTCATGGACCTACTAAATAAATTATTATAAATTTAAATGTAAGTTATTTTTTTTTTATCTTATAGGAAAATTATATTATATTATTATATATGTTAATTATTTATTAATATCCTATCTAATAATGATTATGACAATAATTATATAATTATGACGTTAAAAAGTTGTTTTTATTATATAATGTGAAGGAAAAATGACAAAAAAGATCTCTTCTTTTGTTCCTTCGCCATCTATATTGGCTGATATTTATAGCTGTCATAGGTAAACGAGATAAATTTAGTCTGACATCCATCCTATGCGGAAGATTGTTTTATAGTTAAAGTGAAGCTAATAATAAACTAGTCTAAAATAAGTAATTGTTATATAATTCTATGTGACAATTACTGGTTTATAATTGCTCAATTTGCGTCTAATTTTGCTAAGTTGCTCAATTTGCGTTAAATTTAAATAATTGCATATTGAATGGCGTAACTCAACGCTGCGCTTTGTCTTGTCACCAAATCGAATAAACGGATATTTAAAATTATTCATTTCGCCGTGTGGTAGTCAAAATCAACAAAGAGTCACACACATTGCTACTGCACCATCACGACCTCATTATGATTTTATCATCGTTTTTGCAATTTTCTGATGATTAGTCATGAAAATGATAAGAATATCGTTCGTTGAACTACATATATATATATATATATATATATATATATATATATATATATATATATATATATATATATATATATATATATATATATATATATATATATATATATATATATATATATATATATATATATATATATATATATATATATATATATATATATATATATGTATATATACATACATACATATATATATACATACATTTAATGTATTAGAAAATGTAATGATGTAGTGAGTAGTTTAATACTGTGCCGCATTTTGTCTATATTGTTATATAAGTCTTTTTTTTTTCAGTTTAATGGCGACAAATGCAGCTCGTTATAGAATGGTTGCTGGTAAAAATATATCTCTTTTAGAATTCGGGTTAAGGAGAGCCCAAGGACCTGACGGTGGGCTTTCTGCGTCCAAATACTCATATATTGGTAAGTTTTCATTTTAAAGGGTATTTTATTTATGACTGCGACAGGTTGTGGTTATTGTGATCGCCATTCGAGAAATTTTAACATTTTTATTTCTTCGCTCTGGTAACAAGGCAAAGCGCGGTTTTGAGCTCCGCCACCTCTATAAGCAATGTCTAATCTGGCGGAAAATGGGAAGGGAAAATCTCAGGTTACCATTAGATGATGAAGAAGAAGAGTAACACTAGGTTCCTAATTTCTGCCATGTGCGGGATAAAAAAATCTAAGAATGAGTCTATAATTTTCGTTAATGTGGTGTATTATTCAGTTATATTTAAAAGCTATTCGTTTCTTTATACATACAAGGTTATGGTGTCTAAGCTTATTGATTATAGTAGCGTAATTCTGCAGCTCATATTGCTGTGAAACCAAACCGCTCGGTGCCTGGTACGGGCTTTCAAATTTATACGGCGCACCACGCACCATTGACTCATGAGCAGCCCAATACCAAATAACTTTCTTTAATTTGGTACTATCATGCAAACATTGACATTGAATACTTTTCCCATTACTATGGATTAATAAATATTCCGAATATCTTCATGAATTAAATCTATATAACTATTTAAGTCGCAATGGAGCTCTGTAGAAGGAATGTATATTGCCATTAAGAATTATGTTTTTTGATAATAAAATAAAATTAAGCTACATTTCAAAACTTATATTTATATTATGCTTATTGTGGTTATTTATGGCTCAGGGGCTAATGCGGGACTAAGCGTGACAGTTTGTGGCTTGGATTTCTATTCAAGGAAATGAAATATTTAATATTTTCGTTTCCCTCGCTCTGTTAACGGGGCAAAGCGTGACGTTGAGTTCTGCCAATCTAAACGCAATGCCTCGATTTGGCGGAAAGTGGGAAACGGAAATGTCTTGATCGGATTGGCATGCCCTAACTAGGTTATGTTTTGCAGCGACTTTCGGACGAACGCCTAAAGCATATATCGCGATGAAATGAATCGGAGAGTGAAATTTTCAGGTGGATTCGACGGCACAAGTAACGTGCTGGCCGGTAAAATGTTCAAGATCCCCGTGAAGGGCACGCACGCGCACTCGTTCGTGACGTCGTTCAGCTCGCTGGACGACGTGCAGGGCGGCGGCCGCGAGATGCGCGCGCGCGCCGAGCACTGGCGCCGGCGCGTCGCCGCCGTGCTGGACGTGTCGCCGGAGGAGGCCAGCGACGGCGAGCTGGCCGCGCTCGTATCGTATGCCCAAGCCTTCCCGTCCGGCTTCCTGGCCCTAGTGGACACGTACGATGTGAAGAGGTATAACTTTCAAGGCTTGCCGTCTCGGCACAGGCGCCACACGAATGGGCATTCCGGCTACAATAGCAACTGTGGATCCAATGCGCGTAGAACCCAAAACTGCTCTATACGTAGTACGTGTGGATATAGCACGGTCGAACGCACACTGAGGTAAACATGCGATGATGCGACTGCATATTGACATTTCGTGTCTGAACTTATTATTGTTTTGCTCCGGACGCTCGGACACTCACACCCTACATAACTCATGGGGAGCTCCGACTCACTCGACTCACCGGTCTCACTCGTCAACTCGCCGAACTCACCCGACTCACTCGACTCACTCGACTAATGCGAGGTACACGACGCTTGCGATGCGGCACGACTATGTACATACTGTTATCGATACTTAAACATTTTGCTTCAGTGTGACGTATTGCCTGGTACCTGCAAGAAATGGGACTTTCAGTCATGGGGCACAGTTGCATTGTATAGGGACTGCACACATTCACAATATACTTCCGATATTTGCATGACCTTCATTATTTATTTCACATTGCATTATTTATTTAATTTATATTAATTATTTCATTTATAGCGTTTAAAAATTTATAGTATGAGTTCTTCTTCGGAATTCGAGCAAAATCACGAAAACTGCGCTAGTTTTCGTGATTTTGCTCGAATTCCGAAGAAAATATGTGCATAACATTAATTTATCCATTTAATGAGCATATAAATATGCTTCAAATCGCCGAAATAAGTCGTAGAAAATCGTATACGTGTTTATGTCATACTTCACACATTTATCGGAGAAGTAATAAATTCCAAATTACTTATTTTTATAAATAATTTAATTTAAAAATTATACACTTTTATTGATTATAATAAAATACAGTCATAAATATAAAAACATTTTTAATAAGTTTGAATTAAAATATATACATAAGTATATAAATGTAAAATTAAATGTATAAAAAATGTTTATTTTTTATTTATCAAACCATAAATTATCGCGTACCGACGTTGTGTTCGCATGACGTAATGACAATTATCTGGATAGATTTTAGCTTGTATACTTATTACTAAATCTTAATACTATGTATTGGTTTTTATTGTTTTAACGATATTTAATGTCTCAATTTAATATGTTATGCTATTAGACAATATTAACGAGTCCAAGGTGAAAATGATAACGCATGTATAATGTATGTATATCGTTAAAATCTAAAACTTGTATGAAACTAACTATCATATTAGTATTGTTCTTGGAGGGCCGGGCCTAGGTTGTAACAGGGCCGAAGTGCACAATTCTTAGGAAAGCGATTTAATTTGGTTGTGTCCTTAATTGTCTTATGTCTAATGTTAAATTGTTTCTAAATTAGTCTCTTTTATAATATAATATTACTTGCTATTAATATAGTTGATCTAAATCTGGCCCTGTTTACCTGAGATCCACGAATGCGTATGTGGAATACTAATATTACTAATATGCATACATCGTTATTATCAACGGTAACTAACTAAAGATATACGATGACTACTACATAAATGTTATATGTAGTTTAAACTATAATGTTACGAATGTTATCTAATTTCATTAATAGTCTGCTTAGTAAGAAATTGTATTCATATTCATATATGTAGTGTTTTTGATAGTTGCTTTATATATATATATATATATATATATATATATATATATATATATATATATATATATATATATATATATATATATATATATATATATATATATTTCATTGTACTAATAATACTATGGTAAAATGCCGCTGGATGAAAATTAAAAATATGTTCATATTTACCGATAATATTGTCAACAGGAGTGGTCTATTAAACTTCTGTGCTGTTGCAATGGCATTGAACGACAATGGCTATAAGGCGATCGGTATACGTATAGACAGCGGGGACCTGGCCTACCTATCGGTGCTCGCCCGAGACACATTCAAAAGAGTGGCGGAAAAATATAATTTGCCGTGGTTTTCCAATTTAACCATAGTAGCCTCTAATGATATTAACGAGGAGACAATACTGAGCCTCCACGAACAGGGACACGCTATTGATTGTTTCGGTATTGGAACTCATTTGGGTAAGTTGTTTTTACGTATTTTCTTTATATTAACATTATGTATATATACAATATGGTGTAATAATAATGAATGTGTTCTTTTGTTTTCTTGCGTTTATTCATACGATTTTATTACATTATTTTAAATTACTTAAGCCATTTCTGTTTTTGGGGTACTAAAGATTAAGATACGTAACGTGTTTTTATGTTAATTGTAACACTTTTTGTATATATTTTGTTTTGAATTGAATGCATGTAATTGCACACATGACAGGGTAGGCAGAGGGAACTTGGGAAACTAGTGTTAAGATACGCCGAATTTGAGGCATTGCGTGTTGAGCGGTGAAACTCAACGCCGCGCTTTGCCTTACTACTAAAACAAAGAAATGAAAACTTTAAGTATTTAATTTCAAAATTTTAAATATTCCACTTCCGCGTGTGAAGATCGAACCCACAAACAGTCGCGTTTACAATCACACGCTTCTGCCCCTGCGCCACGACAGGCCTCAATTAAGAGTTTCAGTAAGCGCTTAAACAAGCAACAAATATCAATGTAAACATAATCACAAAGCATCATACTTGGATTACTAGAATATATGAACAATGCTATCTTATCGTATAAAGAGGAACATCATAGATATATTTGGGTACGCGGCGTTGTTACATAGCAAATTAAATTACGCCATGTTTTATAAATAACTAATAGCAACAATATTTTTTTGCATATCATTTCGTAAGCTCCAACGTTTTCTATGAACAATAGATAAGAGTCATTACAATCATCCAACATGTCTACTCATGACACTGCAAGTAATGTGTAATTCGCCATTGTAATATATTTTTTTATTGATATTTCAAGATCGCATAGAAATACTTCCTGCCAAGTTTACTTGAATCACGCAGAATCGAATCAATATTTCATTAATTTGATAATATACACCATATTTAAGAGTAGCGAAAATGAAATAAGTTTAGTTTTCTTTAATTTAATTGTAATTTTATTTTCTTTTTTATTTTAAATACTTGCGTAGATTTAACACTACACGGTAGCTGGTTGAGTTTTGAGTAGCCATATTATTAAAAGAAAATACTCGAATATATAGTGAATAATAAAATGTTTCAAGATAAAACTTGTTGAATTGCCTAATACGTGCCTAGGCTAATATAAATAACATTGTTGTAGAAACAATCTTATTAACGTCATTTCATAATTATCTAGCCAGGACAATAAATATTATCAGTCTTGTTTATTAAATATCATATGTCTCGTGGTTATTTAAATAAATAAGATTTATAAATTGTTTGTAATAAGCTTATACGTTTGTGAGTTTTGATGAGCTTAAAAAATGAGAAAGCTTAAAAAGTTTGTTTGGTTGCTTTTTATTTTTGATATTTGGAACTACTGTTTCAAATATCAAAAATATTTTGTTTTGCATCGATGAAGCCATCGTAACATTAACTGTTCCATATAACTCCATAGCTATAGTTGGAATTACCTCGGCACTTTATTATATGTATAACATAATCAACTATAATTTTTAAAGATAGGCCACGGTGGTAAAGCCGCAGACGAGAGCCAGTATGAAACAAGGACGTTTTATTCATTTTGTCACTTTACTATAAGTGTTTATAGATACTACGAGTACATTACATTTTTAATAAAATTGTGTAGAACAGTTGCTATCTCTTCGCTTGTCAAATTTATCTTATCATACTTATATTAGAAAAGTTGAAGTTTGCATATAGTAAAAATAATCTATATTTATTATATTGATTTTTTTATTATCACAATATTATGTAGCTACTTCTTCATCTTCACATTCTATCCCTGGACTAAAAACCAGATTCTCCGTTACCCAAAAGAGAGAATCTGATGTTAATACATTCAGTTCTCGCTTTTCGTATGTCTATCTCGGGTAGCTTGATGGAACTTTGGAACGTAGTGTTATGACACTCCGTTCCGTTCTTTACTGTACGCCGAATTTGAGTCAGGCATGCGTGTTGAAAGTTGGAGCTTCATTTGCCCTAGTAGGGATCGAACTCACGACTAGTCCTGAGGGATGTGAAAATATCGACCATGGCAATTAAGTATAATACAAGTAACATACATTTTATATAAAAAAAAGGACTAATTTTCGTTTGCAGTTACATGTCAACGTCAACCAGCACTAGGATGTGTATACAAATTGGTTGAAATAAACGGCCAACCACGAATCAAACTCAGTCAAGATGTCGGCAAAGTCACTATTCCCGGACATAAAGAGGTACTTATTACATTGAAAGTCATTAAATATATATATTTGTTCTATAAAAAAATATTGAGCGGAAATTAGGTAACGGCAGTGTCTTCATAGGAACGGACTGTATTAACACTAGAAAGTAAGTCGAAAGTGTAAATTGCAAAGTTTATTTTAGGAATAAGGTAACTTATTTTGTTAAACATGATATTATCACCATATTGTAATTAAACGAGTTATCAAAACGCCATCCATAAATTAGACGGTCACACGGCCTACATATTTCACGACTTTAATCCTTTTCCTTTTCAACTCGTCAGTAGTTACATTTGTCAGTTAGTTTAGTATAAGCCACTTTAGTAAATTGTAACTTGGAAAGTGATGTTCCAACTCTTTGACACACTGTACAGTTTTATTTATACGATCTTCTCCAACCTTCCTAGACATGTGACTTTAGTAATTTATAGAAGGCTTCTTTAGAAGGTCTGGAAGGCTTTCGAGTCCTTAGCGTTGTTATGTCAATAACTAGTTTTTTTTTTAGTTTTTAATATATCTTATATAAAATTATTATTATAACAATAAAATTCGAATTGAGGCCTGTCGTGGCGCAGCGGCACAAGAGTGTGACTGTAACCGACAGGTTCTGGGTTCGATCCCCCAGTCGAGGATATGAAATATTTAATATTTACAATTTAAATATTTAATGTTTCATTTCTTCGCTCTCGTAATAAGGCAAAGCGCGGCGTTGAGCCATTCAACATGCAATGCCTCAAATTCGGCGGAAAGTGGGGAACGGAAGTGAAACGGAGTGTCTTAACACTAGGTTCCCGGGTTCCCTCTGCCTACCCTGCCTGGTGCGGGATACAGCGTGAAGCTGAGAGAGAGAGAAAATAAAATTCGATTTTCGTTTCCGCTTTAAGTGTATTTACCTCATGAATATTAATATATTAATGATATTAAATAAATACTAATATATGTTATAAGAAATAAAACGAATAAATATTTTTATTATTGAGGCCTGTCGTGGCGCAGTGGCACAAGAGTGTGACTGTAACCGACAGGTTCTGGGTTCGATCCCCAGTCGAGGAAATGAAATATTTAATATTTTCAATTTAAATATTTAATGTTTCATTTCTTCGCTCTGGTAATAAGGCAAAGCGCGGCGTTGAGTTCCGCCACTCAACACGCAATGCCTCAAATTCGGCGGAAAGTGGGGAACGGAAGTGGAACGGAGTGTCATAACACTAGGTTTCACTTCCGTTCCCTCTGCCTACCCTGCCTAGTGCGGGACACAGCGTGAAGCTGAAAAAAAATAATAATATATATATTTTTATAATACTATGTATCAAATTCAATAGCGTTATGCAATGATACGCTGGGAATGTGTCTTGCGTTTAAGGTTATCTACACTTACAGTCCAAGGTTAAAAATAAAATGTAATCTTTCATATTAATAATATGAATGCGTTAATGCTAAGCACACTATCTTCTATCAAAATATAAATATTTGTTTTGAGAAAATAAACCATTAACAATATTTTATTTACCAACAAACAAGAAATGAAGTGAACAACTGTCAATAATCTTCTTCCTCCTTACTGCCTCCAATTTATTTTATTTTTTATATAGTTCACATTGTATCTCTATGTTATAGAATACAATTTCATGGTAGTGATTTGTTTTGCTATTTATTGTGTATGTATATATATATATATATATATATATATATATATATATATATATATATATATATATATATATATATATATATATATATATATATATATATATATAACACTATGTGTGTATTATCATCATTGGTGTCTGACGATCTCTTTTCTTCAGCTTCACGCTGTATTTCATACCTAGCCTTCTAGGAAGAGGGGACTTAGGAACCTAGTGTTAAAACACTCCGTTCCGTTCCCCACTTTCGGAGTGGCGTAACTGATGTGACGTTTCTAAGAATTGCTAAGCATCTATCGAATAGGGTTTTGTATAAAATCAACATGCTAGTTAAAGACTTCTAGATACAAGCGTACTCAGTTCGTTATTGTAGTTTTAAAGATGACGACTGCGCGAGAATTTACCATTTTGCGCGATTTAATTTTTTTTTGCTTCGTCATCTCAGCTAACAATTTTATCTGATATACTCTACATATTATTATTAATATAATGTTAAATATTGTTAGACATTGCTATCTTAATATGATAACTAATATTTACAACAAGATTGTATAATTTATTATTATTTACTGTACTGTAAACGGTTCTGGTCTGGATTCCCGCTGGAGAAATTTAAATATTTCATATTTTCCTCCTTCCTTGTTGAGTTCCCAAGCTCAACATTCAAAGTAAAGAGAATTAGGTGGAAAGTGTAGACGGTGTGTCTTAACACTTACCCTGCCTATCCCTTTGTAAGCAAAAGTGTTAAGATAAAAACAAATAGTTTAAAGCATCACAACCTTTATGAGATAACTCATATTTATACAGAAGACTATATAAACTATCTGTTGTATTTTCAGGCTTATAGATTATTCGGAGCGGATGGTCATGCGTTAATAGATTTATTACAACGCTCCTCCGAACCCGCACCTGAAGTAGGACAAAAAGTTCTATGCAGACATCCCTTTCAGGAATCTAAACGAGCCTATGTTATCCCTAGCCACGTGGAACATCTTTATAAGGTAACATATTTGTATATTTATTTACATGTATGACAATAATAAATTTTTAACTGATCTGTATATGGAAGATATATTTTTAATTATATAATAAGGGGCGTTTCTTAATGTAAAATTTGTCTGTGTGTTTGTATGCATTTATATCAGAAACGATTATTCTTCAAACAGCTTCAACATTCCCTCAAGTTCAAGCGGTATCCCCGAGTCGGTAGCCAGAGAGGAAAAACCGCTTAGCCCCGACGGCTTCTGCATATCTCTTTTGTCTTGTGTACTGACCTTCCTCCAGTATAATCAATTCTATATTTTCTCACGTTTCATACCACGTAATAGTACCTACGTAATAGTCACATCCCAACTATATTAATCTTTCCTTCATTTTTTTAGAATTTCTACATTTCATTTAAATTACGTTTCACGTACTTATTTACTTATTAAGAAAGAATATTTTGCAAATAGAAATACTAGTTGTAGAAATACATATTACTTATAAAAGTACTTATAGACACATACTACATATTACTACTACACAAAGATTTAATTTAGCTGTGCAGATATTTTGCTGTCTCATCATAGCAGTTAATGCATCGTTAACTCTTACCGGCAGCAATACACCTTTTTACATCCATTTCATATATATTCCGTCTCTAATAAACATATTCCGCTTATATTTTTAGCTTTATTATTTTTTTTGGAAAAAACTTTATTACATGAAAGAAGTTATAGACACATCTATTGCAAATTTTGTACTAGAACCACAAATATATATTTTTTACTATATTTTTAAATGCTATTCCACACTTAGGAACGAATGGCTTAGTTGGTCAGAGCGCTTGGACGGTTCCCAAGAGGCGCAGGTTCAAATCATGCTTCTTTCAAATTTTTATATGCTATTTAATTTAGTACAAATATAATTAGCACGTGTTATAAAATATCAAAATCAATCAGAATTTTATTTTTTCTAAGTAACATGCATTTTTTTTCTTAGATATTTTATTAAGAAAAATATGATTGCTCCTTCTATGGATATTCGAGCCAGAGCCGCACTTTGCCGACCACTGGTCTAGCCTGCTATATGAGTCATACAGCGTTGTAGCTAAAAAATAATTTGATATTTCAGGTATATTGGAATGAAGGTCGCATTTGTGAAGCCCCAAAACCGCTGGTTGAAGTACGCGAGAGAGTTCAAGCATCATTAAGGACTTTACGGCAAGATATCAAGAGAAACCTTAATCCCACTCCTTATAAGGTAAAAAACATTAACAACCAACTATTGTATATATTCTCTCTGTACACATATATATAAAATCTTAATAAATTAAACCTTAAAAAAATATTAAGAAGTGATTAAAAAAGATATCACGAGTTCCCATTTCAGATAATTATTTATATACTGGGTAACATCGTATTAAAAGAATTAAAATTTGGCATGGAAAGGAATTGTTGTCATTTCCTCGCTTTAGTCACGAGACAGCGTGTTGTTGACATCCGCCAACAGGCGACGATTCTTATAGCCGTAACAGACGACCGAACCGAACCTCGACTTTGGTTCGCCATCGAACCATATTTTCAAGGCGAACCATACACCACAGGATCGAACATGGTTCGATGGCGAACCAAAATCGAGGTTCTGTTCGGTCGTCTGTTACGGCTATTAACGAAAATCGTACAAAACTTAATTTTAGAACTAACTACAGAATTTAACACTAGGTTCCCTCTGCCTATCCCGTTACATGCGGAATACAGCGTTTATCTACAAAAAAATATTCACAGGTTGCTGTCAGCGATGATTTATACAGTTTCATCCATGATCTGTGGCTACAGAACGCACCGATTGGAGAATTGTCGTGAAACATCATCGAGCTTAAGATTACCTTTCAGTGTTAGCTCTGGTACTGTTTGTATGAGTGCTAAGAATTAAAAAGTAAACTAAAATATCCATAAAAATATAGTTGAATATGGAACCTCCTTTTTTAAAAAAGAAGTTGGTTAAAATGATGATAATGGGTTGTTGCGTAAAACTAGAATCTGCCTTGGCTTGTATTCAGCATATGATATATACACTTTAAAGTATATAAAATTGTTACTTTTTTTAAAAGCACTGCAGCTGTAATTGAATATTTTTATAATGACCGTTTTAAAACAAATATCTTAATAGCAAATATGTATCTTGCAGAGTTAGATGCTTGTATAAAACAAGAAACCGAATTGTCATGGTTATGAAATCATATCCATCAATATACAAATTAAGATAAATGGAAAATAGACTTTTCACTAAAGTAACATTAAAAAACAAAAATGTTAAATTCATAAATAAGTTTTTGATGATGATTTCATGTAATACATATATTACATAAAATCTAATTTAATTTTAAGAAATATATATATTATTCCAATCGCTCTTAACAAAGGTAAAACATGTTTTTAAATATTTAAGCTAGTATTTGGTCAAATTTAACTTATAAAAATACCACAATGTGTGTATTTACGTAAAATTATTAAGGCATTGTTTGTTGAGTGGCAGAACTGGGTAACTATTTCCTGGTCTCGGGAACAAACCCACAACCTGTCGCGCTTACCTTTGCATGTTTGTACCATTAGGCCACGGCAGCCCTAAATATATTATTTAATTTAAATTTGTAAATTTATTTTAAAATTCTAATATTTTTTTTTTTAGAAACAATATAATTTTATTAAATGTTATGTATAGATGTTATGTCATAATAGTGTTGAATGTTTCATATATTTTTTATTTATGTTATTTTAATAATAATAATGTCGCATATAAAACGATTATCCTTGTAAGGGTAATGGCAACTTTATTGTTTATTCATAAGAAGAGTACAATTATATAATATTTAGAAATATAAATATATAAATTAGGAAAAATATTCTAAATGTGTTTATAAAACTAGCTTATGATAATTGTAAGTGTAATGTAGTGTCTACCTAAATCACTTATATATAACGTTTTATAAGCATTTGGTTAAAGGTGACATAAACAAAAAAAAAAAATCGAAAAAATTGTCTGTGATACAAATCCAAAACTAAATATGACGCTGAGTCCTAAAATAATATCTTACTAGTCAAAATTGTTGTGAAGTAAATTGGCCATTTAAAATACTATTAAATTCATAGTTTGTATATACTTTTTTATAATAATGGCAAAAGTATGTTTAAACGTGCACTAAAAAAAATTGAAGTCCTTTCTATTGTTTAAAAAATATAGGAAGAAATAAGAAATATCAGGCAAATTGTGTTTAGTGTCAGTGAACTTTTTATAATTAACAAACAGTTCTTGTTCCTCTAAGATAGACGACACCAATTTTTTTTTACTTCTACATATTATTGGAGTGTATATGTTCAATTACAAAAACTCCATCAAGATACAGGAACAATATTTTTATTGTCAACTCATTGGTTTCCCTGCTCCCGCAAAATAATATATCGAGTCTCACCACAGAGAATGAACTGTATTTTTTATATACTGAAAGCGTCAAGTGAAGATTTTACTAAATGTAAATATACTTGAATATAATATGAAATACAATTAGGTTATATATTTATTTTAAACTGAATTTTCTTTATATAAATAATTTATATTAAAAAACTTTACCTTATCAATATGCCTAAGTTCATGAATACAATAGTTGCAGCTACTCCCTGATGCAAGAGGGTGATATAGTGGAAAGTTGGTTGTGTCATTTAAATATGTCGAAAAACAAACTGTTTTACAAGGACTTTTTATATGTCAACCATAAGTTTTAAAAAAAATTATCTATCCATTATGGATACAAAAATAAATCTTATCTAGATTTATTTTTTTAAAATTTGTCAAGTCAATGAATTATTTTTGAACTGGAACAAAAAAATCTCTCAAAAATATATATATCTATATCATAAATAATATAATTATGTAAAACAATACTTTTTATTTATTGATAAGTTAGTGCACAAAATAAATATGGTTAAGCGAGTTGAGTTATGTAAGCCTCTTATTCTTGTCATGCTTAAAGTAAGCCATCATCAATCTATGAAACGTCACTGGTATAAATAAAACTCTTTATTGTTTTATGTCGTTTTAAAAGGACAAAATTTGATCAATTTTATTTCGGTACATGCTGTAAAATATTTTTTCTTTATTTCAACATAAGCATAATATAATAGAAAGTTGTTGCTATGAGATTAATATTTTATTTAATTATTTTTATAAATCATATGAATAAATGAAAAATGTAATAGAAATCGTATTTGAAAGAAACAATCTTTTTATATTCAGCTCAGTATTAAGTATTTGAAACTATGCAAGTACAACATTGCATGTAGAATAAAAAATATTTACATAGTTGTGCAAGCTCCACAGGCCTTTATAGAATAAAATTTGTGTGCCTTTATTGAAGCTATAGGATGCACAAGTTTACAAATTAAACTATGCGATTATTACGTAAAAGAGATATATTTGACTAGTTATAGTAAGAATATTATGTGCACTTAGTATTAAGGAATATTAAATAAATAAAAAAATATATTTTTTTTAATTGTACCTATTATGTTCCTTTCTTACATCAAGATTTTGTAAAAAGTTGTCATAGGAAAACACCGTTTATTTAAATTAATTAAACCAAAACTTTTGAACAAAATAAGATTATTAATATAAATGTGAAATGTTAATTAATCAATTAGACAATTCATCAGATTAGATTTCTCAATTTAATCTGATGAATTGTCTAATTGATTAATTAATATTTCACACCCTTGAAACGAAAATCGTTTATTGTTTTTTTTTTAATTGACAAGCCCTAGAATTCATTAATATTATATATTTGAGAGTTAACGAGGATTGCAGTTATTACCATTTTCACCTAATAACTGATAAACAGATTGATGATTGTTGCTAAACTACAAGTAGTGCACCTATAACTCGATTACATTGACTCCGTAATTCTTTTATGGAATAGTGTGTCCGCTTCTACAGTAGGATCCCAGATAACATCCAAGAAATGTCTATTTCACAATTGGAAATAGATGTGAAAAGGCATTTGTGTGTTAAAAGTTATTACCAAATTAACAATTTTATAAATAATAACACACCTTGGGAATGAAATGTTCGTTCCAGGCAATTTGAATCTTCTCAAATCTGAGGCAGTAACTTTGGTGAATCGGTGGTAAATTATATATGTCATCATGTATCCCGAACGCAATGTATTACTAATTCCACTACGGTTTGCGCCGTGCCGCGCGGTTGACAATTGTGTCTTTTTATTATGAGATCCTACTGCAAAAATCTACAGGTGTCTGGTTTCTTAATTAAACTTTTTTTAAGAATGCTATATGTTAGTAGAATAGTATGCAATGGTGTATACTATTCTACTAACATGTAGCCATGGAGTTTCCCGGAAAAGTTGTGCCGCAAACATTTTAATTAAGTTTATTCTAAATTGTTTTTTGTTTATTTTACAAAAGAATAAAATAACCAAAAAACAATTTAGAATAAACTTTTTGTTAATCTTATTTTGTTTATTATACTATATATTAAGGTAGCGAAACTTTCTAAAAGGGCGTTTGTACGCTTGTGCAGATATAAGCTTGTCGCAAACGCTTGTGACAAACTACTTTGCTCTGTTTTGGAAAACCATCACCAGTCTGGATCTGGAACAAGCTGTCGCAAGCCATTACAATCTAAGGCAGGGTGTTTACACATTGGGGTTAGTGGAAGCTCGGCAAATCTTCACGAAAGTACAAACGTTTTCTTTTTCTCGATTGTGAGGTGAGTACTTTTAGCTCTACTGGCGACACCGGTTTGGGAGGGGAGGGAAAAGGATACTATGTCCCCTAGAAGTGCAAGCACTGTGTGGCTGCTTGAAGGTGTCGACGGCGACAAGGGCGCCCCTTGCGTGACTCGAACCTCGGCTTGCAACCGTCGATCGGGCTGGGAAGTTCTCTATTCTAAGCAAACCAGCCGTGACTAGTGACATATTAGACTAAGCTAAGGGGAGCTGATTGTCCCTGTGTTGAGTGTGTGATTGTGTCCTTCATCGTCGATTCCTTCCACGATGGTGTTGTTGTCGTTTGGGTTTTGGTGTGAACCCTACCTATAAAAGAGGCGTTCCTGAATGTAATGGCGTCATCTGGATCTAATAAGACATTTTTTGGGCGTCTACGCTAGGCTTTGTGGCAAGGGGGGTATTCACACGCCTTTGGGATGAGGCTGCGCGCTCAAAGTAGCGCTTGGATAAGCCTTTGCAGTGCTCGATTCCAGTTCTAAATATTTATGTAGGTCGACATTGTGCATATACAGGAGCAACCCGATGCCATGCGCAGGAATTTACATTGTACCTTTTGGAACATATTTAGCCTGGTGAAGCCACGCAGGCGTAGTAATAGGCCTAATTTCTGACTCTCTTGATGTGAGGTCTGAAAGAGAATTTGGAATCTAGACTGAGGCCTAGATATTTGACTTGTTTATCCCGGAGAATAGGTGTACTTTGTAGGTACACTGTGAAAACAGTGACAAATTTGTTACGAGGAAATCGGACGCGTATAAATGCCCTTTAAAAGGCCTATTATACGCTTGTGACGACTTGGCAGCGCACTTGGCCACAAGCTCTGAGCTTTTACAAGTGTTTGCCTCTCATCCAGGCGCTTAGTAGTACCATTATTACAGGAAGCGTGACAGATGTCGATGTAAAAATAAAAATAGTTTCTGCTTTTCCATTACGCTTGACATATGTTAATTTAAATGACGAGATGATAATAACTCTGGTCTATTTTTTCGTAGTCAAATAATCCATATTTATAAAATAATGGTTGTATTCCTTCCGGTAGCCGGCTGGCTATGCTCACACTATATTCACCACATATAAGGGTAGGCAAAAGACACTAGAAAATCATTTGTTGTCATTTCTATTCTCCAGAACAGAAGTTTCAAAATTTTAGTGGCAACTAAAGTAGGTAATTATTAAACTTTAAATTAATAGGCAGTATAAAATAATGTAGTAAATAATAGTTTAAATAATTATATGAGATATCACATTAGGCGCTTTTTTGCCTTGTTGCTAATGTACCTCCTCAATTTATTGCATTTTAAATATTACTTTATTTTTTCAATATAAGAAACATATATACATCGTCGTCATAATTCTTAAGCGTATTAATGGTAACTAAACGTGTTAAGGTTTGAAGCTTATGCCCATTTGGCAAGCATATAAACTAGGCCTTAAATATTAATTTAAGATGGCAGCACTAGCAATTTGAAAGTAAATTAATTATTTGACAACTAACCTATTGAATCTACTGTAAAGACTGAATTTATACATTTTTTACTTTAATAATAAAATATATAAGCTAGTGAGTAGCGGTGCAAGCAGCGTTCACAAATAAGCCGTACAGAAATTGTTTGTAAGTATTTAATTTACAATTGCTCTTGTGACTATAAAAGGAAATAGAGGTTTTTGTTAACATCACCGTTTATTCTAAAATTACAACAGTTACAAGCTATTTGGTAGCGATCTTTATTTACTTGTCACAAAAATGCACTAATAACGAGAAAATGTTATTTATATATGTTAAACTATTATTTACATTTTAGAATAGTTTTTTTTAAATAACCGAAACTAGCCGTTTTAGGCATAAGTAATAACAGTGGTTATAGAATGCACCAATCTTGCAAATGTTTGGCATTTGCTAAACTTAAGAATTCTATGGTTTAGTTTCACTCAATTAGTTTTAACTTTAATTAATTTGTGGTAAGCACATATATAACTTATAATTTGTGGTATAACTTATCTAAAACATTAAATTATAACATTTTTTTAATGTTACTTTTATGTAAACTTTATGTATGATCTCTATTTATTATTAAAGATATAGTTGTGTGTGTAAATATGGTTGTCATTTCCTTATGCATAAATATAGATGGTTGAGTCATCCAAAACAATTGGTTTTCTATTCACCAATATTCTAATGAATATTAGTTAATGCAATGGAAACTACTATAATATTATTTAAAGCTTTAAAATATTGTCAAATATATTGTAATTATTTTGTCAAATTCTTTGCACATAATATTTTTTCTGTGTATTCAAAAAAAAAATATTAATTGGAATATTTCCCTTACTCGTTTCCCATCGGAAATAACTATTTTTTTTTTGTGACAATTTCGAAAATTGATAATACAAACCTTCTTAGCTGAATGGTGAAGCCGTAGAGCCTGTTGATTCTACGGTATTTCTCGGTATCACCATTGACTCTAGTTTACAGTGGGGACCTCATATTGATAGATTGGCGAATAGACTGAGCTCTGCAGCTTTCGCTGTAAAAAAAATTAGATTATTGACTGATGAGGAAACGGCTCGCCTTGTTTACTTTAGCTACTTCCACAGTATTATGTCTTACGGCATCTTACTCTGGGGTAATGCAGCCGGTATTAAGTCAATATTTGTCTTGCAGAAGCGAGCTATTCGCGCAATCTATAACTTAAGCCCTAAGGATTCCTTAAGGGAAATGTTTAAAAATATTAATATATTGACCGTTGCATCTCAATACATTTTTGAAAATGTTATGTATGTTAAGAAAAATATTAATAAGTTTACTAAAATCAGTGATGTACATAATATTAATACTAGAAATAGGCTTAAACTTAGTGCGCCTGTAACTCGATTGCATCGAGTCCGTAATTCTTTTATGGGACAGGGTGTACGCTTTTACAATAGGATCCCAGAAAACGTCAGAGAAATTTCTGTTTCACAATTTAAAAAGGTTGTGAAAAGACGTTTGTGTGTTAAAGGTTATTACCATATTAACGATTTCATAAATGATAACACGCCTTGGGAATAAAATGCTCGCTCCAGGCTGTTTCAAGTGTATCATTCTCACATAAATATATAATGTAAAGTTTTGATTAAAAAAAAAGGACATGTCCCGCTGAGTTTCTTTCGCCGGTTCTTCTCAGGTCTGAGGCAATAACTTTAGTGAACTGGTGGTAAATTGTTTGACGTTCAAAAAACGAAGCTTGTAACTTCTTATTTTGAATAAAATATTTTGAATTTGAATTAGCTCTGCTTCTGATTTTATACACTTCCTGATTTTTCCAATCTGACCTAACCCACATACTTGGTATACCAATAAACTGCAAAGTTCCGCTACTCAACATGCTATTCCTCAAAAAATAGTGAAATGAAGGGAATGGATATGGAATAGTGTCTTAACTCTAGGTTCCCAAGTTCCATTTGCCTACCCTGCCAATGGATACAGCTTGAAACTGAAAGAAAGAAAGGTATTTTAAATATGTTACATACATTCATATATATAAACTCTTAAACTTTATGACATGCAACATCTTAACTTTCTCCCACACTCATGGATGACTCGAAATCTCTGTCAGAAGTCCACTTTTGCCCAGAATTTTCTGAAATTAGTAGATTACACCACAAGCAATTTAGTAGCAATACTATACTGTATAATATTAGTATTCAATGTTTGATAATTTTAAGAGTTATAAAAACAGATAAATTTTGAAGATATATTGCACAGAAAAATATCTGTTTTATGTTCTTAGTGCATCCTACAGAATGCCATGTTTTACCTTGTTGCAAGAGGGAATAATATTTTGTTCCCATAAAAAGTATATTCAATAATTTCAATACATTCTTAATCATATATTTTAATTTTATACTTATTTTAGTTTAAATTATTCTATTTATGTATTAATTTACACATAAAAATATTATTAATATATTAAAATATGTACTATTAATATTATAAATATATGGATAAAAATATCATTTTACATATCAGATTTTGTGTAAGTGACACAAAATCTGAGATGTAAAATGATATTTTTGTAAAATAATAATGAATAGTCACATAAACAAAAATCAAGTTATATATATAATCCATTTTGCCTATTTTTCTTTGTGGTGGTTTTGTTTAAAGTTTGTCTTACAATTCGCTTTTCATGAACTCTACAATTTTTTTGTATTCATTTTTCATTTTTTTACAAAACCAAGCTTCATTTCATCCATAAAATGTGATAATACAATATAGTTTTGATGATTTTATTATAACTCTATATTAATTAGGTTACACAAAAGCTTTGTGGGCTCCTTAAGAGCTGTGTGAAATGAGCGGGGGTGGTAGGATGCGCTAGGCGGGCGGCGCATCCGCCCTGCGTCAGTGCCGCCAGTCGCCCGCCGCCGTGCGCCCGGCCGGCCGCCGACCTTACGACTTCTCTCATCGCACAATACTTTGTTATGCCATACACGCTTTATTAAACGGTTATATAAAAATAAGATTACAAACTTGTAAACAATTAAAAATATATATTTATTATAACGCATAGGATTGATATTTGTTTGTTAAGAAATCTTAAAGGTTTAATGTATGTTTGTGAATAGAGATATATTATATATTTATAAATTATTAAGGAATTATGTTTAAGAGTTGTTGTGCACGGCCAAACAAAAAAATTTGCAAGAGTAAATCAAAATCTTCTAATTTAAACATGGATTCCCTCCCAGACCCTTCAGAAGGTGACGAAAACTTAGAAATCAATGTCAAGAGCCAATCTGATTGCGTTACCACAGAAGTCCAAGGAAGTGCAAATGATTTGCCTACTAATAATGCAAACATGAAGGTTGAAGAAATAGAAAAAGAGTGCTCTGTTGTGCCTACCATTACTTGCGCAGAACCTAATAATGGCGACGTTGCTAATTGCTTTCCTGATGAAGATGTTGAAAGTACAGATGACGTTTTATCTAAACCGGATTTTACAAAAAAAAGATTTTCGGTTGACTTCAAGAATAATCGTATACAATTTAAGAGATATTCTATTGACTGCAGTAGAAATGTTGCTACTTTAGAAGAGCTCGCAAATCTTGAAAAACAGTTAGCGAGAACTAATGTAGATGTTCGTATAGGGAGACGCAAATCAACTGGTATCTTAAAATCGACATCAGATAGTGGAGACATAGGAGATCACTTGAAACTGACACAAGAATCTTATTCGGAAGATGACGATGATGTCTTTGAAAGGGATGTGTTAGTAAGTGACACAGAGGGCCCACGAGAGCCGCCAGCTACCCCTGTTGGTCGCGATGAATTGGCTTTACGAAGACATCGTTTTTTTTCTGATTTAGTATGTGCTGCTAGAGCAGCTGTAGAACATCGAGTGAGATTTGATCCACTAGGACCTGTCGTTGCTGATACGGGTAAATATAAAATAATTTTAAATAAAGTAAATACTAGTAGTAAAATACCAATTTAATTACGTAAGATTGAAGTTTAGTTTGATTTTTATTCATCAAACAAAGCAATTTTACAGTTTTTAAGTCGTCAAAAAAATCAATGCAGTTGGCGCTTACCCAAGTAGCACATAGTTCTTTTTTTCAGTATGAACTGGAAAAACAAATCAATGACGAAATAATCATAATAAATCATGTTAAATTAACTTATATTATTTACTCTCAAAGCACGGATAAAAAGAGGAAGTTTATACAAGTTTCTACAAGCGACCCGCCCTCGGCTTTGCCCGCATTATTTACACTATTTTATTTGCTAGTCTCAATTACATTCTTGTTCTTATAACATTATCACTTTCCGGCCTTATATATATTGAAAACTAAAATAATAAAAATAAATTTTGTAGTAATTTTGCTGAACTAAATATTTTAATAATGTCTTTGATTTTCGCGATTGTTACACATTTAAATGAAACACTTTTAACCGGATTATACTAATATACCGGACTATTGACCACGGACTACTGTAAAGTGTTCGAAACGTTGGGTTTCCAAAAAACATGTTTAACAATCAATATACGCGATTAATCCGGTTAAAAGTGTTTCATTTAAATATTTTAAATTGACGTAACTTTTTTATTTACTGATTTGAATTAACACTAAATGTTGAGAGAAAGTTGGTAAAATATAAAAGTGAAAATAAAAATGCATTTAAATCTTGTTAGCCTTTTCTGAGATAGAAACACACAGACAACCACAAAAAAAAAATTAAAATCACTTTTGAGCCCTCTACTACTTTAAAAAATCAAAAGATTTTTTCTAACATATCTGCCATGTAGTGATCGAATACGTATATATATATATATATATATATATATATATATATATATATATATATATATATATATATATATATATATATATATATATATATATGTATATGTATATGTACATGTACATGTACATGTACATGTACATGTACATGTCCATGTACTTGTACATATACATATACATATATATATATATATATATATATATATATATATATATATATATATATATATATGTATATGTATATGTATATGTATATGTATATGTATATGTATATGTATATGTATATGTATATGTATATGTATATGTATATGTATATGTATATGTATATGTATATGTATATGTATATGTATATGTATATGTATATGTATATGTATATGTATATGTATATGTATATGTATATGTATATGTATATGTATATGTATATGTATATGTATATGTATATGTATATGTATATGTATATGTATATGTATATGTATATGTATATGTATATGTATATGTATATGTATATGTATATGTATATGTATATGTATATGTATATATATATATATATATATATATATATATATATATATATATATATATATATATATATATATATATATATATATATTTGATTTGTTTTATACTTAATATTAGTTTGTAATTTTGTTTATATATTTGAGATACTTAAGGACTACGTTTTAATGATTTCTATACTTAAATACAATTTTTACTTTATTTATAATAAAGGTTTTCGTAGCCCTGTTCCATTTGGTAAAATTATTATGATCACATTGAAAGCAATTTTATGACACTAACAATTTTATATCCTAAGTCGGTCCGAAGCCACTTAGGATATAAAATTCTTAATGTTTGTAAAATAAAACAGGCGTATGAGTTTTTTTTTAAATAAGCGGTGAATTGTGTTGGCATTAAGTCTTATTTTGAGAGTATAAAAACTTACGGTAAACTATAAATTAATTAAAAAGCAACGCTAGGTGAATAGCAGTTTTCTTTAAACTGCGTATTTAATTAGACGGAACCGACATATTTCACAGTTAATATATGAAAAGCAGTCTTTCGCACTTTATGTTTTGATTATATTAATCAATCTGGTAGGCAATGTTGAATGTTCTTTGAAAAACACCAATATTTTTTATCGTATTATAGTGATAATATAAGTATACATTTAGCTTTAATTTTTAATTGTGCATTTATGGTCACGTCACTTTAATGACTCATTAACGATGTACCTAACAACTGGGCGAGGCGTGCTCACAGCCATGATGTCGACCTTAGCCAAAGTTTCTAGAGAATGAGTGACCGGCAAAACAGCCGCTTGGTCTGATTCACAGTAACATCCGTCCTCGCACTGGCTGGAATCAGTGTTGGACGGCGCGCGCGCACGCCTACACGTATCTATATGTGACTAGTGTGTGAAATAGTGTTTAATAAATATAAATAACATTTAGTTAGTGCAAAATTTAACACTTATAAATATCTGAGGTAATTATTACAATATTATATGCTTTTTTGTCTGTATGCTTTTTAATCAGTATTAACACGTATTCCATGTTGATATTTCCAAAATAAATTCATTTTGATAACACATATCTTCTTCCTCTATAAAATGGATGGTAGGTATTACATACTTACCAGATGACACATCTCGTCGTTATATTACCAGACTCATGGATTTAAATAAAGTGTACTAGGTAATACATTTTTTTTAATAAACTATTATATATATATCTCCATAGTTAGAATAGGAGTATACGTAGGAAAGAAAGCATAAATATGAACCTTTTCCTATTAAAACGACAATTTTTGCGTTGCATAATCAAATACAATACCAAAAGATTAAATAATGATTTATTAAGTGTATAACAGTAGATATCTACATTAAATAACCAATCATTATTCTCTTATTTTTATAATAAATATTTTTTTCTTAAAATCTGCGAACGTTGAGGACGGACGGAACGGAGTGCGTTAACACTAGGATTCTAAGGTCCCTCTGCCTACCCTGCCATGTGCGGGATACAGCGTGAAGCTGAATTAAATTTTCTCTAGAACTAACGGGTGAAGCCGCGCGGGGGCTCCCAATTTGTTTACAATAATATGTATGGTATGGCTTTTTAAAATTGTGGTTTATAACATTCCGTTATTTTCCTCTTTTTAAATGTGCAATAATTTATTAACTTATTAATAAATTTGATGATAAGTATATTTTTTTCTGAAAAGAAATTAGGTTATTATTTGTGGCTTAACATAACTGAAAATATAAACATAGCTGACAAAGTAACAAAGTGTCAACCATCATAGATGTAATAGAAAAATTATTGTAAAGCTATTTATATATGTGCATCTCATATATGGAAGCAAAAATCGCTTAGATGGTTTAAAAAGATGATTATATAAGTAAATCATATTAGATTATTATTTGTCTATAACTAAAGTTAGTAGAAAATATGTGCTAAAAACTTATTTAACCTGAGTTTGACCCAGATCAACTAAAGTTCAAAAAATATTTAGCAAATTAAGCCCTTTGGTTTGAGATGCATAATTTGAGTGCGGTTGCGATGTGGATCCCGTCGTTAAAATTGTACGACTTTGGATGCTCAAGGCTTGGAAACGCAGGCGGAGTTAATTGAATAGGTTTTGCTTATATAATTTTGCTTAGTCCTATATATTTATTTTTAGTTCCGTGTAACATTTTGTTTCTATTGTTACTTTATGGTGTGCAAGTAAGTGTAGCATGATAAACTTAAGCATGTGTAATGTTTGCTAGGAGAAATTCACATTTTGTCAATATGATTTTGTCAGTATGCAACTAGTACCTGGACTACAAAGTTATGGGTAAAGGTTATTGCTGTTTTCGCGACTAAGTCTGTCTGTCTAAAGACATGACCATACTAATCTATTATAAAGTATATAAATAAATTTCTAAAGCACTTAATCTGACAAAGTTTCCTGGTAAAGAGGAATACGAACAATCGATTGATAACTAAAGTTTAAATAACAAGTTACGTTTAAAAATTTTCTATTGCATGACGATAGCCTCATTGTTTAATTTCGCATTTACTAATCGTCCATTTTTTGTTTGATTATTATTATGCTATTATTTATCAATAAGTTTACAGTAACTATCAAAATAAGTAATTGATATTATATCAGATTGTGGTGTACACCTTTTCATACTTATACTGTGTAGAGTTTATAGTGTGTGGTAGAGTCGATACCGTGGCCTATAAAAATCTAGACCTTTTTGTTTGTTAGGATCGTATTTTGATAAATTATCTCTCAATGTTCCCCTAAACTCCACAAGAGACTTGCCAATTTCAGGATTTTAAATACTTTTACCTTTATGTATATTATTATACCTGTAAATGTACCTATATATTTACATTGATATCTATCTATGAAAAATGGTATATATAAAAAAATAATTGAAGACCTAGAACGAATTTATTAAAATTATTTTTTTAATATAATTTATATTTTTATTATTTTTACATAGACTTGTGAATTTTCTGAATGAATGACCTAGTTTTGCCAAAGCAAACTGAATTACATGGTTAATAGCGACTAGTGCAAACCATTATGATCTTGGCTTCTTTTATAAGAGCACTAAGTTTAAAAGAGCTCATTTTTAAATACTAAACTGTTCAATGTCCCTATAGGTATAAGGGAATTATGAAAAACGACTATTTAAATTATATAATATTGCAATTGTGAAAGTCATAAATTACTAAATGTTTTGTATCTCAATTGTAGATAACATTTGTTGGTTGTTGATCGTTTATTTGCGCACTAATTATTAACATTTTTGTTTAATTGTTATAATAGTACCTAATTGTGTATGTACCTACTTATATTATATTGTTTTTTTTTTAAATAGTGATAATCTAGTAAAGAAAAGGTGAATTGGTATATGTATTTACAATTTTAAATATGATGTACTCACCTACAAGATTCTAGAGAGTAAACAAATAGTGTTGCAAATTAAAATATCGATATCAAATCTTATTTTAGCCTATATAAACAATTACGTAATAATGTTCATTATTTGTAACCGGCCTTGACCGTGTAATATAACAAAAATAAACTAGAATAGGTATAGAAACTAATTTCAATCAGATATATAGAGCTTTTAAATTAAAATATGTAATATTTTATATAATATGATTAAACAATAAAAAAGGGTAACAAGTGCGAGTCGGAGTATTGGGCACGAAGGGTTCCGTACGAATATTCATAAAATCGGCATAAATATCATGTTTCTTATATATGAGCAGTTGGGATAGATATTGGTATTTGGTATTTAATCTGTTCTGTTAGTTCATATTGTTCAAACGGACACTGAAATAGATCATATGTGAAAATTTTAACTATTTATCCGTAACACAGAGAGACGGATAGCGGAGTCTTAGTAATTGGATCCCGTTATACCCTTTGAGTAAGGAACTCTAAAAGACATAGGACGGTATTGAAATTATGGAACATTTTAGTAATATAAATTTCTATTAATCGCAAAATGATTGTGTGTTATTTTAGATATAAAAACATAAGAATTATAACATATTGCAGTATTTCATATTACATATACATATAACACACATAATCTCTTAGTACACGTCAGTGCTTTCCGTTTGAAGACTTGAATAATAATGATTTGTTTCCAAGCAGTTATTATTTTAATTCCTAATTTGCCAGTTTTTTTTTTTTTTCCGGTCATAGACATTTAAGAATTTTAAATGAAATAAATTAAACCGGATTTATCGCGTATATTGAATTTTGAACCCGACGTTTAGAATATTGTAGTAGTACGTGGTTGCGGTATGTACACTCCTACGAAGGAAATGTGTAATATAAGCGAAATTCAAACATCATATTAACTGTTAAAATGGTTTTTTTGAGTTATTGACAAACTTGTACTATGAATGTAACACGTAAACAAGGATGCGGCTACATACAAAAGTTTTTTGACATTTTGCCAGATCGAATATAGAAACTGTTTTCTATTTAGTGCTATGATAACATAACTTTATCCTTTCTTTCTATTTCTAGAAAGACTAAGGTAAACAGGTACTTGTTATTATTTAATGAGTTTATTTTTTTTGTTTTATTTTATTACTGATTAAACGTTTCACTTTGCTTTATCATCTTTTCGTAGTAGCACTGAGCATTATCGCTTCATATCGGCCGCAAACTTACTCATTTGATAATGAACATCCATTGACGCTACATTTATTGTGATTATTTTGTGTAAAGATTATTATATCATTTTATTTTTAAAGTATATTTTTGGTAATAACGCACATTAGTGTTGCAATAATTGACCATGGATAACGGGAAGAATGGTAAAAACATGAGAAATCTTATAGAAATGTTTGAAACTCGTATTTGCCAATCTGACGAAGAAGAGGGTGCGGTCAATAATATACTCTTTCAAGCTAATGAAATAAGAGAAGGATTGCAAGGTAGTTTACAATATTGTATAAATTTTCGAAATTATATTTTTATTAAATAAAAATGAAAATTGAAATTGAATAAGAAAACTGTATTAAGTGTGCCTGTTTATTTAAGGTATAATAACATATACAAAGCTCTACCATGATCATTATCATAATAACATCTTCATAATCATCGTACAAATAAATTGTAACTAGTAATAAGTTTACAGATATATAAATAATACCTTATGAATAATACAAGGGAAAATATATTTGGTTGTCATGACTCATACTTACCTAATGTATGAATTACACATAGATTAGGTAGGTCATTTTGGTCACATAATATGTTCCTATACATAATATGTTTTCAAAATGTCTGTGGTCGTTACAGAATTCATCTAATGTTTTACTTTTTTGCCATCTAATAGGTAGTGAGCACGAGAATACTGCAGCAACTCACAGTCCTGCAGTCGATCTTGAAGCACTTATCGAGCGGCTTGAGCGTGTGACGTCACGCTTAGAGCGCTTGCCCGTTCTGCGCGAGCGCCCTCCTAGCCCGGCGAGTTTCTCGGTGCTACCGCCTGTCGGTGACAGCGCATCGACTTCACTAACCACAAGTTTTATAGAAACTGACGATATGAGTGTCAACGGATACCAGGACATTATGCAGGTTAGACCGATTATTGACTCTGTTTGATATCTATACTACAACTTTATAGGTTATATAAATAAAAACATTTGCAATAGACTTTTACATCTAACTATACATACTATATCTTATACAGCGTTGTTAATAAGTGAATACTGTAATAATTCAATTTCCTAAAATATAATCAACTACTCTGAATAATTTTATATGAAAAATCTTCAGTGCTTTATTTAATGCTGCTACCATGGCATGGCTTTACAGAAATAAACGGCTCTCTCTTCATGTGACAACATTAATTATGTAGATAGTCCTTTTTTAGAGTAGTGAGAATTACTTTGTCGTATGTTTGTTTGTTTGTCTGTCTAGACCCTTTTTCTCAAGAACTTAACTTAATATCAAATACGTAGATCTACAGCCTTGGACCATAGAGTACATCAGACATTTCAGTTGACGCTAATAGAAAATTGATTTATGCTTCGTTTTACTATGACAGCATAATCAAAAGTCATTGGGTACTATGAAAGAAGTAAGAAGTTTTTGATTTTTGTTGTTGTGTTCATTTGTAATATATACAAATGCAAAGCAAGGAATCCCAATATATATATATATATATATATATATATATATATATATATATATATATATATATATATATATATATATATATATATATACATATACATTTATATATATATATACATATATATATATATATATATATATATATATATATATATATATATATATATATATATATATATATATATTATATATATATAAAAAATAAAATAAAATGAGTGTACCTGAATGTATTTGACAAACAAATTCAGTTCGAGTTGCGATCCCACTTTTATCAACTTATTGAAATGTAAACAAATTGAACAACCAGCCCAATTAAACGAAGTTTATAGGTTTATCGCACCGAAAAAAACATTTCCCTTCATTTATTTTTGTTTTCTTATTATATGGCTATAAGTCAATGGCATACTTTTATAAGTAATAATAGATCATCGACTAGAAATGTAATATTGCTTTAGTAGTACAGTATCAGAAATAAATGGATACTTAATTATGTTAAATATTATCTTTTTTTTTCAGCTTCACGCTGTTTCCACTCATGGCAGGGAAGGCAGAGTTAACCTAGAGTTAAGACACTTCGTTCTGTTTCCCATTTCCGGATTTGAGGCATTGCGTATTGTGGGCGAAATTATAGATAGTAAAATGCTATGATTAATTTGTAAGCGTAATATTTCATTCAACGTTAACCTACCAACCTACCAGACAAAATAATCACGTCCCATAATACCACTACGTTGTCAGAATTTGATACGTGATTAATAGCCAGCCCTAATCGAATTCTGTCTATTCTGTATAATTTATAAAAGCGATCCGACCGAAAACATCCTGTAAAAGCCAGCCTTTCAGATTTCAATGATGCTGTTTGTTTCTCTATAAAAAATTATGAAATCTCTAGGAAAGCCAAGTCAAGTCTAAGGTTTCTTACTGTCATTTTATTATTTATATAATAACGTTTTATGTGACCGAGTGTTAAACATTCTTTAAGGTTCCATCACACAGAATAACATTCGTTAAGGCGACATTTCCTTTTCTCTTGCAGTCTTGTTCAGATCTTAGAGTTCTTCATACACGATACTCAACTAAAATTTTTGTACATCAAGAGAAGAGTCCCACCACACTAAATATATATTATATGTTAATATCTGTAATAACCTAGCTGGGCTCTTACAGTTTTTCATCAGGGTCACCAGGAATTCCAGATCTTCGATATTCTTATATTTAGAAGTTTTCTCTTTACCACTATCCAGAGATTCTCAATACGAAACGAAAAAACCGATAAAATGGTGCCAGAAACATATGTAACGGCAGTTTTTAATATGATGCATTTTTATGAGATTTTTTTATAGTTCCAATGATGATAAATGAATTTCATCATGATACATGGTCAAATTATAAATACAATTGTACGATTGTATGATTTTTTTTAGTTTCAAAAATGTCTTCATTAATACAAAGACAAAACATTATTATTTTACATACGTAATATTTTCAAATTGCATTCAAAAAAAAAATTAGTAATCGTATGATTTATTTCAATAATTTCATTTATTTATTATGCTTTTTGTATACGTAATTAACAAATGTAATTATTGAATAGTAACTATTGGATATCTTTCTCTTGTTATTTTTATGGAATATAAGATTTATTTTTGTATACGTAACCGTCAGTTTCCGTACGCAGTTTATGATAAATGGCTTGACTTTCATTTATCATTTTTCCCCTTGTGATTGAATTTAGTTTAATGCTTGTTATGAGATGTATATCCTTTAGAATATAACAATCTTTCATAAACATGTCATTTACGTGGGGAAGCTATAGAGATTTTAACGAAATATATTTAGCTACCTATTCTTCTTGTTTTATATAGTCACTGTACACCGACAACTCTCCCGTTGCCGGTGTACAATTACTTACTTTAATATTTTTTTGAAAATTAAAATTTTTGTCTAATTTTTTTCCGTACAGGGAAAAATAATCTCTTAGCGTTGATATATTTTTTTTTTATAATTTTTTCATGCCATACTTATGTTAACTATAAATATATTGTTATTCGGTGGTTTATTGTTTGAGATCCGACACTTACAAAAATAAGTTAGATGTGCTGTTCTTAAGCGCAGGTCATTCACTTTCAACCTAACAGTAACTAAGAAAGTTAAAAATGAGAAATATATGTTAACAAGTTATTTACATTTTACTGCTATCATTATTATAAATATGAAGAAACGACGTAGCGTTTTTAAACATGTCATCTAAAGAGAGATTAATATTGTATGGATTTCACGAATTAATAAATAAGGCCCCTACGGTAGTTAAATTCTATCGCCAGTAAAGCAAATATAAATTGATATTTGATAAAGTTTATTTATAATTCTCTAAAATATCATTTATGTCTAGAAAATGATTATGATTAAACAGCCAAAAAGAATAATAACACTAAATTTATTCTAATTTTTATTGTCTTAGGGGCCCCTGCTTACCTACCTACAGCTGTCTAAGCAGCTGGGCGGTGACATTGCCACGCACGCTAATCTCGTTAACGAAGCTTTTCAGTAAGTAAAACTACTTCAATAACTTATAACATATAAAGAAATTTTGTAAATGTTAAATATTAAATGTTTTTTTCTTCTCTATATAGGCAGCAGTTTCGTTATATTCAACTGGCCACTTCCCGGTCTAAGCCATCGCAAGCTGAGGAGGTCCAGCTCTTAGCTCCGACTAGCGAAAAGATCTCATCTATTCAACAATACCGCGAGAAGAATAGAGCATCACCTTTCTTCAACCACCTCTCCGCTATATCTGAGAGTATCCCCGCCTTGGGATGGGTCGCCGTGTCTCCTACACCGGCGCCATACGTCAAGGAAATGAATGACGCCGGCCAGTTCTACACGAACCGTGTTCTTAAGGAGTGGAAGGAGAAAAACAAGACCCACGTTGAATGGTGTCGCGCTTGGGTGCAGCTGCTGTCTGACTTGCAAGCGTACGTGAAACAGTATCACACTACTGGATTAGTATGGTCTGGTAAGAATTTTAAATTTAAAAACTTTTTATCAATAAATAGATATATGTCTCAAAAATAAAGAAAATTGGGTAATATTCCCAACCACCAATATTTTACGGTTTTACAAGTGCGGCTATAATATTACAAATTAAAAAGATTTTTTCATAAAATTATATTACTTATAAAAGTAGGTCGCAGTAGTTGGATCGGTAATGTTAAACTGTGAGCATATTATATTCGCGTCGTGGTTTTAAGCAAGTAACCTTGAAAAAGAGGTTATTTCATTTAGGATCCGCATTATTTTAATTAACATGACCGTGTTCTTTTATATTATATATTTTTGCCAGGTTGCTTTCAATATAATGTTTTATATGACGTTGTGGATTTCAGAAGTTTTAACTTAAATTAAACTAGAATACAGCTGACACGTATGTTACAGCAATATGCATATCTATCACCTGTAATAGTTACTTTAAACATTATTAATGTTCGTGAAAAAGGAAATCTTTATAACCCCGAACATTATTCATGGAATATTTTTAAAGACATTATTATTTTATTTTTGTTCCATCTTAAAATATTAGTTGTAATTACTTCGAATGATTTATTAACTGTAACCTCCAGTAAAGTGTAAGCATAATGCAAAATTTTATGAAACAGTAAAAGCAGGTGTAATAATCTCTGTTATTTAGATCACTTAAATAAATTTGTCCGAGGACAAAGAATTAATATCTTTATTAGACTTCTAAGAAAGATTTCATATTATCGGGGAGCATGAAAAAGGATGTTTTACATAACTTTTGGTGATTAGACTAATCGGTTCTACGTTTCTATTCCTTGCCTTGTGAAACAATAGTTTACTATATTTAATGATCGTAGGTATTTTGGATTAGGATTAAATAAAATATTGAATTTATGTTTAATTGCATTTATGTTTACCTTTACCAGAGTAAAGAAATGAAAAAGAATAATACTTCGTCTGAAAATATTAAATATTTCATTTCCTCGAGTGGGGATCGAACTGTCGTTTACTGTCACATGCTTACGCCACTGCGCCACGACAGGCTTCATTTTTAATAACGAAAATGTAAAAATCTGAGTTATTAATAATTTCAATTATCTTTAATTTTGTACAAATATGGCAAAGAAGGAATAGTAGTAATTAATTTAATTAGAAAATTGCCAAGAAGTAACTACCATTAATTTTATTATTACAGCGTCGGGAGAAGCCAAAACAATTATTGTATTATTTATACCAGAATACAAAATCTAACTGTAAATAATATTATCTACTACTTAGTATTAGCATTGAAGGATACTTGTTTAAAATGTTCTTAAACTGTAATAGAGGTAATATGTAGCAATTATAACAAAACAATAACACGATTAGTCTTTAAAATAAGATCACTATGAGCAGGCACACCACATGCAGTGCACACTTGATCGGGGCCATAAAATAATACGAACATACTCTACAGCTGTAATTCATACATATCATGTGACGATCTCATGTTATGATAGCTTAAAAAAACGGTAAGCGCGAATCGGACTTGGCCAACAAGGATTTCGTACAAATTTTAGGAGGACATTTAGGTTGACAATGCACTTGTTAGATTATAAATACGTAAATGTTAGAATCCATATTAAATATTTGAATACTTTTATATTATAAAAGTATACTTATACACTCGTGTTGTATGAAACTGATTACAAATATAAGTTTCTCAAAGTTTTTATCTGTATTAAGAATAAATAAATATTATTGTTTTAATGATTTACCTGTATTTGTGTGGCAAGTTCTTACTTCTAGCTAAATTTCCTAAATGTATTACACGGCAAATAAATTTGACAAACTTAATACCCATGAATGGGTATTAAGTGCCCATTCATTTTGTAAGAAATGAAGTACAAATATAAGTTTCACTTATAGATTTTTCTTTTAACTATATTACAAGTTCTCATGTCATGCAAAATTTCATATCTATAGGTCAACAGGAAGTACTGTTATATTTTATACAAAATACAGCAGAAAACAATGCATAAATGCTTGTATCTTTGATTGCTTACACTTATTTGATATTTACTTCAGAGTTAGACTTCCACATATCTCAAAATAAATGGTCTTGAAAGTCGGACGAATTGTTCCTATAAAGGTTCCCTCTTTACCTTTTGACGTACGGAATCTTAAAAATATGTGATCGCACAGTGCCTCAAATACTTTCCAAATTCGAACAAAGTAAAAACTATTAGGAGCAGATGAAAATTTATTTAATATATACGTATATTTATCGTGATAATTATTTTGTTAACCTACGACGCAAGAGGAGGGGTGCTCCAAGCTTGACTTGTTTGTATGTCTGTTTGCCGTAGCTCCAGAATGAAGGAATCGATTTGATCGCGGTTTCTTTTAATCAAGAGCATTGTTCATCGCGGTGGTTCTTAGCTATGTTTTGTAAAAAGTATAGGATATTTACAGACTAGCAGCTTACAGCTACAAGCACTGCAAAAAATAAGTGAGGTTTTTGTCGGTGGCACTTATAAAAGTTAAATTTTGTGACGTTATAGCTCTGGTTAATGAAGAGCGCCACGATTTGTTACTAAGTTACTTTTGCTTATAGGTGAGATACAAAAAAAAAACAAATACGGAATGTCTTAACACTAGACTTTGCTGCGCCTATTTCCTGTGCGTGAGAATGCGTGAACTCACCAAAAAATGGTATACGCATAGTTTTTTACTCTAATTTAATTAAATCAATTTATGTAGGCCGTCGTGGCGCAGCGGCTTACCGTTAAACTATAAATACAAAGTTTATTGGTTCGATTCTCACTCGAGAGATAAGATTTTTTTGTATTTTGTCAATGGTTATAAGTACAGACCAGAGTGTCTCAACTTACCACTAGGTCTCTCTCCCTCTGCGTCCCTTGCTATATAGCGAATGTCAGGGATACAGGGATACAAAAAAAAAACTTAGCATGTTTGTAAGCATGTTCGTCAAGTAGTGTTCGTAATTGATCAGGCAAAGGCGCCGGAGCCCCGCCGCCACCGCCCGGCGGCATGCCGCCGCCGCCGCCCGCGCTGCCCGACGTGGACTTCGCGAGCATGCCGGCGGACGACCGCAGCGCTCTCTTCGCGGAAATCAACAAGGGAGAAGCTATCACTAGCAGTAAGTCATCTCGCCGTAATCTATACCAACACAGTGTTTCCGTGGTCATCCAACAATCATAATAACCCCTGACATGATGAACACAATAATATATGTATTTATTTTATCTAATGAAAATCAAATTTAGATTCTTTCAAAAAAGGTTTTTATTTGACAAGTTTAGCTCCTGATTCATTTGTTATGTTTATAAAGTAGGTTGGCATATTGTACTTGTTTTATTGTTTCAATTACAAATTATAGTTTGACTAACAAAACTATAAATACGTACGTAAATACAAGCTACTTCACCTATGAATAGTTCATTTGAATCATTTGTGTTGATTAAAATTTTTGATTTGAATGTATAAAATCGTCCACTTCAATTCATCAGATCAACAATGCGATGTAGAGTTTGCTACAAATTCCATTAAAAAGTTCTGGAAAAATGCCATTGGAATATTCCAGCGCGACTATTCATTCTTCTTACGATCCTTTATAACGTGAGACTGGATTTTATAAGAGCGAACTTTGTTGTACTAGATTTAGAACGTATGAGCTAGATGTACCTTATAGAATATTTTATTTATAGTGTACGTGTACAACGGATACGGAGTAAAATATTCATATCTTGATACACTTTCATCCGTGTTATATGCCTATTTATTTTTGATTACTTTCCATTGATATGCGTAAAATATTAGCCCCGTGTGTTATAATTATGGGCTCAATTTAAAATGAAACAAACAATTAACAAACTGTTATTAAGAAATGTTTAACATTTATTTGTTACTAATTGCATCTTTAAGTTTGGCGGTAATGAGATTAAGTATGACGTCATGAATGAGTCTAAACTGTGTCGTAAATGGAAAGGAAATAGCGGAAATCTATTTAGATAGGAATAGGCATAGTTTACACCGTTTTTTTTGTTTAGTTTCTAGCTCGTGGCTCATAGTGCTGACCTATATCTTATAACTATTTCTACTCTTTACTAGCCTAACAGCGCAAAGTAATATTGAATACATTTTGTGTTAAAATAGCGATAATCAAAGATCCTATTCATTGTATTTAGGTCTCCGCAAGGTAACATCGGAGATGCAAACTCACAAGAACCCGCAGCTGCGTCAGGGCCCGGCGCCGTTCAAGGCCGCGGCTCCCAAAGTGCCTACCAAGGCATTACCTACACCCGGCGCCGGGGTCTTACCGGATAAACCACCTGTGTTTAATAGAGACGGCAAGAAATGGATTATTGTAAGTGCTTTATTTTTATTTTAACGTTGAATTTTTGTGGTGAATATTGTTAAAAAAATTTTAAAAAATATCTTAGCGGAATTCGGACCCGCGCCTCTTAGTTACCGTCCAAGCGCTCTGACCACACATTCGGGCGATAGACCATAATTATGTTCTTATCAATCCTTCTCTGTAGGTAGATTTTGATAAGTTTTCGGTATCTAAACATTAATCCGAAGATTTTGGCAATAGACAATGCTATTTATTATAAACTAGCGACCCGCTGGCGGCATTTTCAGCTTGAACTGCATAATTGTCAATTAACTAATCTGCATTATTTTCGTTATGTAATAACAATATCAAATATAATATTTGTACATAAATCGAAAAATAAAATTTTACGTAAATTATACGTTTGTTACGATTTTATTTCATAGTTAAGCATAGTTTTATTTTAGCATTTTAGGTTGTTCCACATTCCATCCTAAGAAAAAATTTCAATATTTGAAATTGACTGTACAAACAGTCAATTTCAAATATAGTATTTTTATGAAGTGCCAAAATGTGCAAATAATTAATGTATATTTGGTTTTTTAAACTTAGTATTTTTTTTAAAGAAGAATAGTGTATGATCCAATTAGAGGCCTGTCGTGGCGCAGCGGCACAAGCGTGTGACTGTAACCGACAGGTTCTGGGTTCGATCCCCACTCGAGGAAATGAAATATTTAATATTTTCAATTTAAATATTTAATGTTTCATGTCTTCGCTCAGGTAATAAGGCAAAGCGCGGCGTTGAGTTCTGCCACTCAACACGCAATGCCTCAAATTCTTAACACTAGGTTCCCGGGTTCCCTCTGCCTACCCTGCCTGGTGCGGGATACAGCATGAAGCTAAGTCCAATTTCTTGTTTAATTTCGTTATATACATGTAAACAAATCTTTGTTCTTATAATTTATGGTGGAAGGAACTCACGTATGCTAGTCAATTATTATTAGTCGTGATACGTACGTACACGGTTAACTGGGTTGTTTATGTATTTAGGTCTGCCAACATATTGTATTCAAGCAAACCTTCAGAAAGCTTTATTTTATTCATATTGTTGTTAGCTAATATTGCTCGTTATAACGATGTTTCCAAGACTGAATTTAGAATAATTTTTAATACTATACGTGTATACAGAATTTTAAGTTTTTATATATATTTATGCTTCTACGAAACTATACTATATTTCTTATATAGAAACAATCAATTTAACATTTTTACTGCCTCAATACTTCGTCGAGTGCCCTTGGTAAAAATCGATTCACTCGATGATAAGCAGCATCTCTTTGGTGTTCCTATATATGTAGTGTATACAGTGTATAGTATAGTGACTACTAATAATACAATAATGTCTCTGTGTGTACATGTTATCAATGTAAGAGGCAGATAATTACAATATTTTATCATTCTTACATTGATTATGTTTTATTAGCATACATTGAGGCACAAGCGTGTGACTTTAAACGCCGCTGTTGTGGGTTCTTTTCTCGGGTGATTAAAATATCTTTTAACGAGGCAAGGCGCGGCGTTGAGTTCAACACTCAATGAATCATGGATTCGTTGGAAAATGGGGGAAAGACAATGTCACTAGGTTTCCTGACTACCCGGCTATTCTCGGGATACAGCGTAAAACTAAAAAAAATGTTATCACAAATTTTCAAAGTCGGCCTCGGTTTAGTGAAATAAAATGTCATCTAAAAGGTTATATTCCTTTTACGACGATAAAAGGTCTTTCTTAAGACTGTATATTTTAGTCGTCTGTCAACGAGACGTGTTGCCATATGCGCACTTTGTATGTAGCCTACATAAAATAAGCAAAGTGTCGTGTATGTTTTAAAACGCAATTTCTAGGTCACATTATATTTCACTGTTTTACCAAAAAAGGTAAAAAGTAAAAAATTATACATTTTTGTTCATGACTGATATTATATAGTAGTTTGAAATGTGCATTATACATTATCATTGAGGTAAATTTTATGGCCTAAAAAGGTAACGAAATATTTTTCATATTGTATGTTTATCCGTAGGACTTTCATTAGTTTGACGTAGTTAGAGTATTTATTAGAATTTTATATACGACTTCCGTTGTAACTTTGAGAAATTCTTAGAGCGAAAATATTATGAATTTATATAAAATAAATATTGTATATTTCTGTAAAAAATCATTCTTGTCCATACCAATTATGTCTACATATAATTATCTTTTACGATTGAAAAAATACAATCCACTATAAAATCAAAAAGTATTTGCGTAATATCTATTTCACAAACCTTTCTTATTTTGCAAGTGCTACACAAACAGAACGTATCTACTATGTGGGCGTGGGGGATCTTGAAAGTATGATTTACAAAAGCTCGTACACCAAAGCCCGAGGCAATTTCTTTTATACTGTACCAAGTTTGCTAAAAGGACTTGTGAAGCCTTGAATTATATATACTTCAGCGACATTTCTATGTGAATATGTGTCCCTGAAGTATTTAAGTAGAAATATTTTACAACTAAACTGTGTACCTATTTTACTTTCATTGAATATTATATTTAGTATTTTAGTAATAAATAATAAAAACATTTTTCCAGTTTTGGATAGACGTGTTACGTTATGATTGGTTGTGACTTGATAGTACAATAAGTACCTATACAATATACTCAGGATAATAATTAATGCTTAAATATATTAGTAGACATTAATATTTCGATCGAATTAATAACATAATTAATTCTATAGTAATGGGTAAACTTTCAGGAATACCAAAAAGGCAACTCGGGTCTTGTAGTCGAGAACGCGGAGATGAACAACGTGGTGTACATGTTCCGTTGCCGCGACTCGGCGCTGACCGTGCGCGGGAAGATCAACGGCGTCGTGCTGGACTCGTGCACTAAATGCTCCGTGGTGTTCGACAATCTGGTCTCCAGTGTGGAGTTTGTTAACTGCCAGTCCGTGCAGATGCAGGTTTGTATATCATGTATTAAGTTTATAACTATACTATATATACTTTAATTTTTAATTACAGCTTTTTTCGGCATATCAGAGTAGAAGGCTATGTCCGGCATTTTCAGATTAAACTTGAGAATTAGCTTCTTAGATCAGAAGTCAACATTGCAATTTATTTACCACAGCAGAATAAATAAAAAAATATATAATAATTCTCCCAAGCAGGCATTGAGCCCCCAATCATAGTTGTGGTACGGCGTAGGCATTATAATTAATGCATTTTTTGGAGTGCGGCATTTGATTATTAAACAGACTCTAATATTTAAACATTTTTAGTTCACAATTCATTGATTGATGTAATAACTACGAAACATTCTTGCGGTTTCAAGTATATATGAATGAGGAAGTTATGTATTTAATTACGTAGCCGCAGCTTATTGCTTACACGCCCTTTACTCAATTTCAGCCAAATAAACGACTTATTATTTGGCAAAACCGCCATAATGTGCGGCCAATATCCAATTTGACGTTTCTATCGACTTCACATTATATTAAGCTCGAAAATGTCGTATAAATAATAATTGTTGTTTACTTTGTTGGCGTTCAGAGTTATTTATATTCTGATTTATAGACGGTATGAAGCTACGCTTTGATCTGAAACGCTTCTTGAATAGCACTTTACTTTATTGCTATACCTTTGTAATTAAAATAATAAGGATTAATTTGATCACCTTTTACCTATTAATTAAATTTGTAGACATTTTTTGTAAAACTCAGCTTTACGCTGTGGTAGCCTAAGGAACTTGGGAACCTATCATTCAGACTCCGTTCTGTTCTCCACTTTTCGCCGAATTTGAGGCATTGCATTTGATTGGCGGAACTCAGCTTTGCCTTAATACCAGAGCAAATATATGAAATATGTAATATTTAATTTGAAAATATTAAATATTTCATTTCTTCGAGTGGGAATTAAACCCACAGCCTGTCAGACGCTTGTGCCGCTGCGCCACGACAGACCTCAGATTTTTTTTGTATATATTTAATGTACTGTGATAAGGAAGTAGAGACTAGCCGAAACACGGAATATAACGTAAACATTGTGGTCCCTTTTAAATATTCCTTCAAGTTTTTAATGCTAATAAAGTGAGTAAAACCAAGTATAAAAACTTAATACGTATTCAATATGCACACGTGTGACAGACTTGAATAGAAAATCAATGACAACTGTCAACTAATCATAGTGATTCACGAACCACCATATATTACTTGCTTTTAACGAACTTATTGAATATTTTTTACTATTATATGTTATACTCAGCTTCACGCTGTATCCCGCACATGGCGGGGAAGTTAGAAAGAACTTGAGAAAGTAGTGAGCCGAATTTGGGGCATTACGTGTTTAGTGGCGAATCTCAACGCCGCGCCTTGCCTTGTTACCAGAGCAAAGAAATTTATTGAGAGAGAGAGAGAGAAAATATTAAATATTTCATTTCCTCGAGTGGGGATCGAACCCACAATGTGTCGGTGTGGTCGCATTTATAGTCACACCCTGCGCCACGACAGGCCTCAATAAAAAAAAATATATTTAGCAAATAATCCGGCGCCCGTTTTTAAAGTTTACGACTTCATTTATATATTTTCTTTTTAATCAAAATGAATGTCTTTGTTTTTCGTGTATGGTAATTGTAAATGTGATGAAAAACGTGGCGCAAAGTTATTAACATATTTATGATGGCTTTGTTCTACTCGTCTGTGAATTGTTGCTGCGTTCTCTCTGGGACTTGACTACATTTCTTATATAATATTATATGAAATGCTCCTGGCGCTCGCTTGAATAGAATACCTCTATATCCATATGAATTTGGATCGTCAATTTGTATTGAAAATAGTAAATGGTAAATCTAACGGTTGGTATTATTTTTTGTTTGTGTATTTTGTTTTACTGTGTAGCTGTAGATATGTGTATATCACATAATCTACGCGTATCCACCGCTATGCTATGTAATTTCCGCTCGACGTATGACTTAGTATGAGGTAGATATTTCTTTTGAATAAAGTCAATAGTGAATTAAATAAAATGTAACAAATCAATATTTAATAGCTCCCAGTAAAAATCATTATATAATAGTAGGGGCTCAATATAAAACAAATTTCCATTCAATCATACGGTGTATTTTTTTCTATTTCCACTTGACTTCTTGTTTCTTCGGGCACTATAAATAAATCTCCGTATGCCCTGTTGCAATCGAAATTTTGTTCCTCGCCAGTATACATATTATAATATTCGTGATCGTCTGAACATTTTCTCAAGGCCGATGTATCCATGTTAGTATTCTAAAATGTTATTGTAAACTATTAATACAGAACTCAAGTAAAGGGTTTGAAGGTAATTATGAGGGAATATTGAAATATGATTTCGGTCTCCGGAAGTTTCATAATACCCAATGGAATTAGAGAAGAGATTAATAAATTATATGATCCTTGGTTAATTTAGTAAAATCTCACAGGCGTTTTCACTTGTGTATATAATAAGCTAGTTTTTCATACGTACATCGTAATCATAAACGGGCCTGCATTCATTATATCTCCAGCTCATTATGTAGTCATCGTAGCAACTGTTGGCGCTGTTTTTAAAATCGCTGTCGGAATCCGAGGAATTGTTGAAATTTAACTTAGGTAATTCCCCTAAAGCTACGTTTGGTGACATTTTCATATTCTCCATTCCGAAATTCAGAAGTGATAATGTGTTATTGTTTATAACCATGTTCAATGTTTTTTGCCAATCGTCTAGTAATTTCTTGACGGCGTTCATCTGTAATTTTTAGCATAATTTACTTTACTTTAAAGTCTTTTATGTACTTTAAAGTCTCTTTTACTGTATATAACTGTAAGTAGTCTGTTTTACCTTCTTTTTTAATTTAGATTTCCCTTTTCTTAGTTTTATGTAGTGTCGAAGATATGCAACTTTGTAGACAATAGTTACTTTCGCTATCTTGATGTGATAACCATCCTTTTTGTCTTTGTTGCCAACTGAAGTGGTTTCGATATTCTCAACGTTGCCGGGTTCGCCAGATTCATTAGCTGCCATATAGCCAGTATAGTCACAATTTACAGGGTCACTGGAATATTGGCAGCAATTATTTTTATCTGCCTGATATTCCCCCATTTCATCGTATTTTAGCTCTTTTAGTAATTCCACAATAAGTTTACATTCTGAAATTTTGTTATTTAAGTGTAGTTATAAAGTTGTTTGTATGCGATTTTAGTTTAAACATTAAGACGAATATCTGTAATTGAATCAAACCATAATTATTACTGAACTTAATTTATTATTTTGTTACACTACGTCGCCGTCAGTAACTACCTTCTTCAGACACGTTATTTACGTATAAGCGCTCATTATAAGTTTGCCGATCGATTATGTTCTTTAGTTCTTCGTTTATTTCAATCATTTCTCGGACTCGTGCTCTGACTTTATGGAATTCTTCAACTTTTCGCCTTAATAATTGTCCACGCTCTGCAAATTCCGAGCACCGCATGGTTATTTTTACAGTGTTTACTATTTGGATCTGAAAATATATTACTTATTCGTATGGAGGTTGAACTATGTGTAGTTTATATGAAATATACATGAAGGTAGCTCAGTAACCTGTAGTTTTATGTCTTCTATATCTATCTGTTGTTGTTTAATTTTTTCTCGTGAAGAAATATAGATGTTTATAATTTTGTGTACATATATTCCCATCGGAACACATTTTATTAAAAATATCATCTATACGAAAACAAATTAAAAAGATTATTCAATTATTTTTCGTATAAATTTAATAAACAAAAAAAAAGATAATACCGCATTAAATAATGAACAATGGATGTAAACGGCATAAATAAGCTTAAAAATGAAGTAGCAAAAAGGTACTCCATATTGTTCTAATATAAATTGCCAATACTCATATAAAACTGATATCATGTCACCATTTTTGACCTCGTTCACAGTAATTTGTTGAAAGTGCTCTTCGAAATTCATTGCTCGAGCTAGTTTCTGCTAAAGTACCTAATGTTATATTTCTAAACATCTAAAACATTAAATTCAAATCATATTTATTTTATTTCAATAACGTTTTCATCGTCTGTAAAGCGTGCTAAAAAGACGTCAGTCAAAAAGTTTGTCATGTCAAATTGTGACGTTCTAAATATTATTCTTTATTTTTATTATTGTCAAGGAGATTGTATTGAGTATTTTCCTATATAAAACAAAATCTCTAATAACTAATCGCTTATATTACAAATATGTTTTATTTTGCTAGTACGTTGGTTTATTACTAACACAATAATTCTAGTATTGAGGCCTGTCGTGGCGCAGCGGCACAAGGGTGTGACTGTAATCGACAGGTCCTGGGTTCGATCCCCAGTCGAGGAAATGAAATATTTAATATTTTCAATTTAAATGTTTAATGTTTCATTTTTTCGCTCTGGTAATAAGGCAAAGCGCGGCGTCGAGTTCGGCCACTCAACACGCAATGCCTCAAATTCGGCGGAAAGTGGGGAACGGAAGTGGAACGGAGTGTCTTAACACTAGGTTCCCGGGTTCCCTCTGCCTACCCTGCCTCGTGCGGGATACAGCGTGAAGCTATAAAATAAATAAAAAAAAAACAATATTTCTATGTATACATATATGAGCAAATAACTATTTGTATATTCACTTTGCCTGATTACCAGAACGATGAAACGAAAATATTAAATATTTTAATTCCGGGGATGGAACCCACAACCTAAAACAGTCTCACGTTTGTGTTCCTGCGCCATGACAGGCTTCAAATTATATCTATTTATAGATTATTTGCTACACCAGTAAGCGCAACAGGTCAAAATTTAACTGTTTCTTTCAGGTACTGGGTAAGGTCCCGACCATTTCGATTGACAAGACGGACGGCTGCCAGATCTACCTGTCGGACGAGTCGCTGGCCGTGGAGATTGTGTCCTCCAAGTCCTCGGAAATGAATGTGCTCGTGCCAAAGGGCAATGGCGACTATGTATGTATTTATTTGATTACTTTTTTGCCTGGAGTTTAAAGTACACGTTGTATATTTTGAGTATAAAATAGAGTTTTGGGTTATAATTCGATATATAATCACGAATATAATAAGTGATCATGAATGTGAGTGACATGTGATTTTTATTGCCTGTTGTGGCGCGGCAGCGGCATGAGCGTTAGACGTAAATTTTGTAGTTTTTTCGGTAGTTATGGGTTCGATCCCCACTCGAGGAAATAAATATTTAATATTTTCAAATTAAATATTGAATGTTTTCGTTTCTACGGTCTAGTAACAAGACAAAGCGGCGTTGAGTTCCACCACTCAACACGCAAAGCCTCAGTTTCGCTGTAACGTGGGAAACGAGACGGAGTGTCTTACTAGGTTCCTACGTACCCTCTGCCTACTCTGCCATGTGTGGGATACGGCGTTAAGCTGGTTATTTTTATTATTCTGACAAAAGTAAAATAATAATAATAATTACAAAATTAAAACACAACGTTTAATTTATGAAAAATGTTTAAATAAATACTTTCACTTTGACTTGACTTTCAGGCGGAGCACCCTATTCCCGAGCAGTTCAAGACCGTGCTGAACAAGTCCACCGGCCTCGCCACGACGCCCGTCGAGAGCAAGGGCTAAGTCGTATCCATCGCCGGGGACTCGCCGTATTTTATTGTATATCTCACGCGCAATGTGTTATGATGTCTAAAACACACACACGTACATGTACATGTTGCCTATATGATATTATCAAATATTATATTATGGGAAATCACTTTGTGACATATATACAAAATGGCGTATTGTCTTTACATTTAGTAGAAAAAATATTATAATGTTGGTCTGTTAGTCTTGAGCAAACACACAAAATTAATTAGTGCATATGTAAATGAAACATATATTTCTCATAAGATATAAAGATCCTTTATAAAAATAAAAGGAGTTAATTAACTTATGCCTAATTTTTATAGCATTTTATATCTAACAGCCAACTGAACAAAACGTCTGAAACATCGTAACACGTCGCGCAGTAAACCTGCATAGTTGTCACACACGGGGTGAGATTTACCTTTTAACAAGCAAACTTTTTTACTTCGCACGAATTAAATCGTTTAGCTCTCACAAATCACCTCGACTCTATCGTGCACTAAATTTAAACCAACGCGGGTATATATATACTATATAATATTGCTGTAGATCCCCAATCTCGTAATCAGTCTAATTTCCTTACTAAGTGTACGTCGTAAATAATTTGTTGCTCATTTCGCTCGAAACTTAGAAATATTAAGATAAATCTAATGTGACGTAGAAATAACTATCTAACGTTCAAGTATTTACTGGCCTTCGTGTGGATATGGAGATGTTCCTTACTCGTGTTTTGTATTTTTCATTAGAATTCGGAGTTATTATTCGGAGTACCACTTGGTACGGGACGTAGTCTTAGCCTAGATGTAAGGAGTGTGGAACTAAGAACGGAGATGGACATCTACGTATTGATCATTACTTTTAATTTGTTGAAAGTCGATATAACTGTGCTTATTGAATTAAAAAAAAAATACAAAAAATAATTATGTGTATCTATGACAGTTTATTAGTATTAATTAATTGTTTTCTCAATAGAAGTGTGGAGTAAATGTTCATCTCCAAGCGCTTGAACTTTTCGATGTGACTATCAGTAACTTAATAGAGTGATTTTAAAACCCCGATACGTCGACTGCGTTATTTCGTAAGAGCTTTCTAACATTACTTTCTATGTAACTGTTTTTGTTTCATTTGTGAACGTTCTCAGATAATTTTATATCTAGACATCTATCTATTGAATTCACAATTTTAATATTATAATGAATATAATTGTATTAATCAAAGTATTATGATAGAAATGATTGTTAATTCATCGTCATCTGTGTTTCGTAATTATTGTGACTTTGCTGATAAGAATTGTAATTATTTATTATGCCATTCTTATTTTGAACATATTTTAATTTATTTGTCGGAATATTATAATAATTTTTAAGTATAGATGTGTTGTTATTTTACTCTATAATCATTTTATCTTAGACTTTTCATTTTGTATCTGCTTTTAGGTGAATGTCTTTTTTTAACTCAGCAGGACGCTGGTCTTGGCGTAGAATTCGCTAAGCCAAGGCCATCAAAATATTTACATTAACAGTTCTATGGCTAATATTTTTTTCTGTGATATTTAGTTTTAGTAAAACTACTTTAATTGAAAATTCTTTAAGTAATTGAATAATTAATTAAAAAATAATTGGTTTTAAATTATAAAAAAAATAAAATACAAAGATTTTATTATGATTTATTTGAGCATGGCGTGCGTCGTCCATTTGAAAACTTCTTCAAACGAAAAAGGCGGTCCATGAGTAGTGAATAAATAGTTTATATATTAGCATACTTATACAACAGATTGGGCAGAAAGACAATATTAAAGCTACATATATACAAAAGCCCAAGAGACATTTTATGGCAGAGACATTTTTATATAATATTAAATTATCTTAGAAAATTTAAAGTCACGTGAGATACAACATTGGACATTTTCCTTTACTCGACACATCTTACATCCTACTTATAAGTATCAGTCGACTTTGAGTAGTAAACTATCATTACTGGCTAAAAATTCTATTGGCTACACTACTATCTCAATCTGGATTAAAACTACTGGAATTAGGATGTTCCGTGCACTGCCACTCGTCACTGCCGTCGGAACACTCGAGGAAGCCGTTGCAAACGCTAGAAGCAGGTAAACATTCGCCGAGTGGACATCGAAAACCTCTGCATGTGTCATGTGTTTTATGAAAAACTCTTTTGTTTTCAGCAGCTTCTAGATCTGAGTAGAAATCTTCATTGGAATCATCATCGCTTAAAGAAAATGTTTCATTCTTGACAGGCGTATACGTTGCCATAATGCTATCTATCCAGTCGATGTAGTGGGACACTTTAGTGTAGACACCCGGCCTGTTCGCTCGCGCGCATCCGTATCCATTACTTGTAACACCATATATATACCATTTATCTGACTCCTGGAATAACAACAAATTAATTTATATGCAGCCATGTTCTAAATGTTTGTAATAATATTTGTACAATTTTTTATAAACCGTAAAACTATGATCGTACAGAATATATAATAAATAACTTTCAGTTGTAAAATTATAGTAATTATTAACATTTTTCGAACGCTTTTAATGTGCTGATAGAGTACGACAATATATAGTTACACTCGGTATATAGGTACATGATGTGTCTCTGTATCAACACGAGTGACTCTCATTGCAAAATTTGTTGTGACAATAATTATTTTCGCATCAGCTGCTGTGTTAACAATTATAGTCAAGGTATGGTCTAGTGTATTTCAAACAGCTCGGACATTTTCAATACAGAGCACCCACCATAATAAGCCCTGTCGTGGCGCAGCGGCACTAGTGTGTGACTGCAAACGACAGGTTGTGGGTCTGATCCTCGCTCGAGGGAATGAAATATTTAGTATTTTCAATTTAAGTATTTAATGTTTTCATTTCTTCGCTCTGGTGACAAGGCAAAGCGCGACGTTGACTCTCGCCACGCAATACCTCAAATTCGGCAAAAAGTGGAATGGAACGCCTAACCTCCCGTTTGCGGGATCCAGCGTGAACCTGAGTAAGTTTTAACAGTACATACATTTTTGTCCGACATTCATGTCGGAATTTCTGTTGTATTCTATTTGTACTAATAAACTTCATGAAGTTTCTATAGTATAAACAATAAAGGTAGATACACACCTGACACATTAGTGGCCCACCAGAGTCCCCGAGACAGGCGTCCCGACCTCCGCGCTCGTACCCCGCACAGAACATATCGTCAGTGACACGATACAACGGCAACAACCTGGTACGTCGTCGGCATTCCGCTGTTGAAATTACTGGTAGCTCGACTTCTTGCAACGTGTCGGCTGAAAATTAATTATATTAAAATATTTAAAAACAATTTCAAACCTGTTCATTTCCATTATCTTCGTTGCAATGATTGTAATAATTATTATGCGATCAAATAAATTGTTAGGAATACACTTACGAAAAACTCTTTCATGTTCATATAATTGTCCCCAACCAACTACAGTACAGTGGTGTCCGGCTGGGGGTTGCGCTCTCGAAGGAGGCAGGCACGCCGGCCTGAGGCGAGCGTGTAAAGCGAGCGGATCTATACGCAATAGCGCTATGTCGTTTCTGAAGCCGCGTGGTGCATACCGCGGATGTAACACCACTTGTCTAACACGTGCTACTCTCTCCCAGGGCCCACGGGGCCACGCTCCGCGACGTAATGCTCCCAGCCTGGCGACCCAATGAGCTTCGGTTGCTCTGTTAAAGTAATGGGAAATTGGAAATCGTTATACAGTTGAAAATCTTATCAATGTTTAAATATTTATAATATAACGTTATTAACACCATCGTGACGCAGTTGAACTCCGTACAATTGACTATTAACGCGTTGATAGCGTATGTTTGATCCCGCGAAGGCAGGATGGAATTAAGTAACGTTAACGGCGTTAAGTTCTGCTTCTTGACTCACCGAGTCAAATGTTCGGCGGAAATCCGAGAACTGACTGTCACCGAGTATGGAGTATAGTAATGGCTTAGATTATCTCTGTTTACCCTGTTCTATGGAGGATAAAGCGTAAAGCTTAAGAAAACTATTGCTATTTTGAACAAAACTATTGTTCAAAAAAATTAAATTATTGTTCATTTTATATTACAAGGCAAATATATATAACTTATGGTATACTACATATTTACTTACTGGTAGAAGCAATGGCTAGCAGAGAGGAGCCATTCAGCTGATATGAGCGTAGCGCCGCACTGGAAATCACCGTCGCGGTACAACGCCGCCTGCCAGGGCCATGCGCCTGCCGCCGCACCGCCGCCGCCTACCACCCTGCCCCACCGCACGCGCTCGTGATTAACGTCCCTAACCAACACAACGCCACCAATACCCAACTGCGTAGTCGCTCATAGCATATACTAAAGTATCTAAAGTCTGTTCAATCCCACAAGATACTTTGACAGATAAATATTTAAATTGTCAGTGTCTTTAAGAAATATTTTAAGTTATTTTTAAATGTTTTTTATTTAGCTTTTAGATTAATTACAGTAATGCTTTATACTTTTTATGAATTATTTAAGTTCTCTCACCTAGGCGTTTGAGCATCTGCATGTGGTCGTATACCGCAGTCCAAATCTTTGCAACGAACTCTTAAAGCTCTATGACGAGCACAACTAGATCGTTTAAAAGTAAGACGAGTGTCAGCAGCGCGAGCATGAGCGTTGTGCCACACTTCCCAATAACCTTCCGAGCTAAGTTTTCGGCCCTCTCTAGCTTCACGTACCCAAGGTGAGTCGCTGAAACAGACAATGTTCTATTAAAGTAATATGATAGTATAATATTTATAATATATTTTTTAATATAAGTCAAAATATTGGATTGTCAAAAATTGTTTAAAACGTTAAAATATTTAATTATTAAAATAATACATATTTTTACTCACTGGAACGTCATAGCCCGACACACGGCTTTACCTAAATCAGGTAACTTAAGCGTACTGTGTGCTTGTGACACTACGTCCTCGAAGTTCTCAACGCACAGTCTACCCCAAATGCCACGCTTACGCACCATCACAAAACCTTAAAAAATCACTTATAAACTCAATTATACTGGAAGTACAAGGAGTTCATAACTCGTTCTTTTACTTACCTTCCTCATTATAAGGAATGACTTCATTGCTTTCTATATTGTCGCCTAAAGCTACACAACTTTTTTCGTCATCGCCAAGAGGACAATCTGGTATACCGTCACATACTTTGACCGTTTCGACGCATTGCCGAGCGTTAGCACATACAAATTGGCCTTCCTTGCACCATTCTACAAAGATATCTTTATTACTATACTTATTTAAAATATTTAATATATTCAACATTTGAAGCCTGTCCTGGCGCAACGGCCGAAACTTATGACGACAGCTTGCGGGTCCGATCTCCACTCGAGGAAATGCAATGTTTAATATTTTCAATTTAAACATCTAATATTTTTATTTCTTTGCTCCCGTGACAAAGCAAAGAGCGGCGTTGAATTCCACTACTCAACATGCAATGCCTAAAATTGCCGGAAAAGTGGGGAACAGAGTGTCTTAGCAGTTCTGGCTACCCTGCTTTGTGCGGAAACAGCGTAAAACTAAAAAAAACCATTATAATATAAGAGACCTCACTATAAACTTACCACATTTATTTTCATCTGAATAGTCCCAGCAATCGACAAAACCATCGCAAATTTTAGATTGCGAGAATTCAGTGCGCAGATAATCAGCACAAGAGCATGAACGTTCGTCTTCACCTCCAGGACAATCCAATAATCTATTACATCGTGACGTTGCTGGTATACATGTACCACTGGTACATAAAAACGAAGTTGTAGTGTTACATATTTCTGTAAAAGTAGATTGATTAGCAATAATATGCAATTAAAAACATATTGAATATTGACTTTTATTATTCATACCATTATTTGCTTTAATCACATCTTTTTCTTTCAGGGCTTTTGTTACGAATGGCTTACTATAAGTTTTATCTGGTTTCCCTAAATTATTTTCATCTTGTTTGGAATTTTGAAGTTTGTTATAAGTTTTTGTTAATATTTTAAATCCTGCTTGATTTAAAGTGTAGCTGGATGGAATAGCTTTAGTGGAAATTATTCCACCGGGAGCGCGAAACAAACTGTTGTTTTTATAATCAGAGATAGTCGCAAGGCTCGCCAACTGTCGTAACTTATCAATCGTTAAAGTACTTGTTTGATTGCTGGGTATTTCTAGTACGACATCCGGTTCTAAAGCAAGCTCGTATGCAGGAAGATCCTGTGTTTTGTTGGCTTGTTTGCTACTTACGCTTCCTGTCACATGATATGAAACTCTATAAGTTCCATTTGGAACTATGGATTTATCTGTGTTCTCTGAAATGTCCTTTATAAATTTATTATCCTGTGTATAGATAAAATCGTCTTTGGATTTAGGTAATCTATTACCACTTGAAGTAGGATTGTTTGGCGAAACTAACAGCTTTAACGAATCGCTTAAATCAGAATAAGCTCCCTCTCTTGTTATTACATCACTAAGACTTGTAGAGACAGTTACTATTTCAGAAGCCTGTGGAACATTCTCAGATAAGTCGTGAATTACGTCATCAATATTTCCATGGTCAATAACTGAATCGGTACCTTCTACGAAACTTCGTTTGTTTTCTTTTAGAGCTAATCCTTCAAGTTTTGGTCGAGGACGCAATGGTCTGTTGAAACCTAAATTAGACTTAGCTGGCATCAAAGTAATTACCCTGGCAGTGGTAGTTTCAAGTTCTTCATCTAACACAACTTCTACCGATCCCATTTCACTTTCATCTTTGTTTTCTTCATCTTTTATATTAACAAAATCATTCTTTGGTTCTTCTATAGGATGAGGAGTCGTTATTTCAATTGGCTTATTAGTAGTATTCTGAGAATATCTTTTTATTAAATCTGTAATATTTCGTAAAATTGATATTTTATTTGGAAATTTTGGAGTAGTACTTGGTGAAATGGCTTCATTTTTTGTTATGATCGCCTGCAATGTATCATTATAATATTTTTGTGGAGATACTTTTATTTGAGCTTCATTAGTGTTTGTGGAAGTATTAACTAATTCCCAAGTATGATGAGGTAAGCTCGTTGGCGGTATAATAGATACTTTGTTATTAGGCCGTTTAGTTGTGTTATGTATTGTTATATTGTTAGTTTTATTTTCTAAAGGTTTTTTGGTCGAAATTTCCGCAACCATGTCTATATTAGAACTAGTTGTGGCTTTTGTTTGTTCAGTTACAATTGTACTTTTTATTGAAGTACTAGTGATTTTGTTAGTAGAGGTTAGGTTTTGCTTTTTGACTATCGATAAACCTTCTATGGAGACTTTTTCAGTATTATTATCATTTTGATCAAATGCGACAGATGTTGTTTTATCTTTTGGTGGTCTTTCAACAGGCTTTCCGTCATTATAATCTGTTATGGGTGTTTTTTCATTTATTACTTCTACAACACCGCTTATTTTATCGACTGGTAGAGGGTGTGGCTTAGGAAAGCTAGAACCCAAAGTTTCCATATCTTTTAATGGAGGTGCAAAAGCTGGTAGTGTAAAGCTTGTGTAAACCGGACTAGGTATATACACATCGGCAGCTAGCTGTGGATCAATATTGTACATTCCGGATGGTATACGCGTCGATTTTTCAATTTGCTTTTTAGTAGGCTCAGGATTTAGGATGCTCTCTAATAATCCTACATCTTCAACAACTTCCGCTATACCTATTCTGTCTTTCGCTTCATAGTCAATTGTTTCCTTATTTAGTACAGTAGACTGTTCACTAGTTACCTCATAATATGGACGTGTTATTGGTCTCCAAGGTTCATTATCAATTACATGGGGAACTGTAAATAAAGTGTCAATTTTTGGCAAATCCTTGTCATGATTTTCGTTCGTTAAAAGATCAAATAAAATTTGTGATACATTTTTTGTCGTTGTTGGAATACTTGTAGTTGAAGTTGTTGACGTTGTTGTTATATTTGGGCTTGATTTTGTTGTTGTTGGTAAAGTATGTATCGATTCGCGTATATTCATATCTTTATCTTTATTAGAAATTGATTCTGTCTTTGGTTTAATATTGAATGACGATTTTATAGTAAAAGGCCGGTTCTTTGGCGTAGTAGAAGATAATCGTCTAACGGTTGTATTTCTAGTTGGAGTAGATTTAGTTGTAGTAGCTTTAGTTGTTGTAGTTGTTTTCGAGGTGGTAACAGGTTTATTATTTATTTTTTCTTCATGTCGACTCGTTGCATGTTTATTTTCAGTTATATCGGCCTCAGTTTTTGTTATTTGAAAAGATCCTTGAACAACAGGTATATTTTCAGTGTCAATATCTGGTTCATCAGGATCATTTCTAGACTCTACATTAGGTTTGACTGTAGTTTTTCGAACTACTCCTATTCTACTTTGTAAAGTTTTATCTTTTGTATTCGAAGGTAATAATTTCGAATTATTTATTGCCATACTTTCATTCATTGCTTCTTTTACAAATTGTTCGGAATTATATGTATGTTGTAAATCCCTTTTGATAATTATACTTGAAGTATCTATTTTGATTTGTCCAAAAGCTGGGTGTTTCGAAATTAAATCTTGTATTAATATACCCTTTAATGTTTCTTCTATATTGGTGACAGAACTGAAAATCAAAAATATATCATATATAAATAGAAAATTTGAAATAAAATTATTAGACAGTAAATTTAATGACATATATATGGGCAATCGTAAGCAAACGTAAAACCTTGGTATTTTTCTTCTATCCAGGTACAGCTTAAAATTTACATCAAGACGTCTATCGCCAAATCCCGTCACCAAAGCTCCTGCAAAAGCTTGACGTAGTGCTGAAGGTGCGGTATAAACTTGGCGTAGTGACGCCCCATATCGTCTCGCTCGTTCACGCCATGCTGGGCTCCCCGGAACGCCACCATACACATCTCCTCTTGTAACTCGAAAGGTGCCTTCAAACGTCATTATTGCTAAAAAAAAGTTGAAAATTCTTTTTTTTATATTTCATATTATTATAATAAGGTCACTTCAATAAAGTTCTGCTATTAGAAATAATTTTCAGTTTAAGGTGATATGTTGTTCTTACGTTCTCCATTATCAGGACGCAGAGCACCCATATAAAAAGCTAGTGCAGCCACAGCTAGTACTGCTACAGCAGCTAACAGGGCACCGCCAACTAGCGCAGCGGAACACAGTCCTCCGCTCCGTCCACTGCTCGGGGCGCGTGCATATCCACTCCCCGCAAATCTGTATTCGCTCTATGGACAAATATAATTATTATTAGGTTGTGGATTCTATCCCCAAGTTTTGTGAAAAGAAAATAGAGATTTATTATTATTGTTAATATAATAGACGATGGTTTAGTTCTCTATTAAAATAAAAAGATTTTTCACTCTATATTCGTGCTTTTTATAAAAATTCACAAGTATACCCTGCAAATTCATCCGTTTACACATAAAACTAACATTTTTAACTTTTAAATGTTTTACAATCAAATTAATCACTTTACACTCCACATTTTGAGATGACGAGAAGATGTTTTGAACCTTAAATTAATATTTTTTTACTTAAATTCGCACTTTTACATATCACATCTCAATAGCTTAAGTTATCTTAAAAAATATGAAGAAAGTGTTTAAAAAATATTTTAAAATGTATTGGATTTTAATTCATTACGAAATTATTATTTTTTATATGTTTATACTTTAAATTGTTGTCTTGAATGACTAAATTCTTAAATAATACAAAAATATAAAATGTAAAAAAGTCACAGCCGTAGATACAATGTATAATGAAAAATAATAAAGATAAGTCGGACAAATTGGACTCGAGAAAGTATATTACCCGAGATATTACCCAGTAGTAAAGAAGTAGCCGACTGAATGACGCCAAAGAGAGTAACATAAAGGTGAGCAACGCACCAAGGTACAGTATAGGTATCTGTCGCCTGGCCCACAGTTTGCCATCATCGTCTTTCCTTATTTTTTTCTGCAGTAACAACGATTCACTACCGTATATTAGCGGCGATACGGACTCTATATTGTGTGTTTTAATTCTGATACCGGCTTCATTATTTTATGAATTTTTCATAAAACCTCACTACATCTATCATCTTTATTAAATGTACTTCATTCAATTGTCCTGATAGTATTCTATTTATACCGATCATGCATTCCGTCCTGGCCTTTCGTCCATATAGTATATTATGTACCTATCTATTAATTTTATAAGTCAGACTTTATCATACAGAATACAGAAACAAATATAAAACAAATTAAAAAAAAAACCTTTTTTTTCCAGCTTCACGCTGTATCTTTATTATGGCATGGTAGGTACAGGGAACTTGGAAACCTAGTGTTTAGACACTAATGTTTCCTAAAAATCTAGTTTTTCGTATGTCTACACTAAAAAGTAAGTTATATTATTATGAAATTGTACATAAAAATATTTACTAACTATTATACTTTATAGTTATTAAAATATGCCGACCACGACCTAATGATTATAATTTGAAATATAAGTTATGTTATAAATGTAACATTATACAAAGTCACTACAGAGTCGAATGCCGGCGGCGAAAATTGGCACGGTTTAGTTCGCGTCTCGGTCATTACCGTGTCATACCGATGGGAACAAGCATAGCGTACCCGGTGTCGGTGGACGCAGCCGGCTCTGGGAATCGCCGGCGGTGGGCCGTGCATTGTTTTATTTGCCCTAAGGGCCTAACCATTCGTCATGCCTCCCATTTATCACTGACGAATCGCAAATAATATCTCTAAACTACTTTAGGAATTTCTTCTTTTGAAAAAGTTATACAATAAACATTAAATTGATAATACGTTCATATAAAATAAAAAAGTTGATAAAACATAAATTTATAACTAGATAGGTCCCACCGAGATTTGAACTCGGATCGTTGGATTCAAAGTCCAAAGTGCTAACCATTACACCATGGGACCTCTGTGAAAATGATCTGAAAAAATATTTACAACTGAAAATCATAGACGGACGTGCAAACGAATAACGTCTATTACTTGGAAGTAAATATCACTCAATCATAAACAAAAATTCAATGCGTACAATAAGTAATAGGAAGATAAAATATTTCTTATGTGAACTATAACCATACGCATAGAGGCTCTTGAGGCTGAGAGATTCGTGCCTACCCCAGAATAGTCTCTTGCCCACCCCAGAGATTATATCAATAAAAAATATATACCGATTAATTAAAAAAAATACACAGATTTGTCCAGGCTCCCCTGGAAAATTGTTCTAAATATTCATAAGATAATAACAAATAACTACTTATATTATCAAAGTTTCGAAATTGAAATTCCATTAGTATGAATGCATAATAAATTATTTAATAGTAATTTAGTTCACTTATGTTAAACGTATGCCGACTAAAATTCTTGTAATGCATATCATTGTGATGGTTTTTGGTGCAGCACCGTAATATTTTAAAGACGGACCCCAAATAACGACGAGTCAAATATTTTGACTGTTTACTTTTTACGAGAAATAATTACAGCGTGGAAATGGCGATCATTACGAAAGAGACGTTTAATTTCATTTATATCTTGGACACGTACAGGGGAAGATACTTTCACGTTGACGTAATGATATAAAAATTATACACTTATTACCTTCATAGAAAACGGCATATACTACATGTAAATTTCTATATTTCATGTTTATGTCAAAAATAGGAATAACGTACAATTTTCATAATACTGCTTACCGGATATTGATATGGGTATATTTAAACTTATGAGCAATTTTCTTCGAGCTCCTCTAATAGCAAGGAATAACGATACATTTTTAATTCTTACAATAAACATAGAAATTAAAATGCAACTGATGTTTTTTTTTGAAAACACCCGCATTGTAGGATAGGCAGAGGGATCTTGGGAACCTAGTGTTAAGACACTCCGTTCCGTTCCCCACTTTTCGCTGAATTCGAGGCATCGAGAGTTGAGTTTGCAAGCTACCCAACCCAACAACAAACAATACTTAAATTCGTAAATTAGTAAATTAAAAAAAATGTGTTACTTTTAATTATATGGAAGTAAATTTCGTACGAAAGATAGATAATAAAATATTTGTATTTACAGTATAATTGTATAGTAAGGACATATGCACATAGCAGCGTTGCCTTTTGTATCTTGATTTTTACCCCGAAATTAAATCGAGTGGGACACACAAGTGTTTCTTTGTTTCTTATTACAGATTGTTCTACGTATTGTGAGGAATCTTTTTAATTACTTTAACTTTTTTAATTAGTTACTAACAATGTCGGAGAAATATTATAAATATGTAAAACTATATTATTTAATATTTTTAAAATTAAATATTTAATTATTTCATTTTACGCTCTGGTAACAAGACAAAGCGTGATGTAAAGTGTTGCCGTGTGATTCCGGCTTAGAATCGAATCACCCTGGTACTGATGATGTCGTAAGAGGCGACTAAAGTACGTGTAGTAGAGTCACGTTGCTAGTAATGGCAACACACATGGTCAAACTCGAGCGGATTATTACCACCCCCGGCATTTAAGACCGGCGTTAAGGAGTGGCTTTTGCCACTGCATTTCACACTAGGTAATGCCGGGCCCCGGTGCCCTTCCACCTTAAAGGACGGCAACGCTCCTCTGGAGTTACTCGGGGCCGTGGGTGACGGTGATCCCTTACCACCAGGTGACCCATACGCTCGTTTGCCGTCTTTTCCATAAAAAAAAAGAATAAACCACTCAACAAGCAAAGCCTCAAAATTGACGGAAAGTGGGGAACGTTTAAACACTACGTTCCCAGGTTCCCTCTGTCTACCCCGCCATGTGTGGGATACAACGTGAAGCTGAAAAATAATATAAATAATTTAATACAATATTTTGTGGTCATAATATTCCCTTTTTTACTTAAAACGTTTCACAATCTCGTTTTTTTTTTTTCGATATAAAACCTGGCAATGCTAATACATAGATGATTGAGGCTATATAAAAGCTATAGGAATGAGGATGAAAAATCATTGTTGATATTCAATTTAATTACTAAACGATCCCACTTCAATTTCAATGATGGGTACATCCTTTACAGGCTTCTTAGATTCTAGTCACGTTTGGATTGGCTGATTTTGAACCTCGGTAACCTATTTTGACAAAAATTTCCAATGGACATTTTACAAAATATGTTTCAATTGCTCAGACGTTATGGTTGCAAATTGCGAGGTCGTGTTAAAACGTTCTCGTCTTTTAAATTACAATTTTAAAATAAATCTTTAAGCGAGTAATAAACATCTGTATAGCTTCGGCCAGTGACCCCTCAAATACAATCTTTTTTTGTATTGTTGTATATAATTGCTATTATAACTTATAACGTATCTTCTTTGATTTTTTTTATTATAAAGAACATATTAGTTTTTAATATGCTACGCAAAGCATTTTAAAAGCTTAACTTAAAAAAATGGAACATAAGAAGAAATAAAAAGACAAGGTCCCACCGAGATTTGAACTCGGATCGCTGGATTCAGAGTCCAGAGTGCTAACCATTACACCATGGGACCGCTAACAAGCATTACGAAATTAAAGAAATACCAGTGCAAATGTTTTTCTAACGCTTGTTTTAACCAAAGAAATTAAAAAGGTTTTTAAATATTAAAAAAAAAATTAGTAAGTAAGTAGATATATGTTTACGAACTCATTTGTGCAAAAATAGCTACAATCAAAATTAGATAAATTTTTAATATGGAATGCAAATTGAAATTATTTTTTGCAACAAAAATTGTACTGGACTATTTTTTAAATTAAATTAATAAATAATTAAAGATTAATGTCTTATCTCGCTTATTTTTGTCCCTCCTTATACGGAAGCCAGAGATTTATGTGTTGGTTGTCATAGATATTTATGGGATGATGATAAAGGGATGTGAATCTACAGTCAAACAGAACGGTAACAGGTAAATACTACTTCTTCACATTCCTGATCGCCCCACAAAGGAATCTATCTAGTGTATCGTTAGGTACGTAAAGTACTGTTTAATACACGATTTGCATGTGCCGATATAATTTTGTCTATTACTCGGTCTGCATGTTGGTGCTAATTTTACGCTCACTTACACCGATACACGATGATACAAATTGCATACACTTTGAAATTGAGTTGACACCAATGCCATTCTTCTATTCGTATACGCCATTTACAAATAGATTTATAAAATAAATTAGCAAATAAAAATTAAATTTTAATTGAAATTATTATTTTTCCTCATAGTTTAAGTTTTAATTGAAATTATTCTTTTTTATTTTCTGTTATGGATAAGTAAGAATTAACAGAATCTAAACCGAACCGAAAAAAGTAACAGAATCTAGTATCATTCTTCTCTTCCACAATGCGAATTGCGCATTTCAAGACGGCGTCACTCAAAAACACATATCGTGTTAAAATTAGGTAAAAGAAAATCAAACCTCCTTGGACAATTTTGAATCTGATAAATTAATTTCAATTTTCCTCTCCTAGAACGACGTTGCTCGACAGTATTTTTAGATTCTACCTATATTAATTACGTTATGTAAATCATTGATTTTTTTTCAATTTATAGCTATATTTATTTAATTGACAGCGCTCTAAAAGATAATATAATTGTAGCAATCTTATAAACAAACTCATAAACTACGCGTTACAAAGGCTCTTTCTTTTAGAAAAATAACTTTTTGACAAGATAATAAAATACTTTCATGGAATCGACCAACATTCAGTTGAAAAGTTCTTAGGCGAATATTCCGGGCAACTTGCCAAACATTGTCTTCACCGAAACTATAAGTTGTAGGCCTAAGTAGGACATCGAATTATAAGCTATATTGCATATTTTTTAGTTATATAGGAATAAATCCGGCGGGAAAAGTATCTTACACTACGTTCCGTTACCGTTGCCATATTGCTCTGCCTAAGGTGCTAAGTGATAAAAATATAGGTACTAACGCTAAAAACGATATATGGCAAAAATGTTGCCAATATACATATTGGGATGTGTGTATAGGGATGGTGTACTAGATAACTAGTAACTATAGAAAGAAAAATGTTAAGATTAAAATGAAAAGTATATCACATCTATATCTTAATTTTTTTACTAATAAGCAGAACGAAATGATATATCAATCTTTTTTAAAATTTGCCTATTTAACGAGCGAGCTGGGCGGTAGACTCCAACCCAACTCCATATATTATTCGTCAGACCTAGGTCGTTATAGATATATTACTACTATATTAAGATTTTTTATATAGACATTGCATATATATTTTATGTAACATTGTACCTGCTCCTTGTTAACCAGTTAAAAAAGCATAATAATAGCATTGTTAAGACTCATAGCTGACTCTTTGATAGCAACATAAGCAGCGATGTTGAGAGCAGGAAAAATAAATAAGTAGTGTTCATATAAATAGGTGACTATAATATTATGCAGTCATGTACTTTATTTCAAGATGCAAAACCCGTAATACCCTTGCAGGTACAACTGGGCGACCTTGCGGTATATGACCTCATGGGATAGAGTTGCAGGATACCTTGTGTTTAATGAAACATCCCTTACTTAGAGAATACTATGTAGTTATACTAGTGTCGTTTATTAAGATTTGTGAAATTTTATTTATGTTATTTTTAAATTTAATTTGTTTACTACTTTTAAAATGTAAGTGTAATGCCACATACACATACACAATATAATAATTAATACGTTTTTAAATTTAGTAAATTTAATTTCTGTTACAACGTACATTCATTTATTTATTTATTTATTATGTACAGAAGAGCACTGTAAAAATGATCTATTAATACTAAGAAAGAAATATAGAACTATACATATGTAAGTAGATATTGATGTGAGTAATAGATTAAAATGAATACATGTTTCAGTAAACCTGTCCTTTTACAGAACCGTAATAAAAAAATAAATACAAGACATTGCAGAGGAATTGACAAAAAATAGGTACATAAAGATTTTGTTAACATGTTTCATTTGCTAAGCGGCATAAACGGGGGATAGGAGAGTTAGAGCCCGATACAATTCTGCGAATTGGAGGCTGGAAGAGTTATACAGAGTTTCTCAGATATTTATAAGGAACTTTTAAATTTTTTAACGATAAAAGGTTAGGACAGTTGAACTGATAGTTTAATAATTCGTAAATGAAAGACGAATCTAGCAGGTCCCTTCTATCGCTTAATATTTGCATTTTAAAATATTGGGTTCTATCTTTATAGGAAGGTATACTTTCAGAGATTCGTTCAAATTCAGCTAAGTGTCATAGAAATCTTTTTTGAATTCGTTCGATACGTTGACAACTTGAAGTATAGTGAGGCCCCCCATTTAATATAATAAGATTAGGTTACTTTCTCAGATAGGTACAAGTGTGGAGATATTTTAAAATTTAGGTACTATCAGCCCCAAAACATTTTTTAAGTAATGTACTAAAGGACTAATTCATAATTAAAAAAATTAAGTTTGATTTAAAATAAACATTAATATTAACATTACAATAAACATTAATATTAACATTACATTACATAAAACAGCCTTCCTGTATTTTCAAAGAGTTGTTTATGCGTCTTCATTAACACTAAGAATACACGATGCCGAGGCTTCTTTGATTTACTATTCGCCAATAAGTCAATTAAAAAAAGTACTGTAGTAGATATTTACACGTACAATTACTCAGCAAGGTTCCTCCGGGTCATGGGTGAGCACGTTATAATTTTGACGTAGCTACTAACTAACACGTTGGTCTTGGTAACATTGGGGGCTAATTTGCCGATGATAAATATCGTGTAACATCATAGCATTAATTATATATAGTTTATTACATGTACTGATATCAAAATACAATACCTGTTAATTATGAACTAAACAGTTAATAAGGGTTATAAAAGCCGTCGTAGCATCCAACGAATGTTTAATGATGTATTTTTGTTTAATTTCCTCCTTTTATTATGTTCCAACATCATACATGTTCGGACATCTAAATGATCGTTAAAGGATACATTGTAGAAGATCAAACAGCCCGACCTGCATCATACGTGTACACCTTCGTGATTTCACGAAGTTATACGTAATTGACATAATTATCTGTATCTATATAAATTTATTTTGGACAGGAATCCCAATTCTTACAAATCTCTGAGGTACATACTGTAATAAATCATAAATGCTTGTTTGGTCAATTTGTTTTCGTAGCTTCACTGCTATATGCAATAGTTAAAATATTTATTAAGATATATATATAACTACTATTATTAAGATTAGTATTATTTTACTTAAATCATCGAGTATCGTGTATGTTATACAATGTAAATTTATATATTTAAGTTTTTTCACACCGTCATAAATTAAAACTATCGTTAACGTAATTTCGGACCGCTTTTATAGTATGAATTTTTATTACTTAGCTAACGTAGTAAGTCAGGAAAATGAATTTTTGTCAAAAGGTTTTTTAGCATCTTCCATGACCTGATTAATATTTATTTACTACTGAAAATATACGGATGTACTGAAATGCTCAGAGTATATTAGGAGTAAATGGGCAATGTCGTCATCCACAATTTGCGCATGAGCTATCAAATTTTAGCAAAGGTGATGTATGAGCGACTTTAAGAAATATCTTGTATATTTTGAAGCTCATTTACGAGTATAAGTTTTCTACGTTATAACATATAAGTTTTCTACGTTATAACGATTATTAATTTAAGAGATAAAAAAATCATGCTTACATCCTTTTAGCAAAGTGAAATCACACTACAAACAACAAAAAAAAAAATTATAACATACATTTTTTTAAATTATTTTTTGCAGTTTTTAGTTGGAGAATCTTGTATAATTTAATATGCGAATAATGCGTCATATATCTTGTATAATTTAATATGCGAATAATGCCAATCCATAATTAAAATCACCAGCTTATAGAAACCAGTAGAGACATTACTTGTGATGTACTGTTTTTATTATATGATATGCAGAATGTGTTACATATATTAAATGTAAAGTATGGCGTTCGACACCATTAAGTTCATCTGTATACAACGGTAGTAAGCCGCAAAGAATGTACGTACATAAAAATGAGGAATGCAGCGCAAATAACCACTCCATCAGCTCGAAGTAAAATAGACCATTGATTACTATAATGACGCGTCTATTTCTTCGCAGACACATTCTTGGTGCCGGATTATACAACCATCATGTCTTTATAAACAATGACATGTAACACGTAACAGTATATATAATTTTAATGCTCTTCTGATCTTCTGTATGGTTCAAATTGTAGCGCTCACAAAACATTCCATAAGGAATACTGTTATTGAAAGTATCTGTAACGATTATAGCGATGTTATTCTACCATAAGCCATTTATGTATTCGTGGCGACAATACGGCAATAATATTGAAATATTAAGTTAAAGAATGAATAAAAGACATACTTGCACATATGTTATCCCTGAAATATCTGTATTTATAATAAAAGATAAACATTTTCAATATCATATACACATAATTTATATACTTATGTGTATATAAATATTATATATGTAAATATACCTAAAGAGATGTCAAAAGAAGTAAACGTGTAACTTGTAAAATTTATATCCCTCACATACCAACGGTATTTTATTTTACTACCTATTTGGTGACCCAGTTAAGTACAACAGGAATATTTCTTAAATGACATATCTTAGAGTTATTATAGTGTTACCAAAAGCGCTTGCTGGGGGCTTCAAGCCAGTGTGTCAAGTAACGGTACTCGTCACGGCGCCGCTCGCAGCTAGGCGGCAGGCGTACGATTACGATACGCTCCACCACACTAACTCTCGGATAAAGCTGTTATATAAAGTATGGCTTATGGTTTGATAAATCGAATCATTTATTAGGTACAGATTTTTTAACAAATCAAAAAATTATAATAATCTAAACTCAGCTTCACGCTGTATCCCGCACATGACAGGGTAGGCAGATGGAACTTGGGAACCTAGTGTTAAGACACTCCGTTCCACTTTTGTTCCCCACTTCACGCCAAATTTGAAGCTTGGCGTGTTGAGTGGCGGAAATCAATGCTGCGTTTTGCCTTAACGATTAATAGAATCTAAACAGTAAATTTTATATAATATATTTTTGTATTTTTTTTTTTCTAAATACAAATAATATGCTATTGTAAATTTACACACATTATTGATTACAGTACCCAAAAACATGAAACTATTTGTTGCATCCAGAAATATCGTAGATACTTTTTTAGTTAATTATAAATTTACCGCACAGTTACTAGACTTAATTTATACTTTACAAAAAAATTCTTAACCCAATGTAATGAGAATAGCACTTTTTTTTAATCCAATAAACACTAGAAGAACAAGATATTTTCGAATCATAACAAGAACAAAACAAAAATAATATCATAAATATTTTAAGACATAAATAATAATCAATAAGACGTCAAAAGCTTAGTTGGTAAGCCTTTTTATTATTTATAAATAGGTACTATTAATATTATAACGCTCGAGGGTTGAAAGTGAAATATACATAATATCCTAAAGCTTCTATGAGAAACAAATTTAAACTTTCATTCATTCGGCCACTTTCTCCGGCATTTGTCAAGTCATCCATGAACAATTTATAAAATGTAGGTCACCTTCAAACACATAAATACGACTTTGAGAGTAATGTTAAAATCAAACACGGCCCCAATCGCAAGTCATTTGTCTTTCACCTTAAAATATTATTTAAAATGCATTTTTTTTCCTAATATATTATTATATTTCTTCCATTACTGTCCAGAATTATATTGTACACAATTCTATAAGAATCCAAATTAATTGTTTGTTAGGTTTATAAATAAAAAATTAAGTCCCTATACCCAAGGCCTAGTGGGTGTAGGTCAAGGACTCGGTCATTGACCAGCGCTTATCAATAAAGAGAGAGTTAAATTGGTTTTATTTTTTAAAAGTTATGCTCGAATAACATTTAATGATATACCGTTCCCATTATACCTGTTTAATATTTTATATTTTAATATTATTATTTTATATTTTAATATTCTTAATTCTTTAAAATAATTTATGGTAATAACTCATATATAATTGTATTTATTATAACGATTATTTTAAATAAGCACTTGAAATAACCCTTACTACTTAAGGCTACGTAGAAATCGTCACAAAATATGAATTAAGATCCTAAATATTTGTGGAAGGTACTTTCAGAAAACAAAATATGTCAGTAAAATAAATGTGTTAGAAAAGAGTTGACTAGTAAATTACTGTACATAATGAAAAATGGATGCTGTATTTCATTCTCTTGGTAAGGTTACAATGTCAACATAAGGTTACAATGTCAACATAAGGTATATTTTTCTTCTTACAGAAGTAAGAAAAGTATCCATATTATATTCGTTTCTCTAAATCAATTACTAAATAATGGGTTTAAAATATATTACTTTTAAATTTTACTCAACGAATTGTTTACATTTAGTGTACCTATTCAGATTCTAAATAAGTAATATATTTAATACAATACTGATCAATTAAACACTTTAATCTAATGTACATCTCACAAAACCAAACAATTGATAGAACAATAGTTAACCTTTTATTGATTATTATTCAATAATACAATTATTTATTGTACAGATGCACATCAAGAGGCTTTTAATTGATAAGCTGCCTTTTTACAAGGTTGCAGAAGGAATTTAATTTAGGTTAGGTCAGGGCAACTTGTAGTAAATCAAGTTTATATCATTTAATATCATCCATTAGGATCGTAAAACGAAGTGTTTGCCAAAGTTATGTTAAAAAATTAATAAATATCTGACTTACTCAGTAGTATTTCATTCGTGTTGAATCTAATACTCGTATATATTAGTTACTTATCCAATTTTATATCTAAAACCTTATAAACGATTACAATGTTTGAGGCCTGTCGTGGCGCAGCGGCACAAGAGTGTGACTGTAACCGATAGGTTCGATCCCCAGTCGAGGAAATGAAATATTTAATATTTTCAATTTAAATATTTAATGTTTCATTTTTCGCTCTGGTAAAAAGGCAAAGCGCGGCGTTGAGTTCCGCCACTCAACACGGAATGCCTCAAATTCGGCGGAAAGTGGGGAACGGAAGTAAAACGGAGTGTCATAACACTAGGTTTCACTTCCTTTCCCTCTGCCTACCCTGCCTAGTGCGGGATACAGCGTGAAGCTGAAAAAAAAAATGTTTAAAAAGTAAATTGATGCATTATACAATCAGATTGTGGCATGTCGTGGCGCAGTGGCATAAACGTGTGGCTGTAAACACGACAGGTTTTGGGTTCGATCCCTATTCCACAAATTCTGCGGAAAATAAAGAACGGAACGCGGCGTCTTAAAACTAAGTTCCCATGTTCCCTATGCTCACCATGACATGTGCAGAATACAGCGCATAGCTGAAAAAAATAAATCTGTACTTATAATAAAGCTGTAACGGATCACTGTCTGTACTGATATCAAAAATGGCTAACTACATTTAAATGCATTTGCATGCATTGTAACATTCCGTCAACATTTTGTGTTTGTTTTATTTAAATCTATTAATTACTAATATTATAAATGTGAAAGTTTGTACGGATGTGTGTATGTTTGTTACTCTTTCACGCAAAAACTACTGAACGGATTTTCATGAAACTTTGCAAACTTAGTATAGCTATGATATCAGAATAACATAATAAGTTAAAATGTATAGGGATTTTAACCGACTTGAAAAAGGAGTTTCTTTTATGTATGTTCCCCGATTACTCGAAGATTGGTGGACCGATTTTCAAAATTCTTTTTTTGTTCGAGAGGTTATATTTCACAATTGGTCCCATGGTAAAAAGACTGATCTGACGATGCAATCCTGGAGAAATCGAGGGCAACCCTCAAAAAGGCACAGATGGGGTTTTTTCACAAAGTAACGCAATTGGGAGATCTATATCTGACTATCATCTCATTTTATTAACCAACTGCAAAAAAAGAGGAGGTTCTTAATATGTATGTTCCTCAGACTACCCGAAGATGGGAAAACCGATTTTTAAAAAGCTTTTATTATCGTTGGAGTTACGCAAAGAAATTACTGTAGGATAATTTATCTATACATATTATAAAATTATAACAACCTCATGTCTGTACATTATAGATATTAAAGAAAAACTAAGATGGGGGAAGATCTTAACAGAAGCCAAAAATATGACTTAAAAATTTTTTGTCCTGTCTGTCTGGTGACCGCTTTTCACGCAAAACCTACTCGACGGATATTGATGTAACTTATTTTGTTATATAGTCCTCGCTAACATATAGGCTATCTTTTTTTTTGGAAATTCGCTCTGGGGGTAAGTTTGTATGAAACTCCGTAGGTTTTGAAGCTAATTCGATTAAAATTAATATTTGGCTATTTGGTTAGAAATTAAAAATAACGCAATCAGGATTTTTTGAAATTCTGCCTTAACAGGGGTGAAAAAGGGGAGTAAGTTTCTATGAAACTCCATCAATATGCAATGGATTTTGACGTTTAGTATAGTGGGAGTAAAAAGTGTTATATCACTTCTCCTAGATGTTGATCAACATCTATGAGAAGTGATTATATTAAAGCTCTGGAGTCCGTCTGCCTACCTAACTGGCATGCAACACCAAGAGCACTGTTAAAAACATACGGCTTCACTTTTAAAAACATACTAAAATTACTCTATTATAATACTTTTTATATTCTGTTGGCGCATAAACATCTCTTGGCGAGACGAAGTTCGCGGGCACCAGCTTTTCTATTAATATATTGAAAAGTTATATCAATTTAAAATATTTAGTTTGGCTAAATTGCAACAAAAATTTTATTCATTTAGCTGACATTTTAGAGCACATTTGAGGCCTGTCGTGGCGCAGCGGCACAAGCGTGTGATTGTAACCAACAGGTTGTGGGTTCGATCCCCAGTCGAGGAAATGAAATATTTAATATTTTCAATATTTAATTTCCTCGCTCTGGTAATAAGGCAAAGCGCGGCGTTGAGTTCCGCCACTTAACACGCAATGCCTCAAAGCGGCAGAAAGTGGGGAACGGAAGTGGAACGGAATGTTTTAACACTAGGTTCCCAGGTTCCCTCTGCCTACACATATGATACAGTGTGAAGAAGAAAAAAGAAAAAAAAAATAGTTTTCAATTTATTTATATTGTAATAAAAGTGGTAACGTTATTAGAGCATGAAAGTAATTAAGATTAGTTAATAAAATAGTGTATTTCGAATGCACAAAGCCGCGGGCGGGTCAATAATAAAACTAGATATCAATAAATTAAAATAAGAAATGTCATTAAAAGACATGATGTCTCTAATCGCTCCATACATGTGACAATATTAACTTTTCTGCAGATTGCACAGATGCGTTAATAATTAAGAGAGACAATTTAGAGACTAAAAAAGTAAATTTTGTCAAATTTCAAATTACTTACTTTGCACATTACTTTATATTAGATTTAAGAATCGTGTTTCACTTCGAAGGTAATTGACCAGAAAAAGTTTATTTAAATATATATGTAATCCCTAGTACCTGGAATCGTTAGTATTTTAAACTGAAGAATGTATCGAATATAACTTGCATGATAACACTTCCAGCAGTCAGACTGGTTCAAATTTATTTAATTAAAATACAATAACAAGAATTGTATAATAATGTATTATATTTGTAAAGAATTGTATAATGTACTTTGTATATTTTAAAATATATATTATACAAGAATATTAGGCAGTGGTGTGGTAGTAAACACGACGATTATGGGTTCGATCACCACAAGGGGAAATGAAATGAATAATATTTTCATTATATAATTTTTAGTAACAAGGCGAAGTCCGGCATAAAGTTCAGCCACTCAACAAGCAATGTCTCGAAAAATCGGCGGGAGGTATACAGATCGTACAATGTAGCTGCTCTTCATAACGCAGTTCTATTCCTAAAAGAAAAGCTCTGGAGGTACAGTTAATTAAGCTGTTGACTCTGAACTGGCTCGACCAATGAACTCTGATCGGTCAAGAGCCTCATACTGCGGACTGTTTGCTCATTATTATTTGCCTCTTATTCATTTTATTTGTTAAGTTTACGACTGGCGCAGATCCTTTCTTGAAGTACACCATTACTCACAATTTGGTCGTCTGAGTCTCTTATACTTTCTAACAAAAAAATGTATTTTGTAGTTTTATTTAGATTTTATTTTTTACTTCATTTTTTTTTCATTAATTTTTTAAATATCTTTAAAAAGAAATAAAATGCTATGTACTTTCAAATGTATTAAGTAGTCTATTCTTATCTTAAAGATATATTTAAAAAAAAATAAGGGACATTACTTTATGTTATATTGTCCAAAATAGTAGTCGTAATTCTAGAAACGGCTTACCAGATTTAAATGATAATTTGCACTATTATATTTTAGGAACACATCAGCATTTAGTGTTTGTTTTATTTTAATCGGTTAGCAAACAAAAAAGTTGTCAATTATGATTATATCAATTTTTAAAAATGTAGTCGACACTACAAACTTTTCATTCATTAAACTGAAATTTCATGTTTCCATCTATAGATATATTCTTAAACGGATAATATTGTAAAAACATAAAAGTAATTGAAATTAGTAAATTATCTATTTAGAAAACGGTATAAAAATTTGAACGCAGCGGGATTTTTATAACATTTTCTTAATTACTATTTTTCATAGGAATGACACTTAGATTGGATTAACGTTAAAATTAGTAAAAATTATATATATATATATATATATATATATATATATATATATATATATATATATATATATATATATATATATATACATATATATATATATATATATATATATATATATATATATATATATATATATATATATATATATATATATATATGTATACATATATAACATTAATATTAACATTTCTTTAATATAATAAAATACGTTACTGCCACGTTGAGACTCTAACTACGAGAAACTACTATGGTCTGTACACATAATTAAAAAAAAGCATACAGTAGATACAGTAGCAAATGGATAAAATAAATTGAATAATTTATTTCATAACGATTTGTATAAAGAAAAATACTAATATTGTACCATAAAAATTAAAGTTTTTATAATGTTTACAAAACAAACAGTAATCTAGATTACAAATTCATGTGGAAAGACATTTTTAAAACAAGGCAGAAGAGAAAGGTAGGACCCACTGACATACTTCCAAATCACTTTCCTTGTAACTATTGTCGTTATGGAGAATTTACAAATGAAATATAAAATGTTAAATGAAACCCACGATCTACCTATTAAATAAAAGCAACGACCATTTATGTACTAATAGTAAAATTTGTACTAATATTGTTAGACTATAATATACCAATGTTTTTATATTTACAGAGCTAGGAGTAATTGGAATACGCATAATAAGTACACGGGATTAATGTATTTAAAATCATCCACATTCCTAGCGCCTGTCGGGCGACTCGTGTATAAACCGAACCGGCTCCGCCACCGCGGGCTATTGCACTGAAGATGCTCCAAGAGCAAGGTAAACTTCAATAACACGTAACTATGCAATAAGATTACACTAACGACAGGTTGTGCGCAAATATAAAATAAAATTATAGTAAGTATATAATTACATTTACGAACACCTGCCATTTTTCACTACTTTTTAAAGTGTTACTCCACACTTAAGAAAGAAACACTTATTTAGAAAATTTGAACGTAAAACGTTTGGCCTAGTGGTCAGAACGCTTGAAAACCGTTCAAGAAGCGCGAGTTCAAGTCCCACTTTTTTCATTTTTTATGGGTTTTCTAAATAAGTCGTTTTCTTTCCCAAGTGTGGATGAATTCTTTAAAAAGTAGTGAAAATATTAAATACTTTTGTGTTTAATTTTTCACATTGAGTTCGGATACAAAATATTAATATTTTGTACATTTTTAATTTAAATATAACTGTAACGTATTTTACTGATAGCTTCTAACGTATAATAATAAAATCTAAAAGTAACGTTACATTTATAGGTTTGCTAGACTACTTGAAAGGAATAGTTTAAGGACGAGAGTTAAAACTCTAATTGTTATTACAGAAAATATTTTGGATATACAGGTCAAACAATATAATATTAAGCATATTTTATAATGTTATTATAATTTATGGCACAAAAATAAAATAATTCATTTATTTTAATCATACATATTTTTTATAATAAAAACTTTGATAATAATAAAGAAGAAGAAAAGAAAATTACTTATTAAAAATATTTTATACTTTTAACAAAAATTCCCACACAAGTATGATGATTGTCGAGTTTATGTAACTTAAATATTACGACTAATTATAAAATGCTACAAAAAATACACCGTCGAAAACAACTGACTGGTTTAATAATAACAAATGTTTAAGGTAACGTACAAAAAATGCATTTTTTTTGCTTTTATACATATTGTTGCTCGTATGAGTTCATCCACGGATCGTACAAAGTAGATATGAATGAAATTGTAATAATCCTTTAAAACACACTATATATCAACTACAGACATGCTGAGATAGTTATTAGATATATGATAAATAAATTATTATTAAATACATAAATTCAAATATTTTATTCAAAATAAGAAGTTGCAAGCTTTTTTTTTTGAACATCAAAAAAAATATGATAATGAAATATATATTAAAAAAGTAAATTACTTAGTCTGTTGTTTGTTAGCCTCGTATTTAACTACCTTATTAATAAAACAGTTTTTTTTTTGTAACTTTATATATTTTGTATAAACTAAATAGTACAACAAAAAAAACGCTTTAAATAAATCATTTTACTGTTACATTGTCTATAATTGCATATTTATAGAATGAATACTCAATAATAAATAATCATAATTTAGAATTATTTTATAATTGCTATAAATTACCATTAGCAACAAGGGGCTCGTGCCTTTACGGTACGTCGCATGCCGTTAACTACAACACACATTTGCGAGTACAAATGCAAGCATTATTTATTGATGGTTAATTATAAAAACTTGCGGAAGAATATATATAATAAGAGTATAATTAATTCATTAACAGCATCACGGGCACGAACGTAAACTTCCTGAGTTTTTCGATATAGATAGGAGGGCCTCATGTAGCATCGCGTGCCGCTCTGCAACGCTTGTACGCTCATTTGAAGCAACTCATCTTACATTATATCATTGCTCTGCTTATTTCATAGAATACGTGCACTCCGTCTCGGTCCATGGCTTTAATAATTTTATAGCGGTATTAGTTATTTTTCTGTTATTTTATAATATTACTCAATAGTGTCTTGTTTGGACGTCTAAATTCTTAAATATCCATTGTTTCGTCTACCGGTTTTTAAATTAATTCACGAATTTGTAATAAGCATTGAGTCTTATTAAGGAAGTGTTTAGCTGAATTCTTCTTCAGAAAACATACTTTTTTTTGTTATAAGTCTTGTTAACATTTAATTAAAGTTATTACTATCTAAATATTTACGTAACTATGTTATTCTTAGCTAGTTTTTATAAAATTGTTTACGTCATCTTAGTCATTCAAGTTGATTTTTCATATCTTAGCTGAAAAACACATATAATTAAAACCTATATTCAAACTGAAACATAGGTAAATATATTCGTTGATATTACAAAAAAATTGAGTATTTTGTAAGCGCCGTCCCGTTCTATTTGTCACTATTAACACATTACAATAAAATATAATTCTATTATCAAATCAATAAAATATATTTCAAATGTTAAAGAACGGTTCTTTGCGTTTATAATATAAGCTGGTTATTATGATAGAATATTATAGAGGAACATTAATGATGTGAAAACGAGTACATAACGGTAGAATGACGTTGACAGTTATCAAATGTCACAACAGTTCAACGGTGACCGTCAAAAACTCAGTGCCACCATTGTAACTTTTCTTGTAGTAGTATGAAGGCCATAATCTAAGAACCATATCGTAGTAGTATTAATCTTTTAGTTTTAGGTTTTTACCAGTAACAGCTTTAAAGATTTTGATGTTCCTATTTTCTATTGTAAGCCATTTTACAGTTACACAGTTGGAATTTTACACATGGATTCGCCATAATGTATTCTCTAGTTATATAGGTGTATAGTAGAATATATTTTATAGACATAGCATAATATATTTTATAGAAATGTCTCCCATACTACCTGATTTTCGGTTGGTTACTTTGGAAGGTTACACCTACAGATGATTGTGATTCTATGATTAAAATTTAAAATAACGAATATTCCATGGTTTGACAATAATGAACATTATTTTAATACAATACGGGGAAGTTATTATATATGTGTGTGTAGATCGATGAATAGAAGTATACTTTAATTACGAAAAAAAATAACTGCAGTAATAAGAAATTCTACAATTTCGCTCAAATCCAATAAAAAATAGTTACACATTAATTGTAAGTGCTTGGTGCATCACTGTCTCTGATCATAATGGAAGACTTTTGTATTGGGGAATTCCATGATGTAGTTTTGTTTGTAGCATGTTAAACATATAACATGTATGTTAACGTACGACAAAATGTTGAAAATTAGAGATATAAAGTTTAAAATATGAAGTAAGTTATGAATATTATGTGTATTTAAAGTTTTATCATCAAGATGTCCATACTTACCTACATATAAAAGTATCAACAGTATTGAATAAAATTTAGAAAATTTACAGTAGATGCTTATGTTTAGAATCATTAAATTGTTTTTTGTTCATCAAAAAAAAATAATTTTGCTTTTTGTGACATAGAATAAGCTTTGTTCACTTAACTACCATTGTTGAATACCGTTTTGTCTAACGGGACTGTCCCAGGGGCCCTAAGCATGAAATCTATTTGTATCGTCTATATAATAGAAACCTTGCCTTCATTAAACAAGACATTATTTTGATAGCACTTTGATACGATTATATTTATTTATATTCTTATCGATATTCTTAAGTCATTAGATAAAAAAATGGCATTTTTAACTTTTCTTTACTGAGAAATAAAGAAAAAAGTTAACGCTAAGACCCTTTTCTGGCGTGTGTATTTAAATCTTTATATTACGATTTTCACTTATAAAAGAGCTCTCAATAAAATAAGGAAAACACACAAACAAATCTTCCTCGAGTTCCCTCGAGCCGTCTTCAAAATAAGATATAAGAAATAGAAGTAGTGGTTTTGGAAAGCTTAAAAAATATGATTATGGGTACATACAGTGACTATAATAGCAAATTACTACATAGAGTTTTGACATAGAGGTAAACAATTGTTTATGTATTAATCTATAAATATTTGTATATAAATTGTTAAAAAAACATGCTTTGGATGTAAAAAAATAGAACTTACTTGAGGACGAAGAGTGGTGTGCCTGGAGTAATAATCGTGTTGGTAGAAATTACTTGGAGAGAGCGGCGGCCGATACTTCTTGTGGCCATAGCCCAAAGTGTCCATAGTATGCATGGTTTGTATTCGGACAAGTCCGTCACCTCGTGCTCACGATTTTAGTTTGCTTATGACACATTCTAATTTAAACTGTAACAAAAAAAATGTATTGTAAAATACATATTGTATATACACTTAGGTCCTATATATATATATTTTATATTTAACTGTAAGTAACTGTAATTTATATATTTAACTGTAAGCGCCTTGGTTGTGGACTTCTACACGAATTAATGCGACATTCTGCACGCTGGATTAGCATGTTTCTCTACATAATATCTCAACTATCCTCTATGCAACAAAGAAATGTATGCTTTTTACAGAATAAAAACGTGAAGCTTAAGAATCTCTGACATAAAGTTAATGTCTAAGTACGATAATATTCGCATCTTAATATGCATATCAATGTAACTGAAACGCAGGGACATATAAAATATTTATTGCGTGATGCCTTGTTTTACTAACTAAAAATACATTTATAAAATTTTTCGGAATATTGATGTCATTTTACACTTTAAAATGTCCCAGACATACTTAGAAGAATTTTGTTCTTGTTATTGAATGTACATGGCATCACGCATCGTTAACTAAATAAAGTTAATCATCTTGTACTTTAATATTTTGTTTTTTAATAATTTATTCCTTTATAGTTAAATAGAAATATAACGTATACCGTTACTGAACACATGAGAACGTAAAGAGATTGTTCTTTAAATAGTAGTCTCTCAGTCACTCAGCTGCACACTGTATCCCATGTCAGGGTAGACATAGGAAATCGCCGTTTCCACCGAATTTGAGGCATTGCGTGTTAATCAAGTTGGCGGAACTCAACGCCGTGCATTGCCTTGTTATTTATTGAAAATGTAAAATGTTTAATTTCCTCGAGTGGGGAGCAAACACACAACCTGTCGCGTTTAAATTAACATGTTTGTTTGATTCTTTAATATATAGCGAATTATGTAAATAATTACATATTTATAAAAATATAGACACTGAAGCTATTTTGTTTTGACAACTAATTCAAAACAAACATTTTAGTTGAATATTTATATTTTTTTAATGAGGTTAAATATAACAAAAATTATATTATGTTGAGTTGTCTTCAATTTCAACTTCAAGCTGTAACAAATGTTGTTTAAGAGACAAAGGCCGTATATTTTTTCCTTTTATTACCCCAAACGTCTAAAGCTTTGTGAAATAGTTCTTTTGAATTGAATTACCTTTAATAATAAAATATAATAAAGGGTTTAGGTTAATATATTTCAATTATTATAGAAATAATTAAATTATGAAAATAATTTAAAAAAAGAAATAATATGTGTCAAATATATAACAAAAAATATTTGACACATATATTAATTTCATAAATATATAAATATAATAAAAAAATAAAATGTAAGCTCTTCTTACACAGATACGTAAATAATATTATGTATCGATTTAATGTACAGTGGAATGACTAAATTATGGCTTGACTTTCTAACGGTTCTCGCTTACAAAGTATCCTGTATATCCGGTTGTCCCCTACTTGTTTTATTTACATAAATAACAATCGAAGCTCGATCGACCAGCTTTGTATTTGAAATGTGGACGGTCAAATAACTAGCATAGCATTATTAAATTTTAAAAAATATTTGTCAAAAAGATCTCATTCATGAGTATGTCTAGGTCTAATTTAATACTTGTACTATTTATTAACTTGTTGTTATCTATTTATACATACTCGTTTAGGACATTATTATATATATATATATAACTTGTGATTGAAGCGGACGAAGCTATAATATAATATAATATATATAATATAATAGTAATATAATCTATAGTATATTTAATTCATTTAAAGAATTACTTAAATTTATTTTTTTTATATTAAAATAAAAGTACAGTAACGATTAATTTCATTACAAATTTGGATACAGTATAAAAATATACTTCTAGTGTACATTTACTTCTTATTTTACGGAGAATCCTTTTATTTATGATAATTATTTAATCAAAAGGTTAATACAAGCTAAAACCTAACCCTTTCATACACTTACGTTATCTTTACGTCTTGGGTAGAAGGATTCAAAAAATATACGCATAAAGGAGCTGCTTATATTTTTCAGTGATTAAAGTATAAAATATATATTTTTTCTCTAATAAAATAACATAAAATATTCTAAATAGTAGATTTTTATTTAAATATATATTGACTTGATTGAATACAAATTGACTTAATCATATAATAACTTATAACTTAGGTACATACTGATCGTGAAATAAAAAAAAAAACAGCATTGTAAGAATTAATTGTTGATTGCTATCAGGAAGACTTGGCAAAGTTATTGACCCATAAAATATAACTATTCACTGTAGGCTATTATTTATCAATCAATCAATATATTTTAATGCGCATAATTTTATAACAATATAAACTTTAAAATTATATAGTAGAGTTAGCGGTCTGTAATATATTTAAATATTTCCTTAGTACATTACTATTTACAAACGTAGGTGTAGTTCTCTGTTTTGATGAACTGTGAAGCTGAAAGGATTATTTTTCCTAGAAAACATTATATTTTAATAACACTCACATAAAATATTGTCGTAAATAACAAACCTTAAAACCCTTATGATTTAATTCACGGGTAGTTTAAATCGTTAGCACGTATCGTTACTCAAGCGGGAACCTTGCTCTGGGCAGTTGACTCACGCACCGTGGGAAATAATGGCTGATTGTGTATCAGACCTTCATACATAGGCTAATTAAAACGATGTATCCTACTTTATTTGATATGTAAATATTCATCAACTAGAGTATTATTAACAGTTTACATGTATCTTTGTTTGTTTAAATTATTTCTGGGATTTCTATTAAAATAAAAAATAACACTGTTATCTTTATCATAAATCCTCTAATATATATATATATATATATATATATATATATATATATATATATATATATATATATATATATATATATATATATATATATATATATATATATATATATATATATATATATATATATATATATCTACATTTAAGTTGCGAAGGTTAAAACAGTTTCAATGCCAATGTCACCTGCTAATGACTCTGGGCCAAGTTGATTTAAGTCTTCGTAATAAAATGTACGAGTATCTCAAATATGTTTGTCTCGCTGGTGCAGAATGCTTATGTTATGTTTGTAAGAGTTTGATAGAGTCTTATATTATACATTTTGCAGAGCCGTTTTGGTCTATAACGCACTGACGCTGAAAATCATTACTTCAGTGCTGAAGTTTTAAAAATTAAAATTGCAGTGAAGGTGTTCTCAATTTGCTTTAATACACTCATAGGAATTTCAACATACTTGCCATTCCCAGGATAATAAGCTATGTAGCATAATTGATACATGAAGACATTTCGACTTATTTTTTAGAATAAAAGTTCATTGAAGTATGTTTTAGTAGTAAATAATCTGACTATATACTACTAAAATACAAATCAATAAATATTATCGATCTTAATATCCCGTGTCACATTTTATAGGATCAATGAACTTGCGCTATTCTACGTTATTATCATTTTATACATATAATTTGCATATATTTACTCAGTAGGTCAGGTTTAAGTGTTGATCCGTGGCAAGTGGCGTATAAATAAGTGGGTGAGCTAACGCGAATTGTTGCGGAATTCGGACGTCTACGGTACTCAACGTAGGTAGGTACTTGACGTGGGCTTAAATGCAAATAATGGAATCATTTACACATTTAAATAGTGATTAAACAAGGAAAATACAAGGAATACTTTAATGAATGTGACACAAATGTTGGCCCACTCATTCAATTTAAACATTTCTCTTTCAGCTTTTTTCCGCACATGGCAGTATAGTGTTAAGACACTTCAGTCCGTTCCTTGCTTTCCCCCGTATTAGAGGCATTGCATGATGAGTCACGGAACTCAACGGCACGCTTTGACTGTTACCAAAGTGAATAAATAAAACCAATAGTGCTTAATTTGAAAAAAATAAACATTTCATCCCTCTAGTGGGGATCGAAGCCACAACCTGTTGCATCTAGTCACACGCTTGTGTCCCTGCACCATAAATATATAGTATTTTATTCTATTTACTACGTTGTACGAATCTCTGTAAACAGTTGTCTACTGAAATATTTAACCTTCGTTAATACCTTCGTAATAATTATGCATAATACAAACACAGGACACAAAACAAACCACCATCAAAGATATTTAAAACATAAGTCATAACTAAGTACAGGCTATATAACAAAGAACGGCAGTCATGCGCCGTGAAGCAGCAGCATAATGATTATAATCTCAATTGATTCCTATAACACTATACACTCCATTGTAGCACAATTAACACGTGTCTAACGTTATAACTTTGCGCTTGAAGAATGTATTTATAGTATAGATTTTCTTCATTAAAGTATAACTAATTTTCTTCTTTTCATCATTTATTACATGACAATGTATGTCTATTATGTAAATACAAGCTGATCACTCCTAGTTTTCGTCTTCAAAACGTTAGTATTTTTTACGAGATATGTTATATGTATGTATGTTTAATAAAATTCACCAAGCGATTTAGGACTTGCCATTTCATCAATTTTAAGTGAAAATTAAAAATATTTTGTTGGGCAAAGCCTATTATTTAATTCAAGAGCCAATAACCAAAGTAAATATTTTATCATAATAAGAGTGCGTGGGATAAAACGCTGTTGGTACTCACTCAGGAAGCTAATTATACATACATACATTTACTTTTAGTTATATTTTGAAAAGAGCAACTGTTGAATTTCTTGGTGGCTCTTCTTGGCAGATCCGTCTTCCGAGCTGGCGGTAGCTTCTTGTAGGATCGTCAAGTTACATTTCTATGTAACTTGACGATTCAAAAGTGCTTGTAATGGCCTAATTGAATAAAACTTATTTTGATTTCGATTTCATTTCATAACCCTACTAAATATTAAATAAGATATTATATTTTATTATTTAACAAACAATAAATTATATCTACCGCATTTGCAGAGCCACACGTGGCCCAGGTGCAGGTGCGTAAGAGTTTGTGGGTTTGACATCCACTACGGGGAAAAAATCATTTAATGTTTTCATTTTCTTCGCTCTAGCACTTGTACAAAGCGCTGCATAGGTTTTCTCACTCAATACACAATGTCTCTATTCGGCGTAATCTTGGGAACATAATGTTTGAAGTCCCTTGGGGCTTCCAGGTTTTATCTGCCTTTACCGCCATGTAAGAAATACAAAAATTAAGCTAATATCAGCTAAATTATATCGAGAAGCGTGGCTGATGCATTAAAGTAAAAAAATCTCTTATAAAATCAATAACAAGCTTTTCTCTTCAAAGTAAGTTCATTATTTAAATGCCAATGAGGCTCAGCGTTTTTCTTTTCAAAAAATCCAAAGACTAAGTACAGATTGCTTTAGACTCTGTTTGCAGAAATGATAAGGAAGAATACTTTTTATATTTTTATGCTGATATGATCACGAATAGTTTTGATATTATCAGCACGACATCCATCGTCCTCGCTGAAGTGGCAAGAAGCGTTGACCTTGACAATGACGTCATTCTTGTAATTCTAGCTTATAGGCCATTATCTCAATTACCTAACAGAAGAACCTCGCAACAACACAATGATTACAATATTTTTATAAGGAACAAAAAATACTTCAAAGAATTCATTAACGTCATGCTGTATATATTAACGTGTAATATATTTAATCATAACGTTACGTATGTACGTATTTAAATAAATATTGTATTAAAATAATAATACTTTATGTTTTATATAAATATTCATATCATCATCAAAGCATACCCTTTTTAAAATTTTACATCGATCTTTCATTCGACACCGTCTCAACACGAATAACAGATTGGATATGCATCGCTAACTGTACACGAACAATAAGGTATTCATGACGTAAAAGAAAAAGCTATCTCGTTATTGATAATAATTTATGAAACGGTCGAAATTAACATTGAATGAACAGTTGTGACACGTTGCACTTCTGGAATTTTGTCTTTTATTTTTATTAGATAAAGTTTAGCAAACAAGAAAAAAGACAGTTTTTTTTATTTAACCTAATTGGTGTTGTCACTGTTATGTTAGTATCCAACAATTTTTTACTATTAAATACCTTCTTTAATTATTTTATAAGTCTTTAAATGTATCTACGTATGTTATAGATTAATCGCGGTTTATTAATTTAGCTGTGTGTGAACTTATTGTTGTTTAACTGTTTGTACAACGTCAAGTATTAAAATGAAAAAATATTTTAACATATGAATTAACAATTTTGATATTTGAAGTTATTAAGTATCTACTAAAGTAACTCGATATATTTTGTTGAAAACCGTTTATGAAGCGTTTGTTGTCCTGCAAGCTAATGCCATTGTAGCTATAAAACATATTACTATTTACTACTTAGGGCTATTGTAAATAATTTGTGTTAAAAGTCTAATTATAATTAGACTTAATATTAATAATTATTAATAAAATTAAAAAGCAACAACAAATTTTAGTAATACTTACGAGACGATAAATCTGCTTTATTTTTTTTATAAGTAATAGGGGGCTTTTTTGTAACAAAATAAAAAAATAAGTACATTCTATATGGAACCAGAACAGTTGTTTATACAAATTCACGTATTTTTATTAATATTCTGTTTAAATTTTTACAAGATTTCATCAAATTTCTAAATAAGCATGCTTTTAAATATTTTATTATCTATTATAATTATCTTTCTTTTACAAATAAGTAATTAGTAAACCATATTTTAAATTAACATTAGGCCAATTTATGTCGTACTTATTGCAGACGAAAATAAAACAAACCTTTTTCTTTTTATGACAGTAAATAATAAGCAGAAATGTTGAGAGCTTATTTTCTCTCACTATCTGCATTGGTTGAGACGTCTGAATGGGACCGCTTGATTAAACATTAAATTAACCTGCCTGATAAATTCGTCTCGGAGATTGGATAAAAGTGACATATGCGCCGAGAAATTTACTAATGACACTAATTTAATCTTTGATTACGTTTACATTTACAAAATATAATACAATTTCTCTTAAGTATTGTGTAATATAATTTTTAATATTAATTACCATTTTTTTTTGTTTCACTCTGTATCCCGCACGAGACAGGGTAAGCAGAGGGAACACGGGAACCTAGTGTCAAGACACTCCGTTCCACTTCCGTTCCCCACTTAAATAAGTGTATTAACTAAAAAAATAAGCATTAACACTACCATTTAAATAAGTGTATTTTATTTATTTTTTATCTACAAATAAATATAATTCAATAGCGGTGATCAGAAAATTGACACAATATTTTTACCAATATTAATCATCTCAATATATTACTTTATAAATAATAATAAAAAATATCGATCAAGTGCGACTCACCCTTCGAGGGTTCAGTACTAATTTTAAGATTAAAGACGGTCTCGTATCGGTCTATCACTCTACTCGTATCGGTCTATCTAATAATGAGTAGATTTGAGGCAAATTTGAGTTTGTCATCTTTAATCGTCGCGTTATCGAAACTAATATATATTTCGTGAAGGTCTATATTTATGAAATCAGCAAGAAGTAAGAACTTGCAGAAAAAACTCCAAAAAAACGGAAATTTATATTTATATTACAAATTACAAAAAAACTATTAAAAACTTATAATTGTAGTTAATTTCCTGTTAGTACTTCCCGTTGATGTACAATCCTGAAATTTGTACGAAACCCTCAGTAGATAAACCTGACTGGGACTAGACCGGGTTTTTTTATAAAATTGTTTTATTATAGATGGAAAGGTTTTCTTCATAGTATACTTTAAAATTACTTATTTATATTTATTAGCCTCATGCATTTATTAGCACAAGGCAGAGGCGACAGACGGGAATCTGGGAACTTAGTGTTATCACACTCTGTCCCATTCTGCACTTTACTCCTAATTTGAGGCATTGCGTATATTATGGTAGCACTTACGCCGCGTTTTCCTTTGTTGCTCTTTGTTGCTAGAGCAAGGAAAATATTAAATATTTAACTCAACTCAACTCAGCTTCACGCTGTATCCCGCACGAGGCAGGGTAGGCAGAGGGAACCCGGGAACCTAGTGTAAAGACACTCCGTTCCACTTCTGTTCCCCACTTTCCGCCGAATTTGAGGCATTGCGTGTTGAGTGGCGGAACTCAACGCCGCGCTTAGCCTTATTACCAGAACGAAGAAATGAAACATTAAATATTTAAATTGAAAATATTAAATATTTCGTGTTTACTTCATCGCTAATGCCTTTGCTCTACGACAGGTCTCTATAACTATAAATTAATGAATTATTTTTTAAGGCATGACTTGATATTTGTATCATCCGGCAGAAAGTGGGGACCGGAAAAGTCATAATGGGAACAGGGGATGCTCCTTCTGCCTAGCTTCCTATGTGCGATATACAAAGTGATTTAAAAATATTTATATTATTCATGAATATAATACGTACATATATGTATGCTCATGGATTGTTCATCAATTCAAAAGTTTTTGTTGTTAAATAGTTGTCGGTAATTACTCACCATAAACTAGTTACATAACACATACATTTACAAAACGTGTGATACAAAGATCAATCACATCCATACAGGACCAATAGGCCTCGTTGATGTCTTTTGAAGGAAACTTATAACTTTATGAGCTCTCTCACACATATAATACGCAACACTGTATAAACATCGTTTAAAACCACTAAAAAGTTTTGTTTTGTGAGTATATTTGTTTTTATTTTAGTTTTCATCGAAAATCAACAATACTTTATTTTATTGTTTCAAAAATAGCTGTAGAAAATTTTCGTTTTCAAAATATCAATAATTAGCAACGTACATACATATATTTAGCAGTCAGTAAAGTCTATGACTTTTAAAGTTCAATAACACTATAAAAACTTTTTATACTAAGTAATTGAAATTAAGAAATGGTAATTAATTTATTCGCTGAGATTTAAAATCTGTACGTGACCATTAAAAGTTATTAGCTGACAGAACCGTTATTTCAATTATAACAACTTACCGTCTGAATGCAAAGAGTTCACCAAACCTCCAAGAAAACCGTTTTAAATGGATCTCAACATACACAATTCACTATTTCGTTTATTTGTTCATATAAACAATTGTGTGCCAGTTAAACAGAATGAGTCGTATACGTTTGATTTTGACCGAAACGCGGCAGACTACCACGCGGTGATACCGACTCGAGAAGTGTGCGTCCGCGCACCGCTTGAACGTTGAACTGACGTGATAACCCGTCCGTGGAAAGATGCACAACATACCACAGCTGCGATGGAACCAAGACTACCTTTCAGATATAACGGGGTCGCTGTAGCTGAGCTAAGCGCATGTAGAGCGATAAAATACCACAAAAGTACGTAAACTATTGTGGTTTACCGAAATGTGAGATAGCCTAATTGGTCGCTTGATAATTGATAATATCTTGATTGAGTTTAAAGTACTTAAAAATTTTTGCACTAAATGCATATTTCTAATATTATCATTTGTGTGTTTTATATTTTACTACAAGCATACATAAATACTTATTTCTAGTAAGATAATAATAAATAGTTATTTCTAGTAAAATAATGTAACGAATCATAAATGTATAAGTTACAAAGGTAGTATTAGCGACATCCTGTGAATATCCTAGTCGCGCGGCCGTCGAACCCTGGACGCGGCCGCTACCCGTCACTTTAATAGGACAACCACACTCACACAAACTTAGCGCTCAATATAGTTTGCTTTATTAAGTAATACTAAAATTATATATTTATTTTCTGAAACTACATAACCATTTACATAGTAATCAGAATAACATATCTTTAGTTACTACTATTTTATTACATTATACTTGTTACAACTTATTTATGTAAAATCTATTTTTTTTAATTGTATGGATAATCTGGTGGGGATTTATGGCGGTGGTTGTCAAAATGACAATTGACTCAAGGGCTGTCCTAGAGCTAGGTGTGAGCTCTATTGTTCATGTGTATTAAAATATTTTCAAATTATATAAAACTTGAAATAATTAAATTCTTTTCTGACAACAATTTTATCTAAAATAAATTTGTAAGTCTTATCTTCTGTATTCACAGGTCTTTTTTAGGCATACAATGCCATAAAAGCTTTATTTTAAAATGATACCATTGGATTATTAAAAATATATTTAATGTTACATGTATATTCTGTTATTTGTTTACGAAAATAACTTTTTGAGCGTTCGTCATAATATAAGAAGACAGAAGAATTAAATTATAATAAATTATTGAGCAAAAAGTAATTGAGCATAGGAAACATCTTTCATAATATTTAATATTAGTAACTATATATATTATTAAAAATAATCGAAGTTCCCATTATCAATAAAATTATAAAATTATATCAATTCTATACAAGGAAACAAGAGTTATCTGTAATCGACTAACAAAAGAACTATCTGTCGTTTCCTTGTACTGAGTTTACTTATAGTAAGAGCTTTACTTAAATTATTGTTCAGAGTAATGTTTTGAGATAGCGTCTAAAATAAACTGAAACATTATAGGATTCATCCAACTGAGACCCGATGGAGTCTCTGATGCATCAATGCTTCGAGCTTTTCTGCCAACTGTACGCTCCAAAAAGTAGTCATCGTATTCCATACTATAGTCGGGCAGGATAGGGTTGAATTTCGCGTAGTAAATGGCCGATAGGCACGCATACAGGAGCAACGCAGCAGTGAACAACTAAAACAAAAAAGTAGTAAATATTTATTTACAAATGTAAATTTTACTTAATGTGTATAATGAAATGGTGGCATCACCTGCATTCATGGGACAATTATATAAAAAATACATCACTGTCATTGTGGGATGTTATTCACCATAAAGTAATTTTATTTAAAATAACATTCTATTTTCGTTTTTAATAATCAAATTACGGTGTAAATACTAAATGCAAAATGTCTCTTTCGTAACTCTAAAGTAAAAAATGGAACTTTCCTAAGAGTGGAATAATACTTTAAAGATAGTAAAAAAAATGTGTTAACTTATCAAGCTAACCCTAGCTAATATAAAATTGACGTTTCGCTGAAAATCAAGCTTCTAAGTCAACGCAATCAAAACAGCCAAAACTTTGATACATAGTTTTTTCTGTATTTTATATGAAGCTCAAGCCACTAAGTAATCGAAAACGTATAGGGTACTCCGTGAAGGCCTACAGTTTTGAAATTTGTTACAAAGTGAAAACTTTAAATAAAAAAAAGAATAAAAAAAGTTAAAAATTATAGATATTTTATGGAAAAAGTCTTCGCAAAATTATGGTTGTAAATAATAATTAAGGTAATGTTAAAAAATAGTATGTAGTATGCAGAGGGAACTCGGGAACCTAGCGTAAAGACACTCCGTTCCACTTCCGTTCCCCACTTTCCGCCGATTTTGAGGCATTGCGTGTTGAGTGGCGGAACTCAACGCCGCGCTTTGCCCTATTACCTGAGCGAAGAAATGAAACATTAAATATTTAAATAGAAAATATTAAATATTTCATTTCGTCGACTGGGGATCGAACCCAGAATCAGTCAGTTACAGTCGCACTCCTTTTTAGAATATATTTTTAGAATTTAAAAATATTTTGTTCTTTACATCTTAGTAAATATTTATACAGTCAATAGATAAGCAATTAAAATAATTAAATCGTGAATGTTTTGTGTACACTTATGTAATTGATAATTTATACCGTTAAGGTATTTGACCTAGACAAGTGAACTTGACAAAATCAACATCGTGTCGGCTCAGTTTGCAAAATAAATGGCAAATAAATAAATTATACCTAATTTATAGCTTAAAAAAGTTTCGAATATTTAAAAAGGAAAAAATAAAATATTAAAAAAAATATATATTTAAATAGACGAATAGATGTGATGATTTACAAATCATATATAAATGCAGATATGAATGCAGAATGAATATTATGTGTACAATTTTTCCTAAACCGCTAATTGATTTCCTTATCTGTATCATATCTTACACCATTTTCAATTAGATGAAAGAATTAATAGGTTGATTAAAATTTAATTAAATTGTCAAATGGCTCCTCCCCGTTTCTAACGGTAAAAAGATTATTTTTAAATTAAACAGTTTAAATTTTTAGAAAATAATAAACTATTTTTCATGTCAATTTAAAAATAAATTAAAACCTGTCGATAACATGTCATTTCTTTTTTCAGCTTCACGCTGTATTCCGCACATGGCAGGGCAGGCATAATTTCAAGTTCAAATGCAATTATTATTTGTATATCTATAATACATATGATATTTAATATAATAACGATTTACATCAACGTTTTTGTTATTATTATATCTAAAAAAATAGGTAACTCGAGAAAAAATCCTGTTTTCATGTTAGTCACATCTCCAATAGCTACTATGTTGAAAGCTAAAGTACTTGGCAAAATCTCACAACTACTACATATTTTGGACAACTCTTGAACTCTTATTGGCATACTACTTAAAATATTAAGTGCAAACCATTTTATAAATCAAATTTTATACAAGCTCACATAACACCCCACATATTCGGGAATCGGGAATGACACTCACATCGTGACGTCATAGAGCGCGAAGGAACGTAAGAGGTCTAGCCGTCAGACCATGGAAATGCTACATTGGCGTATGATGAATTATTTTTAATATGATTATATTGCTTTTTATCCAAATTAGCGAGCGACAGTCAATTGTTTTGACATAAAAAAATATTTTCTCCGAATCTAATGAAGATATCTTTAAGATATTTAAACTAATTATTACAATAATTGCATTGCGTATTGAGTGGCAGAACTCAACGCCACGCTTTGCCTTGCTACCAAAGCGAAGACATGGAAACAACAAATATTTAATTTAAAAATATTAAATATTTGATTTTCTCGAATGAGGATCGAACCCACAATCTGTCGCGTTTACAGCTTTGTAGAGATATTCTAAGCGTTTACTAAACTTAAATTTAAACAGCGTATAAAAATTTTGCACGAAGCGGGGGATTTGAACCTGCGCCTTTTAAACACCGTTTAAGCGACCTGACCAACTAATCTGACCAATAAAGCCATTCGTTCAAAAATTTTATACGCTTTTTATTTTAAGTTTAATATTTCCTGTCCTAAGTGTGTAATAACACAAGTAAATAAAAGTATTTAAACAGAAACGGAAAAATGTGCTCTTGTGATCATGTAGCGACCGTTATTTATTTTTCTCACTCACTCACTCAGCTTCACGCTGTATCCCGCACATGGCAGGGTAGTTTTTTTTCAGCCTATTGAATCACTGCTCTTAAAGTAGATTATAATATATTATTACATATATACTAAGCCGTATAATATAGCTACACAGGTATATTTTTAAAGGTAGAAGATATAAAATATATTTATGGTGGGTGTCAATTCAGAGGTTCTTATAAAAAATCACTCCCAAAAAAATTATTGCGCGTGTTTTCTAATTTACGAGTATAAAAAATATATATATTACATTTAGCTTATAGATAGTAATGGTCAGTTTAAATCTTCATTAGGCTCCATAGCACCCTTACTCATTATTAATTACTTTAAATATTAATGAAACAATTAAAACGTGAGAATAATGTTTTGCTAGATGAAAACTAAATAAACCAGTATGATCGTCTATCAACATATTTTTACCCATATTGTAAATAGAAAGATTTCATAGAAAATACTTCACACTCTAAACGAATTATTTTGGCAGTTATATAAGTAACTAAATAACGATCACTCAATGATCATATAATATTAATAATTTAAGTTATTTTGTGCTTAGTTCAATATCACGACCTGCACGCGCTGATTCGGTTGGTTGTAAACAGTTTATACATGCGCTACCTCGTGCATTTTAGCAATAACGTAACCTATAAAATAAAAAAGATTTAAGTATAAAGTATAACAACTTTTCTGTCATATCTAAGGAAAATATTTTAAATTTAAAAAGACACGTTGGCGAAGTGATCCTGTGCTCAACTGGCACACTCGAAACGTCGCAAATGAAGAACTGATTTAAAGAGGATAAAAAATTTTAAGTTTGAGGTCGTTTGCACTAATTTTGTATGAAAATAACTACAAACATAAGTTTGTTAGTATTTATTTTTCTAAAATCACTATAATAAATGTTCAGTTATCATCTTTTTCTTTTTATTTGAAATTTAAGTTATCACTAAACAACACGCTAAATATCATAACTGGAAATCCTCGGGAAGTATAAAGAAGAAGAAAAATTTAGAACAAACAACAAAGTGATGCTAAAATGCGAGATATATTTTTACTCATAGAAATATAGATGTATATATTTGATAGACGGAAAATATGATTTATAGAAATTGTCATCTCGTAGTTATCCGTCTATTAAGATCATTTTTCTTGAGGTCATAGATATAGATAATGTATTCCTTTAAAGTTTTTGTTTTTTATTTAGAGGTTTGTGTATTTATATATATTTTTAGCAATCATAGCAATGATTAATATGGTCTTACGTATTGTGTACAAATGATCCGCGTTGCTTCATCAGCTTGAACTACGAGATAGTCCTCGTATAAGAATATTTGTTTAATGTTATTTAAGTGAATATAGGGATCGTTTATTAATTATTTAAGATTGGGTAGATAATGGTGTTGGTGGTGGTTCTCTTTCAGTTAACATAAAATTCAGCTGTTTCGGAGATTAGTCCGGTACACAGAAAGATATAGAAATACATAAAATTTTGAAATTCTATGTGTGAGTTGGACAAATAATAATTGACACCAGGATATTTTGGAATAACAGATAAACACTACAATTTTATTTATATGTATAGAAACAGATAAAATTATTCTGTATCACCCTACTCCTCCGATACTACGATTTGGATGAAATTTAGTTTAATTTTCATTGGCATCAAAATTTAATAAGGAAGAAGCGGGGGTAGGTGACGCTACAATCAGTGAGTACAGTGTGTACATTTCTATGAAACCGCACAGTAGTGGGGTGCCACGTGTCGAGGTGATGTGGATTGTACTTTAGTTTGTGACGTACTTTGCGGTTAGAAAATTCTGCGGCAGGTATCAAGTCAAACAGCTCTCCAGTACACTCTCCGTGATAAATGTGGTAGAGAACGCACAGCGTTACTACGCAAATCCAAAGTATCAAGCCCCTCACAGATCATTCGAAGGTTTTACGTTATATGAGATTAAATGGTTCAATCTGATACTGTAGTGCACCAGTCCGAGAGGTCAGAACTGTATTCCATATGAAGCTGAACCTGGGAACCCGCCAAATCACCGTTTGTCCCTATACAAACGGACAAACGGTGTTTTGGCGGTAAGTACTAATTTAATTTAATTTCATCTAATGTTTGGCAGGACAACGTTTGTAGAGCTTGCTAGAGTGTTATAATCATAGCGAAATGAAAATAAAAAACATGAGATTTTTTCTATAAGGCGACGGTATGACCAAATTCAAATGATTATGAGCAAGATATAATAAAGAGATGTTTCAAGGTACGTGTAATAATCTATTTACACTATGTTTAATAATTACACGCCAATTTAACATTACTTGTCTGGTAAAACAAAAAATGAGGAAACTATTGAAGACAAAAAGAAGCAGCACTTAAAATATGACCGTGAAAAGATATCACGAACCCATACATTTGTTATATTAACGCACTGTTAATATAACAGTATAATTAAAATGAACTAATCATGAAATTGAAAATAAAAATGAATAAAAAATAAAAAAAAATCATAAAAGACTGAAAAAAATTAACTAAATGTTATAGAAAATTGGCAACGACAGGTATCAACACAAGGTTACTCTTGGAGCATTTCCGTATAGTTAATCCACCATATGACCGTCATTAAATCTATGTCAATGATAAAGTCATGTACTTTAGCTCACCTACGTTTCATTCTAAAAGAAGGGAATGGTTGTTTTTTGGAAAACAAATGACGATAATAATTTGTCGCTACGATGCGCTACAATGCTTTTAAGGTCAAAATCATTGCTTGTAGTGCGAATAGAATTTGTATAATTTTCTTTTATATTCTTGTTTATGTATAGTGATACAATACCAAAAGAATAAAATAATATATTGATAGAGCAATTGAGCTGTTCGCGATTCGCTTTAACTATTAATTTATTTTTGAACTGTATTACATTTTTATAATAATATATGGTAACACATTAAATACTTTAATATTAAATTATTTCTTATTAATCAAAAATATATGTCGTATGTGTATTATTAACTAACGTAACGTAACTTTGAAAACTTTAAAAATTACTGAACCGATCGAAGTGTTTCAGGATTTTTTATGTTATTTATAACTATTGTTTACTAATTTATATTTTTTATTTTGTTTACTATTGTCTAAACATATGAATAAAATAGAAGGGTCTGCTTGCGATTTCAAAATACTTGTGTTTTTTCAAATGCAAACAAACAGTCATTCACATTACTAAACTCCAAAAACTATTTAAAAACTATTGTCTCTATGTATGTGAGATTTAATTGCGCGCGTAGGCAGGCGGCGGTGGACGCCTTCTTAAGTATATATTTGTCTTCTTAGATTATATAATAAAATTTATAGTTAAATTGAACATTTTGATTGTAGTTTGTTACCAACAAAATTAAATCAAATACTAAAAGGTTTAATAACACTTTCTTAAAAAATATAAATTGATTATTTTAGCGGGAGGAAAATCTCATCTTTATAAAATCTTGACACACAGACAAACTTAAATAGTATATTAATTAAAATCTTGAAAACAAAGTGTTCGTATAAGAATTTTTACTTTTGAGATATAGAACCCCTTAAAATGAATGCACAATAATATAAACATACATAATATATTCCTCAGAGGCTTTAGGCGTAGGCTCTAGAGAGCTCCACATCTACAAATTATTTAAGTCCCTGATATATTAAACATTAGAGCCCTAATTATAAAACATTGCTAAAGGTACCAAAAATTTACTATTTGCTCGGTAAAAAATCAATGGAATTTATAAAATTGTACAAAATACTTATTTTATACTTTGAATGAGATTTGATTGACAATATATCTTTGGTTTTGTTTTACACGACGTATATATTATTCATATGAAGATATAATAATATTTGAGAAAGTAAATATATTATAACCATTAAATAAATATATGTAGGTAGGTACATGGCATATGTTAACTAACTTTTTTTCACTTAAAACTTAGATCACTACGAAAATTAAAAACAATAATAATTTATACATTTATGTAATGTAAAAAAACATTAAAATTAATTCCTTAAAAAAAAAAAATCTGCTGATATATTAACGAACCCACTTTATGTTTTTTTTTCACAGAATTGATATTTCTATCATTTTGTTATAAATATACAGATAACGTAGATTATATTTTAAAAGTCACAATGGTAAATAAACGACAAGGAACCTTAGGAAAATATTGAAACTTACTTGAAATACACTCCAGAATTTGAAGGAGCCTTCGTTGATAATCCAATCGTAATACCCTGCCCATGGGTCTGTGTATCTACTTTGTTTCATAGGTTTGGCAGTAGTTGTGTCGTGGTCGTGATCGTGATGTTCGTCATAGTAGTCTTCAAAGCCTCGCCCGCTCACTGCTGTCATATTTTTACCGCCATTCCGCCGGAACTAAAAATCACAGCAGAATTAAGTTAATTAGTATACAATATATATTTTTTGTATAATAATAATTAAAATTAAATAATAATTATTTAGTCGTGTTTGTATTTAAATATTTCTCAAACAAGTTAAAAATAAACGACAATTTTAAATTATTTGATTTTAATAAGTCAAACAAGTAAACATATTTTCGGATTTTTCTATTGTGAAAATAATCTAATTAACGTTGTAGGATTTTCTATTGGAAATTTAGTAGGAAATAAATATTGGATGCAGGTGAAATTAATAAAAGCATGTTAAAAATCGTATATACATACATATTTGTACATCTTTTATAGAACGTAGTGACAATTTTATATATAAATAAACTCTTGAACATAGACAATTAGCACTGTTTATCTAGCTCAACGGTTACCGTTACTGTACCCTTTTTTCTCAATTTGGTCTCAATTGTCAAGCTTGTTATAATATATATTAAAGATAATTGTTACATATATTTATGTACTTCAACTTAGTACTAATATATGATTTATATGAGCATGAAGAACTATTTTTTTTATATTATATTAAAAATATTTTTGATAGTGACATTTCAATTATATTAAATAAACAATTATATTGGACTGGAGTGTCTTAACACTAGGTTCCCAAGTTCCCTCTGCCTACCCTGCCGTGTGCGGGATACAGCGTGAGTAGAGTGATAATTATTTATAAAAAAACTAATTTTGTGAATACTAAAGTCTTCTGTATTTATATTATATTTGAAATGATTAACACAATGTTTGAATTATTATATTTAATACAGTATTTTATTGTTATAAATATATTTTTTGTGCTTGTATACCAAGGACAAAAAAAAATATTAAACGCAATAACTGTCGTTGAAGTCAACTAAACCGGTGGTAAATTAATTTTATATTACATGAAAAAAAAAACTTAAAGTAACGCTTTCTATAATTGTTCCTTGAGAAACTAACCTGAATGACAGTGCCATTGACACTGCTAGAAACGTCCGGTGATCTTGACTTATTTTTGTTAATTTTTCTAACCACATCGAGAGCAGTGCGGAAAACACTCAGGATCAGCTCTGTCGTTGACATACCCGAATTTGATGTATATTCTTCTGAGTTGTCTTCTGGTCGTGATTCTTCTTTATTTTCAGTGGGGCTGTTAATTGCAATAAATATAAGTTTATTCTACAATAAAACATTAGTTATATATTCATAAATACATACATCATTCATCATCATCATTATCATTTTCTAGAGGATATATATATATATATATATATATATATATATATATATATATATATATATATATATATATATATATATATATATATATATATATATATATATATATTTATCTTCTTTACTTAGAATTTTTTTAAGCTTTACGCTGTGTCTGCACGGGGCAGGGCAGGCAAACGAATTTCATGCATTGCATGTTAAGCGGCGGAACTTAACGCCTTTCTTTGCTTCCAGAGCGAAGAAATGAAAACATTTAATATTACATATTTAAATTGAAAATATGAACCATGACCTGTCGTTCACAGTCACCCGTGCCCCTGCGCCACGAAAGGCCTCATAGAAGTTTTGTATAACATGTATTTTATTAACTAATTATAACTACTTTCTTATGGCATTATAACTTTCAAGACAATATGTATACATTGAAAACAAAAATTTCAGCTAAAATAAAATTGCTACAATGTTTTTTTACTCCTTTTAAAAAAAAAAATGTAGCAATTTTGTCGAATTTAATATTTTACAAGTATGTATATTTAGCTTCACGCTGTATCCCGCACATAGCAGAGAAGGCAGAGGGAACTTGGGAACCTAGTGTTAAGACACTTCCGTTCTCCACTTTCCGGAAATCAACGCCGCACTTTGCCTTATTACCAGATGGAAGAAATGAAAACATGAAATATTTAAATTAAAAATATTAAAATATTTCATCTTCTCGAGTGGGGATCGAACCCACAACCTGTCGAGTAAAATCACACGCTTGTGCCGCTACGCCACGACAGGTCTCAAATATTAGTTATTATAATATGTTGGACCTCATTACATAAATAAACGTCCCCTTAGATTATTTTATATATTTTTTTCATGTACAGACAGTGATCGATTACAGATTAATTTTAAGTATAGATATTGTACTTACTGAAGCGGTATGTATTTATATTTCGCAGCAGGCGGAGTATAGGGCGTCGCCATGTCGTACCGGGCCGCCCCTGCGCTTACGCCAGTCGCCCAAAGCGCTAGGGCGACTATAACCGCAAATACGAGACCGTGTACAGACATTGTAATTAAATTTTTTACCATAACTAAGCGTTATATTTCCTATTATTCTTACAACAGTAACAGTTATAGGCATTTACTTTATATCAGTATTGTCTTATTCGTATTGACTAGGAAATACCAAAAAATCTATTTTATTAATTTGTAGGAGATAGTGCACCAAAGAAAGACTTCAATCGACTGTTGCTATTAAAAATGACACATCTAAGTTAACTGCGCGTAGGACACACTGAAATATGACTTTTGTAAACAAATCGTGCACGGGTTGCTCTCGTAAAGTGTAAATTAAATTGACAGTATTAGAACGACAGTGACACTTAGGTGTATTTTAAAATAGAAAGTTATCAATGTTATAAATCAAATACTGAAAGTAGTAGTTAATACATTATATATTTATTTATTTATTTATAAGACATGCCAACAATACAATGTAACATGATATATATAAAAAAAAAGATTTGTGAATCGGTCCCGTTCTGATACATGTATCACTAACATGTACAGCATTAATAAAAAACGATCAGGAGATTACAGAAAAAAAAATACAAATAATGACAATCAAAATAAAAAAAAAATACAATCAAATCAAATATACAATTACAATTAAAAGTGATGTTGAAGGACATATACAATATAAAGGTTACAGCAAATTCTATAATAATTCTATAATCAATATAATACAATCTTATTTAATAACAACAAAAAAAAAATGGACAAAAAGTATCTGAAAATCACATATCAGTTGTTGCGACTCAAGTTGAGGTGACATTTTTTTTTTAATTTATCGATTATACACCGATTTTATCGTGAAATATATATATATATATATATATATATATATATATATATATATATATATATATATATATATATATATATATATATATATATATATATATATATAGTAAGCTATTTTCGGCGTATGCTGCATAAATCTGCCTCACCCTTACATTGATTTTGAGATAACTGACTATAGAAAGTACCCTATAGTACCCTGCTGGATTTCGCGACGAATTTTACACAAAATGTAGCATGCTCGTATCTTTTGATTGCGTTAAGCTACAAGTAGAGTTGAGAAATATACTTGATTTTTCTGTGCCCCAAGGGACCATATTTTTGACCATAGATCTATAAGGGTGAGGCTGCCATAGGGCCCAAAATAGTGAGTTTTGAAATGTTTATGTTTGTCTGTACGTTTGTTATAGACGGCTTAAGAGATTTGAATGCAATTTTCACCTCAACATTTCGTGTTTGTAATTAAGTTCCACAAAGTTGCAATATAAGAGTATTTAGTATGTAAATTTTCACTTTGCGATTTTTTCCTTGACTTCTATTGTAAGATAACTAAAGTCTATAGAAAGTACCCTATAGTACCCTGCTGGATTTCGCGACGAATTTCACACAAAATGTAGCATGCTCGTATCTTTTGATTGCGTTAAGCTACAAGTAGAGTTGAGATATATACTTGATTTTTCTGTGCCCCAAGGGACCATATAATTGACCATAGATCTATATATTTGATATTAATTTTAGTTTCTGACCTCCACGCAGTCTTGAGATCTTGACAGATGCCCCGTCTATCCGGGCAACAAAGCGATGCTTTTGAGGTAAGCCACCCAAAAATCAATCGAAATCGATTTCACTAATAATTCTTCATTCTGTTCAGTTCAGTTAGAAATGTTAATAAGGCTAGGAAAGCATTGTAATTTGATTACAAATTGACAAAATGATAACAAAGTGGTATAACATTCTTTGGAAGATCAAAAAGTGCCTAAAGACAATGAAGTGTTATAAAAGAGGGTAAAAGTGTTTTGTATTGAGGTCAAATTATAATAAAAAATGGAAATAGCGATATTGTATTAGTATTTTTTTAACTTCACACCGTATCCACCAGCCCTGCCGTGGCAGGGTGGGCCAAAAAGAAGAAATAAAAATATGAAATACTTCATTTCCTCGAATGGAGATCGAACCCACAACCTGTAGCGTTACAGTCGCGCGTTTGTGCACCTGCGTCAGGATATGTCTCAAGTCTACATATCTACAGACAATAAGTATTTTTCATCGTCAATAATATTTTAAGCGGAAAATATGTACTAGCTTAGGACAATCTTTGTACTTTTATTTTCTTTCTTATATAAAATTACCTTGTTTTACTGATTTATGACTGCAGCGTTTAATTACGACTTGTTACGACGTGTAGATATTGTTACTCTAAGATATAATTTTGATCCAAATAATTAATTTATGTAAGAGTTTTAAACTTTTATAAAAACCATAAATAATTAAATGTAATATGTTAATTATTTATGTACCAATATATATTTATATAACTTTTAATCAAGAAAAATATTAATATTTTTTGTTATAATAAATAGGCTGAATCTATACATACGTTATCCGTACGAATAATTTTTAATTATTAGTCCGGTTACTGTACGAATAATTGATAGTTATTTGTACAGTAACTGGATTATTAGTCCAGATACATTTAAGATACATTATCTTCAACGATTAGAACTTTTTTTAAAAATTATAACGTCTTAAGAGGTAACGGTGGTAAAATATCATCATGGAGAGCTTTATACATTTCTTATTTTTTATTGCCCATAAAAAATAAGAAATGTATAAAGCTCTCCCAATAATATAAAACTGTTCCTAACCTAACCTAACCAAAAAAAAATACCCGGAATTAGAAATTATTCGTACACTTATCGGACTAATAGTCACTTCGTAATAAATAAATAAGTTGAATCAATTGTTAATATGAGAAATTTTGTTTCATTTATATTTCATCTTGATTACATGTGCAGAACAAACTGAATATATATGTTTAATTAATGTTTCATGTGCTAGAACACTTAAAAGTTTTTATTGATTACTTGATTAAATTTAAAAATATTGATACGTATCATATAAATTAATTGTAGTATTATTAATTATAGTATTATTTTCATCTGTTACGTAAAAAATATTCTTATTAACATACCTACTACTTTATACATTTCAAATACAACAAGGAATTTATATAATATAATAATTATTGAAAAATGATAAAAACAAACGCATAGTTCCAAAAACATCATATATTTATTTTTTGAAATAATAACGTTGTAATAATGGACCAATATTTAAAATGAATTTAAGATGATACTGAATCATTTAAAAAACATGACACTACTTAAATATGTCCAGTTCACAACATCTGATTAATAATAGAATAACCTATAAATATGTACAGGAATTATAAAAATATTTCTTTCATGATTCTTTTTTGTTATTCATATATTTCTCAGCAGCCGTAGCCAGGGCGTGAGTGACTCTGTTTGTAATTTTATGTAAGTTGTCATTCGAGAGATACTCATCAACGGAACGTTTAGAAAAGAATGTTGCTGTCGTTGTGTTGGGTCTCCAGCTATTAGGGTACACAATTTTGTGCCGTAGAACAGCTTTAATAATTAGAGCTCCCACATATACTATAAAGTAAACACTAAAGTACAAAGGGAGATAATACAATTTCTTCCCTAAATAATAATAACTGAACCTATTCACACGAGGCATTTCTGTTGTTGTTGTGGTAGGATGATGGTAATGATCATGGTCCTCATCGAAGTCATGATGAAATTTAAAATCTGTCGGAAAGTCACTTGGAAAACCGTGATCATCCAGAGGCGGTCCATACATGCCAGGATTCATTTCCGGCGGCGGCGGCGGCGGTGGTGGCATCATGTCCATATCATGGCTTTTAACATCTTCATTTCCGTGATCGTGAGGTTTTTTAAAGGCTAATTCAGGATATTCAGAATCATGATCGTGCAGTGTAGGGTCATGCCCGTAACTAGATGACATTCCATAGCTTTGAGGAGAATCATAGCTTGGCACAATTAAGTCATGCGGTGGTTTACCTGTTTCCGGTTTACTATAATGATAACCTTCATGTTCAGGTTTATCCGCTACACTCATTGTCGAGCCATCAGTATCCATGCTAGGTTTATTATAAGAATAACCTGCAAAAGGTTTTGGCGCTGGTGCAACTGTTGGAAAAAATTGAGTAATTGGTGGTGAAGGCGCTTTATAATCATAGCCCATATTCTTTATAGGATTCCCTGCCATTCCTATAGGAGATTTATAACGATACCCTAGATCCATTGGTCTATTATCACCATCGTTACCTGATTCATCACCACCAGGTGTATCTAAAGCTTGTGGCCCTATAGTATCTGCACCTGAGGGAAGTGCTGACCCAAAATCAGGTATTGACGAACCTGGCACATAGGGTGGAAATGATTCATAGCTGACAGGCATTGGAAAATCTTCACTGGCTTTGGACGGAGGTGGTGGTGGAGGAACCAAGTTAGCGGTTGATTTTGTTGGTGAAACCGGGTTAGATTGCTTAGATACTTTACTTCCATAAGTAGGCTGTGGTAAATATGGTTGAGCAGGATTATAACGATCTATTTGAGATTCTAATGGAAGTATGTCTTGAGCTTCTCCTCTAACTGGGTGCTTTAAATCGGAAAAATTATCCAATGAAGACAACATATTATTTATCTTCATATTAGATAAATTATTTTGTGATGTTTTCTTATAGGACTTTATTTGAAAGGGTTTTATATTGACATATGGGATCCGTATAATAGGATCGGTACGTATAGCCCTGGATTCATTTTCTGCATTGTTTCCGGAATTAGTAGCAAACCTGAAATAAATAAATAAAATACTTTACTTTATACCTTTCGAATAATAAAAGTTATCTTAATTTAAAAAAAAATATATATATATACCCAGGCAGTGCAAAGTTGTCGTCTATAACATCAAAATGTTCTAAGTCTTGTTGCTTCTTATTATCTTCAATTGTTTTTATGTTTTCAGAGTGTGAATCATCTACTTTGTTGTCTTTTATATTTTTTTCATTATTGTTGGCTGATACTTCTTGCCAATTTCCTGAATATTGATTAATTTTCTCGTTATCGATTATATGCCAAACGTTTTCGATATTGATAGGAAGTGGTTCAGTCGTTGTTGTCGTCGTAGTTGAAATTTTCGACATCGGAGTGTTAGAGTATACAGGTGCAGATAATTTATTATAAAAATTGTTGTGATTGTAAGAAAAATCTGCTATATCACTAGATAACTTATCTTCTTCTTCGGGTTTTTCTATTTTCACAGGTAAACCATAATTCACAACACGTGTTACTTTATTTTCGTCATCATCAGGCACATATATAGGACTCATAGTTGATGATTTCGACGAAACTTTCTCTTTTTCTAATAACTTTCTAATTGATTTTTGCATATTCCCATTAGATTCGAACTCTGCAAATATCAAATCAGGTGTCTTGAGTTTAGACGTTTCCGTTGTAGTAGTCGTAGTAGTATTCAAATCTTTGTCCATTCTTCTCATCCATTTGTGGTAGTAGAATTTTCCCTCATCATTTTCCAAAGGTCTTGCAGCTGGAGTTACTACATACACTTTAGGTCCGGGAAAACTCAATGCTTCAAGATAATGTATATTTGAAAAACACATGAATAATACACAAACAACTGTTTTCATTTCCATTTTGTTAAAATGTATGCACTTGCATATTCCACCGTGTTGATGTGTGTTCGACTTGGTATCTGATTTGAATATGTTCAATATAACTAAAAGCTTCCAAATAGTAGTCTTTCAATTGACAACAGACGAAAATTGTGATAATTTGTAGCGGTACAAAATGTAGAACACCTGAAACACGAAGAACGTGACCCCTATAGTTACAATTTACACTATTAGCAGGATAATCCATGCCACTTGCTGGGACTGGTACATAGAAAGCGTCACATATGTGTGTAACACATTTCACAATTCCTTATATCTATGCAATTGTTGTAAATCAATGCTTAATTTTATGAATAAACATATTAGCATCTATTATACATAGTAATAGAAATGGAATATTATATTAATTGTTCTAAATAACTGAAGTAAATATTTAGAATAAACTATTATAAATTATATTGTATATTATATATATATATATATATATATATATATATATATATATATATATATATATAAATATATATATATATATATATATATATATGTTAGGAAGTAGTGTCAAAATTTTCATATATATTTTTAGTGCGTCTAAACTAAACGCTAAAGCTAGACGTTAAATTTGGAATTGATAGTTTATATGAAACTTCGCTACTACAAGTGTCAAAGTCTCAAATTAACAAAAATTTTTTGGATTCCTGAATGTTTTCGGGGTTCATAGTTTGTAGTAAACTTCAATACTATAAATATATATATATATATATATATATATATATATATATATATATATATATATATATATATATATATATATATATATATATATATATATATATATATATCTTTTTTTTTTTTTTATTATTATAAAAATAATTAAAGCAAAGGTAAAACATGTTTTCTTTTATTTATTATATATATTATTATTATTTATTATTTTTTATAGCTTCACACTGTATCCCGCACGAGGCAGGGTAGACAGAGGGAACCCGGGAACCTAGTGTTAAGACACTCCATTCCACTTCCCTTACCCACTTTCCGCCGAATTTGAGACATTCCGTGTTGAGTGGCGGAACTCAACGTCACGCTTTTGCCTTATTACCAGAGCGAAGAAATAACAAATTAAATATTTAAATTGAAAATATAAAATATTTCATTTCCTCGACTGGGGATTGAACCCAGAACCTGTCGGTTACAGTCACACTCTTGTGCCGCTGCGCCACGACAGGCCTCTATCTTGTATCGTATGTATATATTATTATTATTATATTTATTTTTATTTTTAGTTCGTGTAGCTGAATATATCTCTCTAAGCTCTCATATCCCCTGACATAAGAAGCCGCAAGTTTATAGTGTTACGTCACTCTGTATTCAAGTTTGGAGTGGCTTCGAGACAGTGTTTGTTGAGTGTACACCACGCTATATCTTACAAGAGCAAGGACAACAATTTGAGGGTCCACGCAGTAACAGAACTTACAACCATCGTCCTCAAAACCCACGGCGCCACGATGGCTTCAATGAATTATTTAAATTTAGCAATTTCTACTAAAACTATTACACCTATCTTCTTCTTAAATCGTAAGTAAATAATAAAATATAACAAAATTTTACAACACTTTATTCATAAATGCTCATTTATATACATCATACGGCACTATTTAAAACTTAATATCGTCAAAAAATAATTTGTAATAATTAAAAACTACATATTACAATGGTATCACAAAGGTCATATTGTATTTTTTTCATCGTTTACTTTGTCATTTGTATTAGTGTGTATGTCATGTTCATTAAAAGCTGGATTATCAACTCCTGAATCAGTGCTACCATCTATACTGTTTGTGACCAACTTAACTTGTGGGTTTGGTTTGGAGTCTGTCATATTGATTTCATTCTCACTAGCGACATCTGTCGTAGAATTAATTTTATCTACGTCTTCTCGTTTCTCAACGTCCAAGTTAGCTGGTTTCTTCTTACAAATGTCGTTTTCATCGCCCACGGCTCTTTTCCGAATGAAAAATTTGTTAAATAGATAATAAATACATCCAGTAATAAAAGTCGCTGCAGCGAAAACTTGATAAGTTGGTCGTGTCCCAAAAAACTTCATAAGGTATCCACCGATTAAACTGCCAGAGCCCTTTCCTGAAAATAATTTAACAATTGATAATTGATTTTTAAAGAGATAAAAAAATATAAGCCATATGCATGTATTACAAGTTGTACGAACAACAAATTGTAATGGTGAAAGAAATTTATTAAAAAAGCACTCGTTTTTGATTATTAATTTATTCTATTACAAAACACTGTTAATTATTTGTTATTATAACGATAATTACATTTACATATTTGATATGGTAAAGGTAGTTAATTATATAAATTGGGTTTAGATTATGATGAAACTTACCCACTCCATAGTAAAGGCCTCCTAATAACCCTTGTACTGATGTATCTGTAGTAGTAGAAGACAGTCTAGCAGCATAAGTGACTGCCGCTGTGAATGACAATGATGACGTGACAGATTCAAGGGCCTCGAAAATAAGGCATAGCCATGGATTGTAGATTAAAGAGTAACCTGAAAGATACAATATAAAAATATTTAAGCTTAAGTATAATACAATAACGATAAGCAACGTATTGAAAATGTTCACGCTGTGTCCTTTCCGGTGTGGCTTAAGAGAACAGAGCGCCAAACCCTACGGTCTGGGCATACTTTCTTCCACTGTCACCACCATACTCAGATTACAGGCTTAAATTGACAAACATATTTGTATGATAGCAGATAGTCCATTTATTAAAAAATGTTGCATTAATGGACGTTAATAGTTTCAGTGTAGTCCACTGTATTTGCTGTCAAACCTAACGAGTAGAAAGAATGTGCCATGTGTCTTACACAATTCATAGTTATGTCCATTTAAATATGCGGGCGAAGTTGCAGGCAAACGCTAGTCACTATATATTATTCAATTTTCTTGCCCTAAAATATCTCTGACACTTCTGACACGTACAAAGCACACATAACGGCCTTGTATTGTTCCACGGTACTAACCAACCAAGAGGACAATAATATCACATATGCTTACACCTTATAAATACATTTACACTTGGACACATTCGGTCACTCTCTGGTACTATGTCTAGTATGTATTCATTAATGTTATTACTCTCATCTTCACGCTTTATCCCACACATGGCAGAGAAGGCAGATGGAGCTAGGGAACCTAGTGTTAAGACACTCCGTTCCACTTCCGTTCCCCACTTTCCCCCGAATTTGAGGCATTGCGTGTTGAGTGGCGGAACTCGACGCTGCGTTTTGTCTTGTACCAGAGCGAAGAAATGAAAACATTAAATATTTTAATTGAGAATATTAAACATTTCATTTCTTCGAGTGGGGATCGAACCCACAACCTGTCGGTTACAGTCACACGATTGTGCCGCTGGGCCACGACACGACATATATTTTATTATGATGGAAATATTGTAACGGTTGTTTGACTGTCTTAGTCCGGCCGCCGACGTTCCGAATGTGATTTAAATAAAATTGTCATTATTAAAATGTCAAAATCGATATAAGACAGAAAGAAAAATTTAAAACTAATTATACTAATAAAAGGAGATATTTAGTCTACCTTCCGCTTATCCTTACAAGAGCAAACATATGAGAAAACAGATTTATTGAAAACATTATTATAAGTAAATATTATAAATATCTCATATTCCATGCACGCCACATACATATGTATATATATATTAATTACATTGCACATAAAACAAACACTCATCAAAATATTTATAATCAAATTTAAGTGAATTTAAAACTTCTTGTAATAACAGAACTCTTCTTTCACCCCCATAGGATACGGTAGTTTTTCTTTACTAAAGGCTATTTTGTAACCTATCTAAGAGGACGACGAAAAATATGTTATTTTTCTAATAGAAACATATAAATAGCGTACCGAGAAGTCTGATGGCATAGAAAACAAATCCAATGAAAAGTACATTAGCATGTCCCACTTTTTGGATGATAGGACCGGACAGCACCAACAACGGCAAACCCGCCACCCCACCGACTGTGATCGTGATGCCCATTAAAGACCGCGAGGCTCCAAGGTCTTGCAGTAGCCAAAATAGGAAACTCTCAATATACCCCCATGCAGTGCCTGTTAAAGATAAAAAAACAATTGTTAATATTTTTACACTACAGTAATGTAGCCTAAGGCAAAAAATCGTACAGAATATGACTATATATTTTTTATTTGTTTCTCTTTAATCTGCCTCGTCCCAGTAATATACAGTTCAGGACTATAGAATCGACTTCACGATCATTTATTCATGCATCGCATCTATAGTGTTTTGTAAGGTGGGCGAAAAAGACTAGAGATTAACCAGGAAGTCTTTTAGCCACATCGTCATTTTAATGTTATATTTAAATATAAAATATATTTACAAAGTAAATATATGCAAGACGCAGTCGATCTTCCTGTAGTTTTGTCCTTGGTAACATTTTAAATTTTTCCTCCAACATTCTAAAAAACAGATGCAAATTATTAATTTGCATTTGATTGAATCAAACAGATGGGGCTAACGGTAATTTAATAAAAAATATGTTTCCTTTTTCTAAACTGGTAACACAGCTTTCTTTTTGTCTTGTTTTGTTCTAGGAATAAAGTAAATTATAGCCACATATCGTGACGCAGGGGTATAAGCAGCATGCTTACTGTAAACGCGACTGTTTATGCGTTCGATCTCTACTTGATATATTCAATATTTTCATTTCTTCACTCTGGTAACGAGGCAAAACAAAGGCTGGGTTAATAATACATAATTTAATCAAAATCAAACTTACCCATGATAAAGCATGCTATGAAGAGAGCAACTATTTCTACATTGCGAAATACTAGTATAACGTCTTCGAGAAGATTCTGAGCCGGCTGTTTGAATTCCAGATCAATACTTAGCATCAGAACACCAGAAACAACTTTTAAAACTGCATATAAATAAAAAGCCGGTCTGTAAATAAACATAACGCTTATAGGTTGCAGTAATTGTATATTACTATAACTATCACTTTCATATCCAGTTATGAATAAACTGACAGAAGTTTATGATTCTGATTCAAAGTAAACTGTTTCGTATTTAATAATTTTCAATAATTAATACAATACTTTTTGCATGGAGTATGTAGTATGAATTCATAATAATTTGATCGCTATCGCACACGATAATTTGGAATATAACGATATAATATTTATACTTATAATAAATTTCACTAATCACATAGAAAATATATTTAAAAAAATCTTATATGGATATCGTCGTTCGATCGTTTATTAATGTAATAGTACCCAAAATACCCAAAAATAATATATGCTTTATTGTACCCAAAAATAATATATTCTTTATTGTCTATTTGCCAGTTTCTCAGTTTGTCGGTTGGTCAGTTTTTCAGTTAGTTCGAAACTTTCATTTTGACAACCTTTATTAATTAAAATATTTAGTAACACATAATTGCAACAACAGTTTTATTCATTTAGCTGAAATTTTAGTATATAAAATACAATAGATATGGTCTTAAAAGTATTGTTATTAGAACACGAAAGTAATTGAGCATAGTAAATAAAATACAGCAATTTAAGCGGAAGAAGACCCGAGTGGCTCGTATATTATCATTTATTGCAGTGCCCTGTCGTAGCGCACGAGCACAAGTGTACGACTGGAATTGTGACAGGTTCTGGATTACATCCCAACTCGAAAAAATTTAATATTAATTTCCTAACCATAGTAACATTATAAACGCCACGTAGAGTTCCACTTGACACGCAATACTCTCTGGATTCGATGAAAGTAGGGAATGAAAATTGTTACGCAAATATTTTAAACATTTAATAAAAATATATAAACTTGTTACAAAATATTGAAATGTATAGATCAAAAAATTTATTAAAAACATGTTAGGGATGTACAACAACTTCAACTTGTATCTATTATTGCAAAAGTCGGTAATATACACCAAAAGAAAAATTTTAGGTATTGACTTTAATACATACCTGAAATCTGTATAACCTTTGCCCCTGCTAGCGTAGTCTATGAGCATTCCAGAGAGTGGTGACGAGATCATTCCACCAATGCTACCATAGAGTCTTTGAAGGCCATAATCCGCTTGTTGATCTCTAACAATCGCAATAACAGCGCCTTCAAACATTGCAAACGCAGTACCACTAATAATACCTACAAATACACGAACCTGCAACGATTTAAACATTAAAAATTAATTTAAATTTAAGTAATATTTTAGCGCTACTGGAATATCTTTCTGATCTGTGCCTCAAATTCGGAAATTGGGGAACGGAAATGGAACGAAGTCTCTTAACACTAGGTTCCTAAGTTCCCTTTGCCTACCCTGTCGTATGCTGGATATACCGTCAAGCTGAGAAAAGGAGAATTTCTTTCTGGAGACTTTAGTTGATATAAAAAAAACGTTTATTTAAAAGCCATTGACATTTAGAATATCCAATTTAGAATATCAAATAATATGTATACATTTAAAGATTACAAATGTTTGTTCTCAGGTTATTTTTGTATTATAGCATAAAATAATTAACGCGTAGTTCTTGTATCAATATATTCTATAATAAGTTTGTGTCCATAACTTACATACATATTTCGTTTGCATGTTTTCATAGGTATAGATATACTTAAAGCAAGCAGTTGAAATTACACAATAAATTCTCTCTCATGTCTAATTTAAAGACGTGGCGCAACTTACGACGTGGAATACATCAAGATCATTATATAGACTTATAAGTAACAAGTGTATGTTGATCGTTTATATTCTACCGTCACTATTTTATAAGATTTATATTTATTTATTATAATAAATTAAAAATCATGAGCAATATTGTTGTATATATAAAGTATTGTACAATACTATTGTACATACTATATTAATTTGATTTGAAGTATATTTATTTAATTTATTAATTTTCATTTTGAGCAGTTTGCACGTAAATATTCTTAATTTTTTACCAATTCATTAATGACATTCATTAATGACACTTCTTGTTTAGTAAAAAATGCAAACATATCTATAGGCATTTTCTTTTGCATCTAACTTTAAGTGATTTATTTTTTCAATTTTTCAGAATTTATTTTTTTATTACAATAGGATACTGGGGTGGAACTGATAATAGTGACATGGAAACGCACCAATCAACACTACCTTCCCCGCCCTCATTCCCGCTCATACGCTACAAATTTAACAATCATCATCCACGTCAACATTAAACAATTTTAAAAAAAGTTTGTGTAAGCTCTCTTTTTATAACGCTATATGAAATAAAGTAGAAGACACGAACATATATGCCACGTTTAAACAAGACATATTTCAAGATGTTAACCAAAAAGAAACAATCCTTGCAAGCATTTAATGTGGTAGATCTGGTTGTACCTCTAAGTACACAAACAAACACGTATATGTACAATCAGGACAAGGTCGTGTTACGTCATATATACAATAAATCTTATAAGCTATGAAGGCCTTAAACTTATAGAAGAGCTTACATGTATAATTAATGAGTTCCTTATAAATGAGGGAAATATTTAATTAAAATTTACTTAAATACAGGAAAATACGAAAAAATGTGTATAAACTACAAAAAGAGGAGTAATAGCTTGGCCTGTCTGTCTTTTGTCGGTTGTACCGTAGTTGAGTGCGAGTTTTTTAATAGAAAATTTTGTTTTTAATTAGAAAGCTTTGTTTAATTAGAATCTGAAGAGCACTTTAAAAGATCTTTTCCAAAATAAAACAGTAATTTGTTTCGGGTGTCTTTTTAATTTTAAATTTTGTTTTGCTTGTCCTTTACTTTTTGCTCATTTCTAGCATGGACACAAGCGTGTGACTGATTGCTCATTTTAATATTTTAGTTTTCATTTCTTCGCTCTTATCTTAGGCACAGCAGCGTCGAGTTCCGCCACTCAACACGTAATGCCCCAAATTCAGCGGAAAGTGGCAATCGGAACGGAGTGTCTTAACACTAGGTTCCGAAATTCCCTCTACCTACCCTGCCCAGTGCAGGATGCAGCGTCAAATTAACATAATAAAACATTACTGGTATTTTGTGTGTGTATTGGCATATTATGTGCGCATAACAATCGAATCTAAAAATCGTTTTAGAAAGATATATATATATATATATATATATATATATATATATATATATATATATATATATATATATATATATATATATATATATATATATATATATATATAGAGAGAGAGAGAGAGATTTTTATAATATAAAACAAAATATGTATTTATCAATATAAAAAGATAATTATGCAAATCTGTCACATATTTATAACTGTATCTAAAATCTCGACGTCTGTGCGCAACCAAAATATATTAAAAGTGATCAGTAACCTTAATGTACTGTGTAGACAACGGATAGAACAGTGGCAATGGGTCAGACTGCCAACATAAATTCGTCATTATCCAGTTAGTGAAGATTAGGTAACAATCTTTCTATCAACGCATACGCTACACAATCTGTGTGTCACATTATTTAAAAGTATTTCTATATACATTTTTTCATATAAATAAAGAGCAATTATGGTAAGCTACTTGAAATGAAGAACCCAGTCGTGGCGGAGGGTTACATGCTTATAACTATAAACGACAGGTCGTGCGTTCGATCCCCGCTCGAAGAAGTGAAATATTTGATTTTTTTAATTGAAAGATTTAATACTTTCACGTAGCGTTGAGTATAATTGCCCTCTGCCTACCCTGTCAAGTATGATGATGTCAAATTTAGTTAATTATCTGTGTAAAATTGTAATGTAAACAGAAACTAACGTAGCTTCGTTATTATCTGTTGTGCAAATCGAATTATGTGCCTTATCTATACACGGTTCTTTACATGCATTTCCTTATTATAAATAACAAGAAACCTCTTATGGTTGTAAAAATATATTATTAACTTCAATTCTATATTATAGTATATTGAAGTAAGTAATATAAAATTTTAATAATTTTACGCTGTATCCCGCACTTGAAAGGGTAAGCAAAGGAAGCTTGGGTACTTAGTGTTACGACACTCTTTTTCGTTTCCCACTTTCTGCTGAATTTGAGGTAGTGCGTGTTGAGTGACGGAACTCAACGCCGCGCTTTGCTATGTTACCAGAGCACAGAAATGAAAATTTTAAATGTTTCATTTCCTCGAGTGGTGATCGAACCCACAACTTTTCGCGTTTACAGCTTTTCTTTAGTACTATCTAATACAAAAGGCTTGGTTTCTTAAGTACATCACAATAATATAACAATTCCTTCATAATAATACATAAAAGTAACTTACCGCTAAATAAGCCCAGAAAGTGAAAACAGGATCAAGTTCTATTTGCTGCTGGTGGTTATCACAAAGACTTTTCCGGGGCGCAGTAGCCGCACAAGCGGCGGAACATTGTGCCAGGCGTACCGTACCAGCTTTCACCCATGCTGACTCTTCGTATGACTGAGTGAAACCATAAAATTAGTCTAAGTCTAAGCATATTTTACAAAATATATTAAGATTATAACACTGCATCCCTTGGATATTTTCTAAGTAATGTTTAATTTCATTTCGATTATAAAATATAAAATTATTTAAAATATTTTTACTACTTTATTTTGTAAATCGATTAAAAGCTTACATTGCCAACTACCGATAAATTATACAGTGTTGTAGAATATATTATTAGAACTAAATTATTTACAATTTTAAAGTTTTAAATATAGAGCAACAAAATTATAGTATCTACACCTTAGCGAAATTATCGATGCAAGTAGCTGAATCAACTCCATCATACTCGTCATTTGTTCCATTTAAGTTTCTTTCCGATATTGTATCCACCCTGTAATTTCGCACTTCAGCTGATTTTTTTTGATCGTCGTGAGAAATTCTTACTTTGTACGATATTTCTCTAACTTCTTCAATAGAATCGTCTACAAAATCAATTTTGTCAAATACACACGTCGCGTTTTTCTCACCGTATGAACAGCTCAAATCATACAATTGTGGCGTAGGAAAGAAAATTTTACTATCGCCAATTATTGATGTTGTAGAGTTGAAGTAAGGGTCGTTAGTCAATATTCGTGAAGTGCTATGTTCTTTCATTGGCTTTTCTCTGTGGTCCAAGAATGTAGAAATAGTGTTTCGATAAACAAGACGCTGAGACTCAGACGATGACTTCAAATGTACATCATATGAGTGAGCATGAATAATAGAATCTACTTCTTCTTTAGAAACTTGATGTGGCAATTCGCAAGCAAAACCGCAAGATAATATACTGTTGGAACAAAACGATGTCATGTTAAAGCTATTTATTATTCAAAGATTTTTTTACTTATCTCTATTTATTTACAGCCTAACATATATTAAATTTTAAACATTTGTATTAATTACCATTCTATAGTAGGTACAGAAAAAGCCAATTCTACATTTTTTTTATAGCTTCACGCAATTTCCTGTACATAATAGGATAGGCATAAGGAACTAGGGAACCCAGGGTTGAGGTATTTCGTTTCCATTTAGCCACTTCCGTTCCCCACTTTCCGCCAAATTTTAAGCATGATGTACTGAGGGGCGGTGCTCGACGCTGTAATTCTACTACTAATAATATTCTCTTTTTAGAATCTACAGCTGTAGTTTAACAATTTCTCTCACTCTCTCTCAGCTTCACGCTGTATCACGCACATAGCAGAGTAGGCAGAGGGTAGTTCAACAATTAAATTTATAATAATTTACTTTATTACTATTAAATCGTTCACGTAATAGCACATACCAATAATCTAAGTCACGAGCTTTTCAATAAAACGCATCGTGATTTATAGTAAAATAAAATATATGATTTACATATATTTTATTTTACTATAATTAATGATTTATTAATAACTTAAATAAAAAAAGTCAAATCCATAACATACTTACGTTAAATTAATGTCATATGCATACGGATGTATTGGAAGACATGAATATTCTCGGACGTGTTGTAGGTGTAACGCAGAACCATCACATGAAGTGATTAATTCTACTGCAGGTGGAAACGTCACGGTAATACGACCTACGGGTACTGCCAGTAGTAATAATGCTGAGAGGCCGCCAAGTGCTGACGACAACGCTAACAGCAGCTATGAATTACATTTATTAATTACAATAAAAATTAATTAACATTAATTACATACTTTCAGCATATTAAAGCACAGACAGGTGGGCACATTAGAGGAAGTGAAATATTTAATATTTTCATGTCTTCGCGGTGGTAAACGCGACTCAACATGCAATGCCTCAAATTTGGCGTAAAGTGAAGAACGCAACGGAGTGTTCCCTTTGCCTTGCCTATCTTGCCATCTGCAGAATACAGCGTGAAGCTGAAAAAAAAATTAAAGAAATAAATGACTTATTAAAAACAGGACGAAGAAAAGCTAACGTTTTCGAAGAGTGATTAACGTAAATTATGACCGGCATTTTCTGCCACAATTGTGATGGGATAACAACAATGAAAATAGACGTAACTAGTTAGCTTAGTGTGCAAATACCGTAAATGTTCTCGGAAAATTCATAATTATTCAGCAGGTATGTCGTTGCAGTGCAATTATGATTGTTCATTAAAATACCTTATATGATCTTTACTATATATTTCGTATAGTATAAATCATATAAGGATCAACTTAGTATTTATACTGAACATATTTTATATTTATAGCCTTAAATAAATTATATAATACAAAGAACCCAATAGTTTGTTAATTCTATAGTCTTTATGCCAGCTATGACGAATACCGACGTTCTTCTAATAAATTAATTTTAAAAGTATAAAAGAGATCCTGCCTTGGTGCTGGGGCACAAGCGACTGACTGACAACGCGACAGCTTGTGGATTCGATGCTCACATGACGAAATGAAATATTATTTTATTTTCTCTCAGCTTCACGCTGTATCCCGCACATGGCAGGGTAGGCTGAGGGAACTTGGGAACCTAGTGTTAAGACACTCCGTTCCACTTCCGTTCCCCACTTTCTGCCGAATTTAATTTAATATATTCAAATAAAATATTTAATTTCTTAGCCCTGATAACAAGGCAAAGCTCGGCGTGTTTGTTCTACCATTTTACACGCAATGTCTCCAATTCGGCGGTAATTGGATAACGAAATGGTGTGTCCTAACCTAAAATTCTCAGGTTCCCTCTGCCTGCTCTGCCGTGTGCGGGATACAGCGTGCGGTTGAAGTAAAATAGGTACACGCTATCTATATGCATACCTGCCGTCTTATATTTAAAATTTAAGCTTGCGTGTTCACTAAATTAATGATCACTAACCAATAAGGGCATACACTAATACATGTCACCGACGCTTCCGGCTCGAACGGTCTTCGTAGTGACGCAAGCGCAGAGCATACAGAGCTCATAGAGCGGGACGGCCGACGAGCCACAATACACAATACAAGGTAAAGGTTATTGTAACCAGAATTGGATGTAATTTGCGTATGCGGCATTGTAGATTAGCTTCGTTTAATTAAGTCATACAACCCATAGGCATGAAAGGACAATATCAATTTTCGTTTTGAAGACCACTTTTAAATGACAACATTAAAATGTTAAATACTTATAACGCTTTGTATTTATTAAGTCTCCTAAATTTGCCTACTGTAAGAGTAATTGGGGCTAGTAAAAAATAAATTCTATCTGCTGTATACTCTAAGTACTTGTAATATATTGTCATAATATATATTTACATATGACATTTGAAAAAATACATAATATATAAATTGTTAAAGTGTTCATACTAACCCTAAAATTTCCAATTTTATCAGCCAGCATGCCGGCGAGGGGTGGCATCACGATCGAGATGACTGGTGTAACAGCTGACATTATAGCAGTTTCTTCTACATTAATGCCCAGTTCTCTCATGTGTATTGTAAGATACGGATACAAAACAAACAGAGCTAAAAATTACAATTTTGTCATGACTATCTATTATAACGTTTTAAATATATTATTTCTGCTTACGTAGAAAATTATTAACCAATTTTGATATAATGTAATGTTTACTTACTGGAAGCATGCACAAAAAACAATATTTTTAAAGGTATAAGTTTTTTCTGTTTGAGATCATCTGTGATCCGATTGAAGAAAGCGCGTACAAACTGCATATTTGTATATGTCTGTGTCTAGCAAGAGTAAAATCGTATCACTTTCCATACGAAGGTTACGTTCTAAGTAGGAAAACTCTTAGTTGTCCGGCCTCCGGCATGTATGGTCGCAATTACATTTACTAGATGCATGGAAATTTATCAATGGCTTGTTTATCTGAAAAACAAATATCTGTGTCATCGTTATTCCGGACTTTACTTATTCTACTGAAGTCACTTATAAAAATGGTGGCAAAAACCAACACAATGCTTTAAATTATACAGCAACATAACGAAAATAGTTAATCTCCACAGCTATTAAATCTAATTTGTCTTCTCATAAAATTTCGTAACTACTGCGTAAATGTTTACTAAATATCTTAGATTTGCAGCACAAAATTATCTAACAATAGCAATATTAGTTTATGATATCAAAGATAAATGGCGGATGTACGAACATTCAAACTTAAACGGTGTAGTTCTTTAGCTTTAGTGAATAATGTTACAGCCAGAGAATGTTAAATATATTTTACGCAACGACATTTTGCGACGGTCATGGCAAGCAAATATACATTGATATATACATTTATGTACTTATATGAACGTGAATATACAGCGCAGTTTTATTTATCCTTTCGCCCGCTTGAATAAAATTTCAGCTTTAATAAAAGTTCTTTTGTAACATTTTTTTAATTTCTTATTGAAATGACATAATAAACAAAAAATATAAAAAAAAATGGCATTTGGCAAATCAATGGTGAAAACTTATTTTTAAGATTATCGTCCACTACCGCTCAAACTACTAGACTAACAGAAAAAACGGAATCTTGAGCCATTAATAATTATTTCAACTTTTATTATAATGATAGATGTCCCCTGTAATAGAAACAGTAAATACGTTTTTAAATATATTCTTCATACTCTCCTCATTTTTTTACTTATATTCTGTAGTGGAGGGTTGCTTGCTCAATTTTTTTTTCTGTTCACTTTTAAGAGCGATATATGTTTCTATGCTGCAGACACAAAACTTTTTGAAAGTTTTGAACTTAAATATTCTAAATGGCTTATATTTATGAAAATAACGTGATTCATTGACACAATAAAAACATATTCAAGAGACCATCTTTTTGTTGCGTTTATTTTGTAAAATAAATTAAAAGGCATCTATCCCTAGTAAAAGTATATTCACCACAAATTTTCTTCGGCGTTCTACACTTATCTAACCCACAACCTGTCGTTTACAGTCATACGCTTGTGCCGCTGCTCCATGACAGTCATCAGATATATGCACATATATAAAGGAGTATATATGTAATCGTATTTCATACAATATAAGTCATGTGTTTAACAGTGATACATCCACTATGCTGTACGTGCGTAAGTAGGCAGTACATTAACCCATTTCACTAGTTCAATAGTTATAGTATTTGGTTCAGCTCTAAAGGTATGCAAATTGTGAGCTGTTCCATTACACATTGTCTTGGTATCACTGTATAAACAAAGAGCGTTTGTTTTATGATTATAAATTGAAACATACACATTATTAATCCAAACTTTTTAATATATATATATATTAATAGTTTAATATAAAATCTCGAGTGCCATATTTATAGGTATTATCGTATCGGTCACATATATATTTTCGTCATTTACTTGTTACGTTATAGATATTTGCTACATAAAATAATAGGCTTTACACTTTATCCATCCAATCCATTATGCTCATCCAAAGTTTTTGTTTATTTTGTTACAGAACAAGAAATGAAAATATATCAAATCTCTTCGAACTTGTTTTTTACCTAAAACGTTTATATATATTTTTTTAAATGTAAATAATTAAAAGAAACTTGCTACTCTCTCTCGGAGCTCACGGTAGATTTTTGTAAGATACTGATACAAGCGATCACGTCACGCAACAGTCGATTGTCAGTATCGATTCCAATACGGATGTTATTGTTCTTTTATTTTATAAAATCAAAATATTGATGAGCAATAGTAGTTTTTAAGCTGATCTCATATACTTTTATCTTTATCAACACATTAAAGCTGTATGGGAATAGAGAAAATATTTAGTTGGTAAGTATTATAATTCAATGTTTCTATGATTCAAAACTTTAAAGTAGGTGAAATAAAATATATTAGTCATAACCAAAATATTTGTGTAGTCTTAATTCCAAATCTTGACATGATCAATATATGTATATTATTTAATAAATACATAGTGTGTATAATATTATTAAATATCCGGATATTTGTACTCGTACCACGAAAATATATATCATATATGTACATACATACGTAGGTACATATTTTAGACAATGGTTCTCTATATATTATTTGTATAAGGTAATGAGGTGTATTGATAACCTATATTTTTATCTTCTATCTATCAATTTAATTATTTAGTTACCATTCAAGTGCTAATTATACTGATTATTTATTTCTAATATACTAACTTACAGGTATATATAGCTGCAGTCTGCTTCATTATAAATTATCAATTCAGCTTCAAGCTGTATCCCACATATGGCAGGATAGGCAGAGGGAACTTGGAAACCCAGTGTTAAGACACTCCGTTCCACTTCCAATCCACACTTTCCTCCGAATATGAGGCATTCCTTGTTAAGAGGCGGAACTCAACGCCGTTCTTTGCCTTACATATCAATTCTGGTCTACTCGTCAAACATTATTTCGCGTCTAATATTATCAGCAATACAATAATAATCTTGAATACAATAATAGTTATGAGAAAATGCTTGTAAAACAATTGCATTTACGTCGAGTATTTCGCAAGCAACATGCACCTACGTACCTACCGACGGCGAAGTTAAATATTTCAACATAAGGCAACCGAGGCATTTATCTCTGAACATCTAGTCATAGAAATAATTGTTATAATTTATAATTATAAAGAATTTTGCCAATTTTAATTAAAGGGGGTTTTAGCTCAAAAGCGCAAAGCGGCAAGAATGACTGTGACTAACTGTCCGATCCCTACTGGGGGGAGAAAAATAATGCTATATTATCATAGCAAAGCGTGGCGGAAGGTTCCGCTACTGAACACGCTGTCTCAAGAATTTGGTAGAACATATGGCAGTAAGTTAATAACAGGGTGTGATTAACTTACTGCCTGCCCTGCTATAATAATAATATTATTCAACACATAGAGACGAAACCTAATTTCGCCGGAGGTTTCTCTGACTAAATATTATAATTTGAACTTTAAGTTCGTTGGAACTATTCTTTATATTCGTAATTTATGTCTGCATAAAGAATGAATCATCATGGGTTACGCCAAAGAAGACCCCTCTCCAACAAAGAGAACGCACATATTGAAACAAGTCTATGATACTGTTACGCTGATATTTTAATAATTTATGAACACGATTAGCATTAAAAAGTAAAGTCATAGAATCTAATTGTTATTTCTAAAGGAAATGTAAGTGAGCGCTTTAATAGTTACTCAAATAAATTTAAAATTTTACCATATTTTCAAAGGGCCTTGCCCATTTAAAGAAGAAATTGAAGAATAATAGTGTGGACTTGGCAATAACGAATATGTCTTTGAATCGAGTCTTATTTTTCCTCTGTTGGATGTTACGTCCGACCTCATGATGTCTCCATAGTACCTATCTGTTAAGCCTATCATCGTATTAAGTTTATATACGTACGCTTTATCCACATATATCAAAGTAAAAAACTCAATGTTACTAGATACTCGACGCGTTCGGCCCGAATGTGAGACACTGCACTGCACTAAGTTTCCTCATTCAACAGTGTTAGTGTTATCTACAAGAATGAAGAAATAAAATAAAAATGTTGTTTGAATCGCACTCACAATAGTTTCTTTTATACTACAAGAAAAAAATATATAAATTGTATATAAATAAATAAATAATGTAAACTTTTATTAAACGTGTAGTTGGTACCTGTTAAAAGATACTTATTTACAAATAAAATTCTTGAAAGGTTTTATTTTGCCTTAATAATGTCAGTTTATAGATAACCTTTTGTGTTGGCTTCCGGAATCTTAACATTTACCTTTTATTCTACAACATTTTAAATATTATTGAAAAGTAAATTTGTGTACCTAAAGATAATATTTACAATAAAATTGTATTTTGTAAGTAATTATAATTTCATGTTGTTCGTCGTGATACAGATAAAATTAAATTATTATTATCAGGACTGCGGTTTGCAGCAAAAATAACAAGTTCGAATTCAAGTCAAATATCTTATTTTATTGGTTAAGTCAGTCATCATCGATCATGTTATAGCATGTAAGAAAACAAATAAGAAGTAAATGGACATTACAATAATTTGTGAATGTGTTCTTGTGTGCAAGCGCGCTTCCTCCACTTCGTCCATTGCAGTGGCGTGTAATTGTACACGAACACATAATAAAACGTATTTTTTTACAAATGTTAATATTATGCTTTAAATCAATTAACTTTTCTGTGTTGGCACTTAACGTAGGTACATACATGTCAATCTATTGCCATTTTCGGCTTTTTAACTAAAGGCACAAGGACTCATAAAACATAGCTAAACATTTTACGCGGTAGTTCTTAACTACGTTTTATAAAAATTAGATTAGCAGTTTAAGAGCTGCAACATTTTGCCAAGAATAGGTACTAATTTTGTTGGTAATTATTAAAATTTTAATTTTATTTTTTTGGCAATGCATGGCTAAAATAATAATTAAATTTCTGTAATTAATTCATTTAACTTAAATCTCATCAAAACATCGCACATAAGTATTTTCCATTTACTAATAAAAACAAATAATTTCAAATCACACTCACCGTAGTCGTAAATTGAAAAATAAACCTTATCGTATCGATGAAATACAATGCACGTCAAACTTTAAACATTTGCTTATTTCCGAATTACATTAATTAAAAAATATAAAATATTATTTTTCATATCGTTACATTTTTCGAGTAGCATTTATAAAACGATATATTCACTTCGTAAATATAAAAAATTCGCTTCGAATTTATTTTGTATGAGCGAGTTTTTACGCGTGTCCGTTCGAGAGATTTGCGCGACACTGACACAGCCGCTACCCAATACGCTTCCCACCATCATGTTAAGTTTGCATCAAAGAGATTTAAAACTGAACGGAGTACCTCGCTAAGACTCCGACTTAGCAAGCCATCGCCAAAACTTTACAAATGTGAAAGGTTGCGGTTACTTGACGCATTATTTAAATACATTCAGCCATATTAGCGAAGAATGGCCGTTCGTGTCCCAAAGGTAGTAAAATTAAAAAATATTTTTAAATTATAACATGTTTTGATTTGAAGACGTTTGATTAAAGAGGTCTGTCGTGGCGCAGGGACAATAGACTGTAAACGCTATGGATTGTGGGTTCGATCCCCACTCGATCCTTTACGCTCATTAATTCAAGGATATATTCGTAAAGGTACTTCATTGAAATAAACAAAATGTTGTATATTTTATTAGCCTTCAATTAATAAGTCGATATATAAATAATTATGTTATATGAAAATAATGTTTTTGATGTTGAGTAAATAAATAAAACAATTACATACGAAAAAGAAAACCGAACTTCCCGGCATTGTTTCACTCGCTCTTTGAAATTAATGTGGAGAGTTATTAAGCAAAGACAATTGTTATGAAAATCAAAAGTCATTACTTATGTTTCTATATAGCATTGAATTAACAATCTATAATCATGACATGTCGACACCTGTGTATCACGTTTGTGCCTCAGGACCCTGGCAAGGTAGATTACGTTACCATCTATGAACTACTAGAATAGATACTATTTGCTATGCTATCTTACGCCCTAAAGGACACAGAGCAGGAAATTTATAATTGCTGTTTAAAATAAAATCTTGCTAAAGATAAAACATGTAAAAACTAATCTATAACAGAGAAAATAAATGTGTGTTTTAACGTTTGCAAAAAAAACAAAGTAAGAGGGCTTTGAACAACAAGTAGGAAACAAATTTATGATTTTAAGAATTTTTATCTGTCGGTTTGTCAGTTTGGTCGTTTGTCCGCGCACATCTTCTGAACTACCGGACCACTTCATAATCTTATATATTTGAGGATTTCCACACCTAATGTAACAAAAGTTTTGGTAGTAAAGTTGAAGAACTGGTACATCTAATGAACAATCATAATAGTTTATTCTAACTATATAAAATAATTAAATGCCACCTTCACAAAAAATATTGAAAATGATGAGTGTTTTTGCATTTGCATATAAAAATTAAAGATTTGGAACATCTGGCCATAAAGGTTCATCTAAACTATCAAAATTTAAAAATAAATGCCGCTTTAACATAAGTTATTTGGCGTGATGGGCGTGCCATATTGAAAGAAGTTCAAGGCGTTAAGCAATTTCTATTGATATGTAAAAATTAAAAACCTGTAATATTTGATCAATGACTATTTAACTACTTGACTTTTTATCTACCAAACGTAATTACGTTGTTCCATAGATTGACTTACACTTACTTACAATATAACGAAAACTTTTAGTTCATACTTATACGTTATTTTAAAATCGCTACCGATTGTATAATTACACGTTTTTAATCCCTAATTAACATCCTAAATATAAATGTTAAACTAGTAATAATTGCTTTGGATAGAGACTCATCAGAATCATAATAATAACATATCATTACTCTTTAAGAGAATATAAATGAATAATAATCGTTATGATTTTTTTCGGAGGCTTTTTGAATTCATATTGCAAAAGCGAATTCATTATAGTGATGTGAAAATAGACATTTTTAAAAGCATTACCTTCCCCCAAGCAAAATGCGAATCCTCCAATAAATAATACAATGAAATTAGCTAACGTAGACAAGACAAGCCGTTCCCACGTCAATTAATAATTTACTTTTAGCCTTTTTTAGCCTTTATAACTAAGTATATGTAATTTTTGCTACATTTTGTATAAGAATTATATACAAAATGTATCAAAAATTATGCATAAATGCTCGTATTTCTTGATTGTGTTGAATAGTGGTTTATTTTTTTTTTTTTTTGTGCTCCAATAGACCGTTGATAATTATTATTAATTTCAGCTCAATACCTCGCCAGTTAGTACATAAATGATAATACAGGCAGGTAGGCATTAAAGTGACACTATAAGCGTTATTTTTTCTTTTTCAGGTACAACACCATGTTATACCATAAAACCATAAAAATGTTTTCCCAATATCAGATAGCATAATTAAAGTTACCATTCGTTACATGCATGGAATCTATATAATCAATCGATACGCAAACATAAGCATCGATATTCTTGAAGCAAGTATTAATTACATATTTATCATATCATGTTCCCATTTATCAATTAAACATTTTCAATTCATTAAAACCATATTAACCACATTAAAGTAACATTCACCTTAAACAATATTTTTACAATTAAAAACGTTGTTAGTATACACATTATCCCATGAAATTACGATGCAATCCAATCACAGACGCGCTCACTTTAAGCTTGTTCCTAGCATTGATATTATTAAACCAAGTTTATTTAAATAGAAGAAATAATGTTATAAATTTTATAAATAAAACTGCTCGTGGGTTTTTCAATGAATAGAAACTTTCCACTTGCCGATAAATTAATTTACTTTAGCTATTTATTATAAATTAAAAACAGGTTTTGAAATAAAAAAAATAAAAGGGAAAATAAATAAAACTACAATAATATTTTTTCAAGCGTGCTTTTTATTTGAATTGTGCACATAAATGTCAGTCTTTATTTGAAATGACAGTAGAATATTAATTAAAAATAACTTTTTGTGCCATGATACCAACATGCAAATAAAACGTGAGCAAAAAATCTACCAATATCCCAGTATAAAATCAAACCGGCGCATATGATAAAAATGTGTAATATATACCTATATAAATCCACAATCTACTCCGATAAAAATAATAATGTTACCAAAAATTGACTTGCGTTATTAACATTCGGTATAGTGTCTTTAAATTTAATGTGAAATGTGAAGTGAAATTATTATTCGGAAATTTATAAACAATATCTGTAAAATTCTGTGAAACTGCGAAAAAAATATAAGCAGATATATCTAAGTTTGCAAGATATCGATATGCGTTTGCAATGTGACTTCAACAAAATAATATTTTTTCATACGCAATATAAGATCAAAACATCAAGGCTTGTTTATTAAGTGCAAACGAATATGGCCGAGTTTACTAACCCTACTAACGAGGCGAAAAAGGTATGCAGAGACCGTAGCGTTAGGCGCTCCGTCCTGTCTACCTACCCCGCTAGGGATATAGCGTGAAGCTAAATAAGTAACACATAATCAAATTGTAATTAATCACTACATTTATCAATGTAGTAGAACCTAAAATAATGATTTATTAAAATTTATTTTAATTTATTAATATTGTGTATTCATCTGTGCGTTTGTTCACACTAATATCAGAAAAAGCATAACCGGTTTAAATGCCGTATTCACTTTTGCATTGGTAAGCTATCTTTGATATGTAGTGTTTATTTCAATCGGTTCATAGATAAAAGACAATATTAAGTTTTTGCTCAAAAAAACTGCTACAAAATATACTGTTTAATCAAATAGCTGAAACGAAATTTGAAATAAAATTTTATGAGTAGATTTAGTTCTACTAGTTCAGAAATACCATTCCTTTACAAATTTCCACTTTATGATTATATTTTTTCGAGAATATTTTTATCAGATTTGATGTATTTTGTTGTGTTAACCACAAAAATTGCACCAGTATTTGTGAAGCAGCACTAGTTTTTGATATATTAAATCCCTTCCCGCAGTAAGGCGACTATGTACTTAAGTCAATTTTAACTACGTTCTTTAACATATCCAACATTGATTTCGTGCCAGTATAATCGACATTATGATTATTTAGAATTGATAACAGAAATTGAACAAAAACAAGAATCTGATTTTGATTTTATACGTACAGTGTCGTTATTCCTTGTTTTACAATAAGATTATGCTATGATTTCTCATAAATTATTACTTAAATTATTTATTTTTTCCGTTGTAAGAAAATAAATCAATGTTTTGACTGTCACCTAATTGAGTATGAACTTGACTATTTAACAGTACTGTAATAAAAGTTGTAACTGATATTTAGCTATCGATCATTTTTGTAGCCATCGTGCTAGTGAAGGTATTAAAGAGATATGTTGTATATACTTTTTTATTTGATTTGACTTTGAACTAATGCTGCTTAGAGGTACTACACTAGTAATATATTCAGTCAATTGTTAGACTTGATAGGGTGGTCGGCATATTTAGTAAGATATTGGAAGTCTTCTAAAATTTTGGTATCTACTTACAACAGATACAAAAATAAAATTTCATTGTATTCGTAAAAGGCATTTACAGTTACATTCTTCCTTTGTGGAAGAAGAATATAGAAATATAGAAATACTTGATTATTAAAAATCCGTCTTTAATTAATTTGAGACTATATTACAAATTTAGTATGGTTGTCTAAAGATGGATCCGGCCATTCATACTAATATTATAAATTATATATATATATATATATATATATATATATATATATATATATATATCTATATATATATATATATATATATATATATATATATATATATATATATATATATATATATATATATATATATATATATATATATATATATATATATATATATATATATATATATATATATATATATATATATATATATATATATAATATATATATATATATATATATATATATATATATATATATATATATATATATATATATATATATATATATATATATATATATATATATATATATATATATATATATATATATATAATATATATATATATATATATATATATATACATATATATATATATATATATATATATATATATATATATATATATATACATATATATATATATATATATATATATATATATATATATATATATATAATATATATATATATACATATATACATATATATACATATATATATATATACATATATATATATATATATACATATATATATATATATATATATATATATATATATATATATATATATATATACATATACATATACATATACATATACATATACATATACATATACATATACATATACATATACATATACATATACATATACATATACATATACATATACATATACATATACATATACATATACATATACATATACATATACATATACATATACATATACATATACATATACATATACATATACATATACATATACATATACATATACATATACATATACATATACATATACATATACATATACATATACATATACATATACATATACATATACATATACATATACATATACATATACATATACATATACATATACATATACATATACATATACATATACATATACATATACATATACATATACATATACATATACATATATATATATATATATATATATATATATATATATATATATATATATATAGACTTTCAGTCGTGTGACGTTGATGTAAAAATCGTTTAAGCGATTGTGATGAAATTTCATATAGAAATACTGGACGGTCTTGAGATGAAAATAAGTTCTTTTTTAGTTTTTCCAGGAATTTCATTATTTTACGAAAAGGTCGACAAAAATGGGATTCCTGAACGCCTACATAGCGTGCTGCTGGCTATACATGCGCTGGCTATACGTATACATGCTGGCGATACATGAAAACAAATAATTTAATGTGTGATAAATGAATCTGTGTGTAAAACTAAAACTAGAGCACTGCCAGGAAAGATTAGCAAATATTATTTACGCAATCAGCAAACTACATTTTACTAAAACGATATAAAAACAGTCTGGAACATTTTTCCGTGTTTTAATATTTTCCAATGTTAAAGCATTACAAATTTACCAGGCATACAGTTTTAAAAAAAATATAGCCTACTTTGAAAATAGCTATTTCTTTGGCAAACAACACTCGTTCTTTATTATTATTTTTTATTTACTTTTACTGAGTGTTGTGAGGAATACATATAAATATAATATAAACTTTATACAGCTGCTCAAACAATACACAGATGTGCTTTAAGGAAAGGAATCAGTCATTTATAAATCTAATATTTTGAAGAAATATTCCACTTCCAACAAGCCATCTTCTGCTAAATCACTGCAATGTATTGCATTCTGTACTTTTGTCTTTCCTAATTTTGCTCTTAAAGTGTGTGGACGTAATAATCTTGCTATTTCCTGTAAATATATAAGAATGTTTATATTAAACTTATTGATGAACTTTTTGATGAAAAAATATAGTTTCAAGCCCAGGGTGATCATATTTACATGATTTTCATATCGAGAAAATATGACTAAAGTGAATAGTATTTGTAGCACTAGGTTCGCTCTGCCTGAAATTATATGTGAGAGCATGAGACTCTAGCTGATCGTTAGAACTGGATTCAAGCCCATCAGTAAGCCTAGATATTTCAAAACAAGAACAGGAGATTGTTGGCCATATTAAAGCAAGGACCATAGTTCATTAGGAATGAATATATTATCAAAATAATAAAAGTCTGTAACTGTGTAGCTGTACTATGCAATGTTACTCTTTCGAGCGAAACATACACAATGACCCACGATCCTTTTTTGTTAAGTAAAATGTTGTTGACCTGGAATGGTTTTTACAGCGCCACCAGGAGACGCACTTCTTCTTCTGAAGAAGTAATTATGATGAAAGGCATAGTAATTGCAGAAAAATACCCTGCTTATACCTATCAGGAAGGTCTATCACCGGTGGGCCCCGTCATGCCGAAATACGGATGAGCCGTGAGATAGGGCTGGCCTTGTCGCTTATTACGTCGACGTCAAAAATATTGCGAGACTGAGGAGTTGCGACTGTTGTTGGGTCGTCGAGGTCCAGAACGCTTGTGCAATGAGGGGATTAGAGTAGGCATCCGTGCGCTCATAGTAGTGCTCGACTAAGCCGTTGCAGTATTCCTTTGAAGATTTTAATTCGAAGATTTTATGTAGGTTCACGTTGTGTATGTACCCTGGGGCATCCGGATGTCGTTTAGAGAAATTTAATTTGGATTCTCTCAAGGAGGTCACATACACGACACAAGCATAGGTCATGAAGGAGTGAATGCAAGTTTTGTACAATGACAGCTTATTTCGAAGTTACATTTGCCCCGCTTTTATAGGAGTGGATATAAACTGTTCATGACGTATGTAGCTTTGTTTTTGACATACGTGATGTGCGGCCGGCCGTAAGGAGGCTTTCGGATCTAGTACGATGCCTAGGAATGTGACCTGGGTTTTCCAAGAGATCGGTTTGTTTTATAAGACAGTCTCGTAATGATAACGGAGAAAGGTTACGGCTACGGTTTTTTTTAGGTTGACCTTTAATCGCCAGTTGCTTAACCAATCGCCTAGAGCGTTGGCAGCTAGTTGCAATTTTTCGGCAAGTAGTGTAAAGGGCGGTTTCATCACGGAGTGTCGCTGGTAAAGAGTACGTATAGTGGGCGATAAGGACCCGGGGAGGAGGGGATTTCTGCGTGGACGATACGAGTGGAGCGGTGGAACAAGTTTCACCTTGTATAGCGGTCAGAGTGGGGGTGCTACACAGTTGTTGGTGTCAAAAGTGACTTATGGTAAAGAATAGCACAAGAAAATTACTGTTAACTGTTATAGTTAATATATACCTAACATTTTCTCAACTTTATGAGAAATAACCAATAAAATGATATATAACAAAATAATTGAATGATTATATTTATTAAGCTAAGCGGTGACATATATAACAAATTGAAAATATATTATAAATTATAAAATTTATGTTAATAGGTTATTTTTCACAATAAAACTTACTGGATCTGAAGGGCCAACCAATTTTCTAAACTCTACGGCAGTGTTAGCATTTTTATCTTTGGCAACAATCTCCATAGCAACACAAGGTCCACTTGACAACTCCTCAACCATACCCTGAAATATATATTATTAGTATTTTTAACAGATAATAGATATATTATTAGTATTTTTTCGGCATCGGACATTTATACATTATTTGCAAAGAATTTGATTTACAACCAAGAAGCCTTTTGTGCGGCACAAGCTGATCGCTCATGAAACAGAAATATTTTAAACTTTTATATTCTTCAGTCTAGTAATGTGGCTTTAAAAGGGAATGGACTTTAATAACAAAAGATTCACAGGTTTTTTCTGCCTCATATTCTATAAAAAAGCAATAATATATGATATAAATAATAATATGTACATACATTATAAATCTCCCCTAACATGCATGGACAATACATTGAACACTAATATAAAGACATAATTAATAAATATTATATTTATACTCACTTTGTATTCCTGAACAATACCCTTATATACTTCATAAAATTCAGCAGCATTGACATTTTCCACCATAAACATATTCAATGCGGTTATATCAAAGCCACCCTCATCAATTGCTTCTAATGCTGCTCCAAGTTTCCCTTCTCTGATTGCATGAGGCTTTACTAAACACAATGTACAGTTTGAAAGTGTAGCTGTTAATCTCAGTCTTATCGATTTTATTGGAGGTGGGGGGAAAAAATATTCTATGTCCTAAAATTTAATTTAAAAAAATATTAAAACTTAAATAACTAAAATAAAAAAAAAAATCTTGTGATTTTTCATTGCATATAATGCATTGGGTGAATTGATTATTTTCATTTCATCACTCTGGACATCACATCTCATTAGACAAAGTGTGATATTGACTGCTCAACATGTATATTCCAAAAGTTGAGTAGAAAGTGATGCACCAAGCATAATGCATGACATAAAAAACAACTTAAATGAGATTATAGATGATAATGATAATAAAAAAAAATAAAAAAATGTGCGTTTTTACCTCAACTGCATCATCTGCATTTGCAGACACATGTGCACAATTCCTTACAGCATCTGTACCGTATAAAGCCCTTATCGTCCCAGGTTCAGCTTTCATGGGATCTTTATCTCCAAGAAGTTTAATACAAGCAGATACTGACTCTTTGCCTACAAACTCTATTCCCAAAACTTGCTGTCCAGTAAGATGTTCAAGAAGAAATCTTAATAGCATTGCTTGCATTAGTCAAAGGAAACATTAAATATATAAATAAGAATAATAATTAAAATTAAGTGTTTATTATGTGGATAACTTACGGAAATGTTGGATCAGACATTTGTCTTCTGTATATAAAATTAACATCTTCAGCTGTAAGAGATGTCTTCTTCATTTTAGTTATCTTTAAACCATGATCAAAAAAATGTGTCAAAATCTTTCCAGCTACCTTAACAGCAATAGGTTTAATTAAGGCAAAAGTCCTAAAAATAAAGTGAAGTTTAAGATTTAGTTAAAACATAATAAGCAAAAAACAAATATGAATGTCAAACCTGGTCTCCCATTAAAGCCCATGCTAGAAAATTAGAGATTTGCCCCAAATGCTATGGAAAAGAGCATGCTGGTAAAAAAATATCTGACAGAATAGGAACAATGACAATAAAAGAATAAACTAGACATAGGAGGAATGAAGTGTCCAAACACTTTGTTTCCAAGTTCCCTCGGCCTTCCCTGCCATGTGTTGGATATAGCATGAGGCTGAAAAAATATTTTGCAAAATAACTTACACTTGCATGTCTTTATGCAATTGCATTCGTGTTGCTTCACAAGCAAAATCAACAATTTTTATTAATCTACCTAAAATTTGTAATGTGGATCCAATGAAAAAGTTATCTAAAGTAATTCCATTTACTTTTACTCTTCTCAAAAAAGTTTTTCGATTTTTTAAATCATACATTTCGATTGTATCATCAGTAGGGTAATAAAAAACATTAAAACGGCGTATTAGACTAGCTTGGTTATCATACCATTCCCCAATAAATGAATATTTATCTCTATAAGCACCTTCCTAAAAATATTTAATTAATGTAATTATGTAGTCACACCAACTGCTTTTAGTAAATATTAACAAAATTATTAAGATTACAATCACCATTTTTAATATATTTTTAATATTATCATTTAATATAATGAGGTATTATTAGTTTCTCAAACAATTCTATGTGGCAAAAATACAATTTCTATGTGGTCTAAAATATACATAAATAATTATATAAAATAACATCAAGCAAGTGTATGTAACTAAAATAGCGTTTTGTAAACAAAACCGTTTTTAAATTTTCAATAATTTGACAGATCTCTGTAGCTAACAAAGTAGTGATGTCGATCTGATTTGAGAATCAACTCATTGGATTCGATTTAAACTCATGTCACAATCGAAGATTGATGTAATCTCGAGTTTCGAGATTTATTATTAATACCGGGCATTAATTTCAAAAGAATATAACCACTCAATTTTGTGTGATATTGTCTAAGTATATTATCGAGCACTCTTAAAACTGAATGTGGAAAGAAGTCGTTTGGGGAACTATATTACTTAACAGAAATAGAAAGGTACCTCTTAATTTTGTTGGTGAAAAACTACATTTTAATTAAGATATTATTTTAAAGTATTTGATATAATAATACATTAATAAAAAAATCAAATTGATAGTTTATTACGATCCATTAAGAAATCGATACAAATCAAACGGATCGCACACCCATACACGGCATTTGATAAATTTAAAATAAATATATATATTTTTATTTTATCTATAGCAATTGCTGACTAACTTAAAAAGAGTGTTTATACCGTAGGGTAAATGTGCTCTATGGTTTATACGTTCGTGAAGTTTTTCAAGCTTCCACAAGCCAACGTGTAGACACCTCGTTTGACATCGCTTTGACAGCATCGCTCACCGTCGTCGATCCAAATTGATATCGGTTCTTTATCACAGAGCTTGTCGCAAGTGTTTGCGATGTGTTTAGAGCAGGCGCCCACAAGCAGGCCCGGTCGACTTCCTTAGGGGTATTGGCGACATACCTACGGGGGATTGGCCGTGGGTCTTTAAGAATAAATTTATTTAAAATTTAGGGTATACGGTCTTTCATAATGCTCGTAGGTGTTTAGTGCTGCTAGGTTTAAGTAAAACTACTAATTAGTAGTATTTTGTAAATTTTTGAAGCAGATGTACAGCATGTTTTTATTATATGAATATTTAATACTTAAGAAATAACTTTTCGTTTAACGTTTTTATTATATAGTTTGAGTATTATAAAAAAATAATAATTTCAAAAAGGGATGAAACTTGTAAATTAATGTTAAAAAAGAAACTAAAAAGAGAGTGCTATAATTTAATTTTAAACAGTTTTTGTGTGGTATAAGATACAAGTTATCTAATCAGTATTCAAAGCATAGTAGTAAAATTGCCTTTCGATATGGCAGCATTGTAATTTGACATTTAATAATAAAATTTAAAATAATGTTTCAATTTACAAATGGCCAAGGTATTGTTTATTTTCTAAAACGTTAAATAACGCTATCCAGTGTTTTTGTTGTATTATTTAATTAGTTTCTTTTACATAGACACTTTTCTTCATAATTAGCGCAAATTGAAAGTAGTGTTCTAGAAGTGATTCGTCGAACTATAACATCAAAGGAGACATTTTATACAGGGACATTTGATACAAGGATTATCTGTTCTTATAAAAGGCAAGTGTAAAGTGGAACTATGCTATTTAGTTAAATTTGTAACGCTTATAATTTTGTTTTCCATGTTATAAAATTGATTTAAATGTTGGTGATATGAGTGGAGTCAACAAAAGAGCAATATCAATTTTGGAAGATTCTAAAGACAAGACAAGAAATGGTTACTACATTAATCTACTTCACTGCAAGTAAATTACTTCAGAAATGTTTCTTTTAAAACACGAAACCTTCGAACAATATTGAAGAAAAAGATAATATTATATTAAAATAAGGAAGAAGGTTGACAGTAATATTGTAATACAAATATGTATTACAATCTATTATAATTAATATACAGAAATACTTTTTGTTAAAAATGTTAATATGCAATAAAATAAACTATAAAGTGTTTATTAGTTTCATTTCAGTATTTATATTTTATTATTATGATCACACCAGAAATGATTCACAGTTTCAAAATCATTTGAAAGTATTGATGTTTAAATCAATATTTCCATGATTTTGAAAAAGTGAATCTTTCTGATTTTGCATAAAATAAAGGTTTCAAAAAGCCAAATTTCAATTTTGCCGCTGAGAAATTTGACAGATTAGTTTCGGTGGGATTACGGATGGCAGCAGCAGTGGCGATTTTTGTCCCCCACTTTTTTGTATGAAGTCGACACTCTTCCCGTAGGGTAAAAGTGCTATGCCCACAAGCTCCAAGCCTTTATAAGGGTCTGCTCCATCTAGACCTTTGTGTGTGTGACGCCGTTAGTACTGCTAAGCCAAACCATTAGCTCATAATAGGCCTTTAAAATACGTACCTACGGTACGGGACCATCCCTTTGCGTTGCATTGATCTTCATAATATATTTAAAACAACAAACACTTGGTATAAATTATGCTCACATGGTCTATAAAGTATTATTCAAAAGTGTATTTATAGATAATATGCATGACCTCTTGGTAACTTTTTTTATTCCGATAATCGATATAGTTACTCTTATTACTTAAGACTAGACTAAAAGAGTAACTTATCGATTACATATAATCATTGTAATAGATATTGTTGTTTTCTGCGTTTCGCTACATGGTTTAGGTTATATATAATTTTAAACCAATATGCAATATATTTTAAACCAATATCATTTGGTAAACATTATGCTCAGACGGTCTATAGAATACGATTTCAAAAGTGTATTTATATAAAATGTAATATTCCGATAATCGATATAGTTACTCTTTTTACTTAAGACTTGGCAAAGTAACTAATCGATTATATAGTAAATAAATGAATCGATTATAGGTTTAATACATGGTTTTGGTTTGAGTTTTGATCTTTCAATTTTCATATAAACAGTAAAACATAAAAAATACGTCTATACAATATTAATACGTCTATACAATATTAATGTGAATAAACAAACAAGAGCGTCTAGATATAATTGTAACTATTTTAGTTTATTAAAGGTTATATTTTTATTTCAAAAATATAATGAATTTCTTACAAAATTTTGATCCGGAAACTTCAGCACGTGAACGAAGAAAATTGAACAGAAGGAGCTATTTTTTTAAGTATGCATTGCACTATAGTAAAACAATATTTCGTTACTTGTTTTGCGTGAAATATTTTAATTAATTCGGATACTCTTTCTTAGTCGGACACACAAAAAACTTTACAATGAAAAAGGATGTTTAGCAGCCACAGGCAAAGATCTTTGCGATTGTTTGGACGAGACATGCCCAGGATGCCACTTTCCTTGTCCAAAATGTAATTCCAATAAATGTGGTCATGAGTGCAGGTGAGCGAGTATATTTAAAATTTGTTACATATTTTTGCTATTCGTGCTATATTTTATTTTTATTATTTCAGATGTAACAGGAAATGGATGTATGATAAAATTGAAATTGAAGGAAATGATTTTGTAATCAAAAATGTGTATAGAAGAAAATGAAGTATAACTTGAATACATCGAATATATTTATTCATTTGCTAATAATTTAAAGAAATATTCAACTTCAAGTTCTCCATCTTCTGGAAGGTCTGTACAGTGGACAGCATTATGTATTATATCTTTTCCATACAATGCTCTAATGGATTCTGGATATAGTTGACGGCACAGCTCCTATTTTAATAACACAATTATTAAGATTAAAAGTATAACTAATAAGATGAGGATGTAAAGTTGTGAAATAATAAATAATTGGCATACAATGTTATCTATAATTTATTAAAAAATATTAGTTTAATTATACACTATGATGGCACAGTTGGACATCATATGGCTGTGGATGTGATTGTTATAGCCTAGATCCAAATTGAGACAATTATTATGTTTCCTTGGTCTGGTAGAGATTTATAAAGTTCTCAACATGCAATGTCTTAAATTGCAGAAAGCATAAAATAGATAGGGCTATAGTGTAGAGCCATTACCATTCTCCATACATACCTTACAATTTAAGGAATTAATTATGAAAATGAAAAAAAATTTGAAGATAAAAGTATATCTATATCTTACAGGATCCCTTGGACCACAAAGTTTCCTGAACTCACAAACACAATTTATAGTTGGCTCATTACATTTTACTTCTAAAACAACACATTTTCCTTCCGCTAAATGAATACACATGGCCTGTAACATTTTCTTAATTATTTTTATTATAAAAATGAATAATATTATGTTCTTATAGTTTTTTTTTTATGTTTTAGGTAATAGATTTTTAACATAAACATATTTTTATATTTAAAGAATCTTAAATATGTGATAAAATATAAATATATTTTTTTATAATTCTTAACAAATTAAAGTATACCTCATATTCTGGTAAAACTCCATTATAAACTTCATAAAACTCATTGGCGTTTGCAAGTTTAACAGAAAACATAGCAATTGCAGATACATAAAATTGATTTGATGTTGCAATTTGTTCAAGTATTGCACCCAAATTCCCATCAGTTATGACATGAGGTTTAATGATACAGCAGGTACAATTCTTGAAAGTTGCTCTGAATGGCACCTTTGGGATTCCATTATCAAAACCAAAATACAAGTCTAGCATCTATAAAAATAGATTGATCACCTGTAAGATCTAAGACCTCATGATATGGTCTGTGGAAGTTTCTGGTCTATGGAAATTTTTATTTCGATTTTATTGTATGTATAGATAACTCTGAGATAGGAAAGATAGACTTACAATTATAATTCATTATGTGCAATAAAGGGCAGCCATACAGCCATCTAAATCTACATTTTCTCTATCAACTAACTAAGCAACTAGTGAATACTTTCAGGTTTAATATTTGTTAAAGTAACCATCATGGCGCTTTCGAGAGTATTGCAGCCATGTGCCACATTCTTAAGCTTATTTTCTCCGTAAAGTCTTCGTAAAGTGCCAGGTGCTGCAGATGCTGGATCAGTGTCTCCTAAACATTGACGCCACAATTTCACTGCGTCAGGTGCGACCAATTCCAAGCCAATAACTTCTCCCGTCGTTACATAATCTATTATAATTCTGAAAATTAATCAAATAAATGACTTATAGCCAATCATTCATGGGTGCTTAATATTATATAGATAATGTTTGCTTGTATTTATTTTAATGAAATAAGCAAGCGGCCAGGCATATTCTTAAAAGGTATTGCATTAGAATTTCTAATAATATTTTACGTATTTTATAAGTACCTATACCGTACAGTAAATGTAATGTATTTGTATTTAGATTCTATACAAATTTTCTTTACAATTATCCTTTGATATAAACATTCTTAATTGTGCTTACGGTAAAGAATTACTTCCAGCTACATTTTTGTACAACTCCATTGCAAAATCTTTGCTAATTTTACCATTTTTCATGCGAACTATACGAAAACCTTTCTTCATTATGAATGTAATAATTTTACCATGAAGACTCGGAGCGATAGGCTTTATAAGAGCGAATGTGCTGAAAATATATACATAAAAGGATGTTGACTAATATTCTGTCGTACCTGTCGTGGCGCAGCGGCACAAGCGTGTGACTGTAACCGACAGGTTCTGGGTTCGATCCCCAGTCGAGGAAATGAAATATTTAATGTTTTCAATTTAAATATTTAATATTTCATTTCTTCGCTCTGGTAATAAGGCAAAGCGCGGCGTTGAGTTCTGCCACTCAACACGCAATGCCTCAAATTCGGCGGAAAGTGGGGAACGGAAATGGAACGGAGTGTCTTAACACTAGGTTCCCAGGTTCCCTCTGCCTACCCTGCCTCGTCAGGGATACAGCGTGAAGCAAAGTAAGAAAGAAAGAAATTCTGTCGTAGCGCAGGGGCGCAAGCGTGTGTATGTAAACGTACAGGAAGGATACTATCCTGCCAAGTGCACGATACAGCGCACATGAATACAGCGTGAAGCTGAAGAAAAAAATATCAATTACTTCAAAGTAAAGAAAATTAAAAAAATGGGATTGTTAATAAACTAATCGGTCAAGCCGAGTCGGTTCCAAGATGGATATGTATTAAATTATTTTTCTCGGTGTAATTAGTGCCTACTCGTAGATCTCTTAATATATATTTTTCGTAACTCGCCCAACTACAAAAATATCATCTTTTTTTAATTTCATGCAGTGTTCTTAACGAGGTAGTCGGAGAGGAGCGCCAAATACTACTACCTATTCCGCCTAATCCACTGCCATGCCACCTCTTCATACGCGCCCTCCGGGTCCTCACGACCTTCCTCCAGTATTTCCGAAGGTCAATCGAATTCTTCCCCTATGTCTGTTATGACTCACTTTTCCTTCATAATTCTCCGTTCCCATTCTTTCATCACTCTCTCACGCTACGTGCTAAAACTACCTGAGCGCGTTTTATTCATTCTCACCATGACATCCACGCTAATATCAATCATCAATCAAAAAAAGAGATACACAAAAGTATCTCTTTATTGGGTATGAAGTTGAATCTAACTCGGTATATCTAAGTTTAAACTGACTCCGTATATCCTACAAAAAGATCGGTTCTTCATTGATAATCACTAAATCATTATTTATCCAAATCATACCTTCTGTCTTTGTATACTAAATAATTTTATTTTTGCAAGAAGCGTTGTGTTGATGTTAGTTCTCACATCGAAGTAAAAGCTACATCATCATTCAGTATTGATTTATTAATATTTACATAATATAAATGTTATCATAGACAAGTACAAAGATCCCCTCGAATTAATCGCCGGGATTAGTTACGGCTCAAACCGGTATCCACTTTGTCGTCGATCACATCATAGCGCTGGGTCTGAAGGCTGATGGCTCCATGCCCAAAACTGAGGCCCTCCTTTTTCATAACTCACGCACTGGTCCTCCCCGTAGATCTACTTTGCACATTGAGAGTCAGGAAATGAAGATTCTGACTCAAATGAAGAATCTGGGCCTGGCCTGACCCTGGAGGGTCGATGGTCATTTAAGCTGTACTTCTCTGTGCTTGCACCGAAGCTTGCATGGCAGGTTACTGCCAAATATCGGAGAGTCTGATTATCTATGCCTACGGCTTTATGTTGGTGTACTGAGATCCCTGATATGTTACGGGGTTCCCGTCGACGCTCCCACCGCTTACAATAAAACCCAACCTAAGCAGGTTATAGCAATGAGAGCTATTCGGTGATAACTTACATTGTCGTGGACGGTGACTACACTATTGGCTATTTGACGCATCACACAATGAGAGGGCCATAATCAAATATATAATTATTATAAGAACTTATATAAAACATATAAGGTACCTAGGGGTATTAAGGCCTAAGGGAAATTTTGTTAAAAAAAAGTTAAAAATATCCAACGTAATGAATAAGTTTTACTATTTATCAATCATATATTTCAATTACTAATGAATGTAAAGAAAAAGTACCATCTTCTGCTTAAAACTAAATCAATATATACCTTTTAAAAAAACTCGATTTGTGAGACTCAAAAAATCAACTTATACAACATATAGTAAGTAAATTGCGATTTATGAGATCATCGATTTACGAGGTGAGAGAGATGAATAATCAGACAAACAAAGTTATAGGAATATAAAGGTCAGACAAAATTAAATAAAATTGTTTCGATTTACTTCCACCAGGACACTAAAGTTAAATAGTATCGGCGCACCAACACACTCTTCGTAATATCACTTAGAGCATTGTGAGCATTGCATTATTGAATCATCTATCCTGCTTCTTAATATCAGACAATGCCAACGAGAAGATGTCTCATTATAATATATATATATATATATATATATATATATATATATATATATATATATATATATATATATATATATATATATATATATATATATATATATATATATATATATATATATATATATATATATATATATATATATATATATATATATATATATATATATATATATATATATATTCTCGTTGGCATTGTTATATATATAAAGGAATAAACAAATTATATCTTGTTTTATACTAATGTTATATTGAAACTAAATATGTATTATACCTTTGTACATTATTGTATAAAGTCTTCCTTGTTGCTGGTGCACAGTCTTTAATGTACAGTAATTTAGAAAATATATTAACAATATTTCCGATTTGAAGCATTTCAAGTTTTAAGGGTGGCAAGTGGACTCGTTTGACAAGATTCTTTCCTTTTTTTCCATCAATTACTTGTATAGAATTATCGAACGGGAAAAAGTTTAGTACTAAATCTTTTATTTCATCAGCATCTTCATCATACATTTCACATAGAAATGTGTATTTGTCAAAATAATCATAAGGCTAAAATTATATAACTATGTATTACTATTATTCTATGTAATAATATAATTTATTTATATTTTTGGTCATTGTGGCGTATGAAATCATCGTTTGACTGTAAACACTGGGTGGTGGTAGGTTATCGCTTTATTTCGGTATTTTGCTATTTTCTCCCTTTGATAAGGCAAATCACGATAAACTCCTCTACTTTTTACATAATATTTTTGGTTTAAATTAGACGAAAAGTGCTATAGAAATGGTCCAACACCAACTTTCTTCAGCCAACCCTTATGTCCGGGATAGAGGGTGAAGTCAAAAAAAGAATTCTTAATAGAGATATAAGAGAAAAACTAGGGTCTGTACATAAATATGTAAAAATTATATAATATAGAATTATTAAAAATAATCAATGAGGATAAAAGAGTAAAAATTTGGAGTACCTACTTTAAATTTTCTTACGAAAAATATATACTAAGTCTTAGATTCTATGTTGGTATGTAGGTTTTTAGACTACATTTCTATATAGTTTTTGTGATACAGAATACATTAGACCTATCTTATCATTAGATATCTTCTAAAGAGTCTATATTTAGAAGATATCAAATGATAAAGTATCTTCTAAATGTATTATCCTATGATTTGCAGGCGACGCCCTTGATATAGTATTTTAAACGTTTGTTTTTACTATCAGATATAATTTAATAATATATTATATGTACAAAAATAACACTAAAATACCCAGTGCGTTAGAATCCCATCTACTGCACTGTATGGAGACAAGAAAAAATGCTTATATTTATAATAAACACTATTTAACAATTATTTTATTATATGGCCTGATTATTTTATAATAAGCCAGAAATAAGCTTACCATATTAGTGAATTAGCTTGTGTGTGACAAATGTGGAACTTTGAATATGTCATTTAATTATTTTTATTATAAGGTGGTTGTTAGTTCTGTTTAATATATTATTTTTATTTCAATTTCAAAATTGTGTACATGAAGAACAAAAATATATTATCAATATCACTTTTGAGAGAGGTTCAAATTTATTTAATAAATATTTTTTTTGATGTAAAGGATAAAAAAGTGCTAGTTACTTTTGATATTGATCGTTTCTTTATTCTAAGTAAAGTATTTATGAACGAATTTTTTATTCATTCCATTATAAGCTGTGTACACACGTAGCTCACCTCGGGCATGCGTCGACTAACACAAGCATGTGCACAGGGTATTTGCCGTGGCCTACGAGAGCTTGTGGCCGATCTGGATCTGTATGGATTTTTCAGCACAGATCAAAGAGAACTGAGAACAAGCGACATATACGCGTTGTAGCGTATAGTCTTTCTCTTGAGTTCAATTATTGAATTCATGAGAAAGACTATACGCTACAACGCTTTGTAGAGTAGAGTCGTTGAGTGTAATAAATAATTAAGTTGAACTTGATGTCAGTTAAATAATTGAGATCTCATTCAATAATTCAAAAGTTCATAAAATGCTGGTTGTATTAACATAATTATATCTTTTAAGTCATCAATTCAGTATTCAAAGTATAATTGCATAAATATACTGACATTAAAAATGGCTGAATGGCTAAATTATGCAAACCAACAAGGCTTGTATATATTTTCAATACTTGAGTCTTATTTTGTGTCTTTTTATCTTTATGATTAATATAGGACTCCACGGCAGGCTTTGGTATGCCAAGAAAAGGCCAATAGTTATGTTAACTGACTAAAGGCTCACTGCTGAGACGAGGTTGTATACATACAGAGCGATCCTGATCGATGACAAGCTCTCGCAAGCCTTAACAGCCACGGGGTGTCAACACGTTTGGGGCTTATGAAAGCTTGGCAAATCTTAATAAGAGTGTAAACGTCCTTAAAAACATGTCTAGTTAAATCATAAACTATATATGAAGTGAGTCGTGAAAAAACTGTGTATGGGCAAGCGGAAAAATATTTCAAGAAATATCGAATCGAACTTTTCAAATTATTTCTTGATTGATTGATATTCTTGGCCAAAGGCTTAGCTTCACTCTATATTCTACACATAGCAGGGTAGACCACAGAAATCTAGGATGTAAGACAATCCGTTCTATAGTTTCAGTTGAATTCTTAATACATCGCTGAACGAAACTTCATTACTTTGCTTTGTTGCAAAGTAAAGAAAATAAAAAAATATATTTTCACTCGAGTGAATCGTACTCGAAATTGTACGTTTACAATTGTACATTTTTGTCCCTACGCCACGACGGACTCCAAGACATTAAATGCATACGACAGTACAATAAAACATTAGCCGTGCGTTTATTTTTTTTTAAAATATCGATATTTTGAAATATCGATATTTTAATATATCGACTATTTTTACCCAAACAGAGAAGTTTAAAACTTCAAACTTCATAGTGTGTTTTGTAAGTTGACGTTTCTGTTACACACGTTGTTTTGTTCTCCAATAAAGTATTGCGATATATTTTTTTTCTACTTTTAGTACGTACTTAATATTGATTAGAAATGGCCGATACTAGTAATAAAGAAAGTTCATCTGTCGCAAAAGTACCTATGATTTACGTGTGTGGCGGTATGTAATATTTGTAATTATTAAGATTAATAATAGTTCATAACTTTGCAAAAGTGATGACTACAACACAAGTATGTCACATTTTGGCTATCTACTACTTTTAAGAACATCACTCATGTTATGCTTCATTTCAGAATGCCATAGAGAAAATGAAATAAAGCCAAGAGACCCGATAAGATGCAGAGAATGCGGTTACCGAATTATGTACAAGAAACGAACAAAAAGATGTATCCTTTTATACTTTGAGCTATATATATTTTTTACCTACTACTAACAACAACAATCGTTTTATACTATCACTACCTCATCTGGGCAAAGTGCTTTTAGCTTATAAAATGCTTATTCTTTTTCATAAAACGTATTTAAGCACGACTATAGAGAATATAGTTTTCGATTTTAAAAACTGCACAATATATTTCATGCATTCAGGACCGACAATGCCATGCCAGAAACTAAAAATGCAACAATAATTTATTTTTTACCAATATTTAAAGTAAATAAAAGTTTGCCTTCCTCCCTACCTATCTATAAATGACTATAAATGTCTAATTTATGTTGACCATGTTTATAAGATTTCTATTGTTTTCTCTCAATTTTTTTATATGTAAACTATGAGAAATTGAAAGTTTAGCTAATTCAAAGATACTTAATTAATATATATATGATGTAAATTTTATTGGAACCAAGTATAAAGACACTCCGGTTGCACTTTACTTTCTGCCAAATTTGAGCCATTGCAAGCAATTACCAGAGCAAGGAAATTAAAATACAAAATATTTAATTCCTCAAGTGGGAATCAAACTCACAACCTGTTGCATTAACAGTTGCACGCTGGTGCCCCTGCTACATGACATGCATTATATTAAGTACATTATATAATATATATGCTGTAAAACAGATGTATCCAGAGGCTGATGTGATAGTTTAGACAACTATAGGATAATCTTGAAACGGCAGGACAAAGATTTAAATTATGTTTGACAAATAAATTGGCATGTGCTCAGGGATAAAGCAACAAGAAACTTTGCTAAATATATGGATATTAGAGAATTCCAGGTAGTGATGTAGTGTCCAAAAATTTTAGGTATTTAAGGTATAAGTCAAAAAGTTATTATATGCTAAAAGAAGAAGAAGTTATTTTGCAATAACTTCAATATAGAACATATAATAAAATAATAACAGTTATAGGGTCAAACAATTTAGATTTTATCTATTCATGGTAGATACAGCATGGCATGTTAAATCAATTAGAAACCAGTATGGCTTCCTAACACACTAGCTCATTTTTCATATAGTTTTGTTTTATGGATTCAATATCAAAATCAAGATAATGATAATTATATTTTTTGTCTTCACACTAAATTCCACAGTAAGTATAGTATGTGGAGTACTCCATGGGAACTTAATACTAGATTCTCCTCCGAGAGCCTAGTGTTAAGATACTTAGCCTAATTTCCATAAAATTTGCGTGTGGTAGACTCTTACCAGAAAGAAAAAATGAAAATAATTTATTGTTTGTGAGTTAATGGAGCTCAAAACAATTGTACTTACAATTAGACACTGTGCTGTTTTACCATGGGAGTCTCACTAAATGTATTTATTTAATAAAACAAAATATTATATTATTGAGTTTACCTGAATATGCTTTTGCATGTATTGATCTCATAAAAATTTCTTTAACTGAAAAATTCAGTGGTTGTCTTCGATGCTCGGTGATATGAAGAAAATAAAAATAAACTTTATAATTTTACAATTACTTTAATCTTATCTATATAAAATATTCATCCATATAGTGTATAATAAAAACAATAAATGGGCAAATATTTGACTTGTAATTCTTTCCACCTTTGTCCTTTAGTATGTACACACTACACAGCAGATTCATTTGTTTTTCATTTGTTTGCTTAATTTCAACATGCTTACATCATCCATGTATTATATAAGAAGACAAAATTGTAATATAAAAGAAAAACTAGTCTTTAGCTATGCTAATAAAATTATTATTAGATAATATGTTACAACGCATGTAAAGCAGTATATGTTAGATAGTGCAATGATATGTGTTTACATTTATAAATTATAACACACTGCATTGGCAAGTCATTGAGAATATAAATAGTATTTGTGAATACTTATAAAATGTATATAACAGAAAATATGTTTAACCCAGGAATAACTTGTAAGATTTTACAGTATAGTCTAATTTATAAATTTTGAATAAATACGATTATGAATATGTCGCTACAAAAATATCTCGTTCTTACAATATAATATATGTAAATTTATAAAAAAATTATTAGGCCTAAAGTTACCAACATTAACTATTTATGTATACATAAGTATATAATATTTCTATTTAAGAGATAAAACTGTATGCAAGTCATTAGGTAAGCTTAAGATGTAATTACATTAGTCAAATATTTACCCAAATGAAGAGTAACTAGTATAAAACAAATATCTAGCACAAGTACTATTTTTTTTTTCGATATGGAAGACTTCAAAATATCTTAATTTCGTTTATGGAAGTTGATATGCCAATTACATTAAAAGATACTTTAAAGGATTTTTGGAAGTAGTAGTTGTTCAGTGTAAATAAAATGTAGTATATATTTTATAAAAATACATACAAAAGAGTAATAACTATAGTAGTACACTTTTAAAATGTAATATGTTTCATTGATATTTCAAGCTTTATCTTAATCATGGACCACATATTTATAACATTTGAATGACATTAAAAAAGTCCTAACCCATTTTTTTTGCCTCAAATCCAAAAACACTTAACAATATCCTCATAGATCCTATTTAGAGCTATAATAATATGTAAGCCTTATACTGGAAGCAATATAACAATATTAAAATTAATTAAATTTGAGATATTTACAAGATCGTCTCCAGAACCACAATATATAACATAAAATACAAATATGTATATAATTAAAGCGCATCATTTTGTTTTCACACCCATCTGAGTTAAACCCCAGTATGAATAATTACATCTTAAATTAATAATAAAAACAAAATTGCACATTAAAATATTCTACTTAGTTTAATTTTGGCACTAATTATCTGTGGCACTATAGTTAACTTGTCTGTTTGTTTCTTGACTGTCACTATTTTCAATAGTTTTTATCTCACTGTCTTTAGCACTGTCACAGGTTTTATCCGAGATAAGAGCATCCTCGTCCTCGGAAGAGTCTCTGCCCGCCAGGGGCAGTACCGGAACTGCTGAGTGCTCTCGGTATTCTAGTTTCGTAGGGTCTTTTTCGTGGAGTTTCCTTGCCAGAGACTGTAAACTCGCCAACGAGCTAGCGCAATCTGTTGTATCGATGTCAGTCAGACTCAGACCAGCACGCTCTATCTCCGTAAAAGTACCAAACGGCAGTTTAAATAAACACTCAAGCCGCATAACATGCATTTTACTCCGTAGATGTTTAGCCAAGTGCCCGTGTATCCTGAAAGCAATGTTGCAATCAGAACAACGGAATGGACGTGGGTTAAACGATGTAGCTGCACCAAATGTAGATGTCATCGAAACTTTATTGTGGTGAGAACCAGAACGTTCGTGCTTTTGAAGATGTCCCCTTGTACGGAAGCTCACAGCACATACGCTACATCTGAAAGGCCTTTCCATATAATGAATATTTAAATGTAATCTTAATTGGGATGGCTTTGTAAATGTTTTGTTGCAAAAGTCACAAACTCTGCGTCCGTCTTCCATTAATTTTCCAGGGGAATAAGGCATATTTTCAAAATCTTTGCCTTTGGTGACTTTAAAAGCAACGCCTCCAACCCCAATGACTACTTTGGGCGCAACAGAATCATATTCTGATGACGCCAATTTCATACCATCACTATCGAACTCATCTATTTTAGTTTTATCTTCCATATTATTTTTGCCACTGTTGCTATCGTCGCTCGACAAATCAGTATAATTTTGTATGGGGTCATCGAGAGTTTTCATTATTCGAGCCTGTTTTATATATTCTGATACTACATGTTTAGCATTTTCGGAATTACTAGGAGTTCGTGATCTTGTGTCACTGTTGGTTGAATTTTGCGAATTTTCAATGTAATTATTATCTTCTTTAGGTGCGCCAGAATTTTTAATATCATTAGAATTTGTCACTTTCAAGTTATTATTACATGTAGTAGTTAAAGAATTGGCACTTTTATCAGCCCCCTCCTCTGAATATAGAGAATTGTCTAGTTCAATTTTTCTTAATTTTGCATTACTTGTAAATTGACTTTGTTTTATTTTTGTGTCTAATAAAGCTCGTTCAGTTAAATAGGTATGTAACATTGGTTCCCCATTTACCCACTGACTTTGTTGTTGCGGTAACTTGGCTGTATTCGAGGCCAATGAAGCCAAAACACTTGATTCTCGTGCAGTGGGTATCTCTGCTAGTCCTGTGCTTGCAGGAGCTTTTAATTCGCTTTTGCTTAGGTCCATTGGTTCATTATCGACATCCATTCTAGTATCCATTACTGGAGTCCGTACAACTTGTACTGTTTCAGGAGTAATATCCGCCATACTATCTAGTAACATGGGTGTATAGGGATATGTAGTTGGTCGAGCACTCGTTATGAGACCGGGTGTAGCGGACGTTGCCGGTCGAGAGCTGCCCAAGGATAACAAACAATGGGCGGCTTCATGTTCCGGTAAACGAGACTTGCAGATTTCTGTATCTGAAAAAACGACAATTCAAAGTTTAGAAAACGCTTTAATAAAGCTTAAAAATATCTTCAACGATATATTCGAAAGTAAAGCTAAAATAAGAATTTAAAGTAAACTGATATCGTGAACATACCACTTGATTCAGTTTCCCCCTCGTTTCCTTCATCTCCCTCAGAATCCGTGTCATCGTCTGTCTCCCCTGAACAATGTGCCATTTCAGGGCCTTCCATGTCGTTGCCCTCATTCGGGTTTATGCCTAGTTCACAGCATTTTTTATAATGAGCTTTACTTTTCATATGTTTTGTTAAGTTGCCTTTTGTTTTAAAACTGAAAATAATATAAATAATTACTTTGACGATAAGTACATACAAGCACGACTTATAAAATGGTAGCAATCATCATTTAATATAATTACCTAAAAACGCAATGTATGCAAGTGTAAGGCCGCACGTCGGTGTGAGTACGTATGTGTTTCTTCAACATAGACGGTTTCTTACAGCGAATTCCACATTCCGAACACACATATCGTCCTCTACCACGTCCACGAACATACGTATATTCCTCATTACTTTCGAAACCTCCTGTTAATTCTTTTTTAGATGTTGCTGTATTGTCAGATAAATTTTTTAGGTCTTCTGATTTTTTTGATTCTGTTAGCTCTAATGTCTGAAAAAAAAAACTTATTATTTAATACCGATAAAATCACCAAAACGTGAAGTAAATATTTTTATAATGTTATGACAGTGTTTACTTTTGAAATATGAAACGTTTTTATTTCCATTTAAAATGCTGAATCTGTATTTAGAAATATCATAAAGCTAACTTCTTTCTTTCGTTCACGGAACGAATAATTTTTTTCTTTGGTTTAACAATTTGAAGTAATCGTATAACAATTTCAACGTATCGGGAGTTGAACCCGCGCTTCTTAGAAACCGTCCAAGCGCTATGACCAACTATTTCATATATATATTATTACTGCACATTAATAGTATCGCGGTAACCCACTGCAACTGTGTCATATACAACTCTTAGTTGTGTTCTTTCAATAACACCGACGAAGCCGATAGTAAAACCTAATGTAGTTTTAGCTGAAAAAGCCATGAGCAGTAAATTTCAAGCCAAATAATTTTGTCGAAAACTGAATGATACCGTAATTGTAATCAATGGCGGACGGACATGTGACACCAAAGTGATAATAATAATAATATGTAATAAGAATTATAAATGAAGCGAAACATTATCATATCAAATACATACATTATGTTCTTGTTGTCTAATTATAAACCCACATTTTAAGTCCAATAATTTGATTGTATTGTTATTTTACAGATAGGAATACGTACATATGTATATATTATAGCGTACGTAATTAGACGCAGACTAATTTACGATTAAAGTAATAAGATTTCTTTCTTCTCTCTTCCTCTGTTGTGAGTATAGTATAATCGATATTACATAAAAGGTCAGTAAAGTAGGACAATATACTGCTTCATTATTGAATTAGAGGATAAACAAAATTAAATGGTGGAATTGTAGTAAGTTTTAATAAATATCAAAATGTGTGAATGAACAGAACGAGCACTACTTTTCTACTTTAATATGTAAATACTGTTTGTATAGTAATAACAAGCAATTTATAATAATATTAATCTAATTAGTTTATGTATACCTGTTCGCCGTCCTTCGAATTTTTATTCCATTGCGATGAATGAGTCAATATAAGATCCTGTTTAATCACAGCGGCGGCCACGTTTTGCGGTCGATGACGTGAGTCATATAAAGACATAGCAGACGATGCTGACAATCCCAGCGGGTCTGGCGTCAGCTCAGATAATAACTGTAAACATATTCATGCACTTACTACAGATTTAACAATAACATTATTTTATTACCATTCAATAATTCAATTATAATTACCTGCCAATTACTATACATGGACAGAAAATGTTGATTTGGAACGTATGTCGGCTGTGGCCGATTTATTGTACAGTAAAAAACTTTTGTAGAGCATTTGAGACCTAAATAGGTATATGCATTGCCATTCAAGTAGAGTTGACCATAAGCTTTAGCCGGGCGGGGGGTTTCTGGAGATACTAGAGGCATTGTATTTGCATTCGGCGTGATCCCGTGGTGTCTTTTTGGAGTGAAAGTACCTGGCTTTAGCGGCAGAGTAGAAGGCCGCAAAAATTTTGGTTTTCTGTCTTCTGAAATTGGCTTTGCGGCCACATTTTTTTGAAAATACAATGTCTCAGATCTTTCATTTTGAATGGAAACAGAAATTGATGTTTCTTGTGGATTACAATTTTTTTGGACTTCTGTAGAACTTTGAATTTGGTTGTTATAGATCTCAGATTTGGTTATTAAATTTTCAAAATTAAAGTTTTTAATTTCATTTTCAGACTTAATATCCACATTTTTGGATGAAAGATTCAAATTAACATCTTTATTTTTACCTTTACTGGACACGTAATTCGTATTTTCTTTTAAAACCGGGGCTCTAGATAGACCGTCAACATTTCGTTTAACGGATCCATCACTTCGCACAGACGTCCTAGTATTATTAATCAAAAAGGTTTTCCCAGGTATACCCTCATCTACGTGTTTTATTTTAATGGTTGGCACAGTAGGGCTGTTCTGAATTTCTGAACCATAATCCTTTTGGGGGTTTCTTTCTATATCTGGATGTGACTTCAAATTTGGACTCCTAGTATTACGGATATTGTCGTAATTTATAACTAAATGTCCTTTTGCAGAATGTAAATTATAAGATATATTTTCCTGATGATTATCATATGTTGTTTTTATATTATTTTTATAGGTATCATTAATTTTTATTTGTGAATTTGAATTCCCCCTATATAAACCAGGCGTATTTGGACCTGGTATACCAGGTACATGAGGTATTAATTTTCCACCGTGCAATATGGTTGTAGCGCCATTTGGGGAAGACGTTGGACTTAGTGGAGGTAAAGTTAAGGGATTATAAGCTGTTATAGCACTAAGAGGCGGAAATTGGAAGTGTGTTATATCGTGAATGCCTATCAAATTTGCACTCTGAGGATTGGGTGTTGATACAGATGCTCTAGAAGTCTGATTTTGCTGAGTTGAAATTAATTCTTTTGGTGTTGGTGGATTATGAACTATAGTACCACCAGAATGTAATCCTGATCTTACAACGACACTACTAGCCTCAGAATCATTCGCATACTTAGAGGGCGAGAGATTTTGATGTATTAAAATAGGAGATAATTGCGTCTTGCTTGGTTCTATACGTAACGTTGTCGTACTACCCGAATGGTCCACTATTTTTACTTCTCCGCCAAACATTTGTAGAGAAGTAGAATTATTTCTAATATGTGGCGAAATTTCCTCCATAGATCTTAATGCTACTGAATTAACTTCCATGCATCTAAGTTTTGGCTGCAAATATAAATCATTTGAACGAGGCGAGATGTTTTCCATTAATCTTGGGCTATAAGTGTCTCTGCTTTCAAGTCTTCGTTTTGGGCTAGGTTCTTTGGATTTAAGCTTTAAACTTTCAGTCTTCTTATTAAACTCTGATGGAATTCTAGTATCTACAAGCCTTGTGTTTCCAAGAAGCGGGCCTGGAGATGGCAATGGGGCCACTATGTCATTACATTCTGGCTTTAAAATCACTAAATTATCTGGTTTATTTCTGAGGGGTGGTGATTTTGTAGCTAGGTTTATTCTCGGAGACGGGCTCAGTGCATTTTCTGGTAAGCGAACATTAATTGAATTACTTCTTACATACATATTTTCAGGTCTTACATTTTTTATATCCTTGTGAGATAATGTTGAACTGTTACTTACGTTTCCCTTACAATAGTATAATCTATGTATATCTAAATTATCAGCACTTCTATAAACTATTTGACATAGGGGACAAACATAAAGAGTTCCTAGTCCATCAGCTAGTTCATTTGTTAAAGAGTTAAGTCCATTAGCTTTTGTTTTAAGCAAAAGATCTTTTATTATTGAACCCTCCGGATTTAGGGGATGTTTATGTTCTTCAGCAAGTTGAGCAAAGCTTTCTGAATGTGACCTCTTTCTTAATATGTTATTATCATTTTCATATGTATGTTTTGTTAAATTCAAAGGAGTAATTTCGGATTTAATCTCAACCTCGCTTAAAAACATTTTGTTCTTTTCCGCTATTTGCTTAATTTTACCATATTTTTTTTGTAAAGGAGTCTCAATAACATCAACAATGGCTTCATTGTCTGATATAATTTTCGAGATATGTTCCGTAAGAAAATCTGCATTTTGAGAAATAGATTTCTTTATCTTATCTTTTTCTTCGCTTGGTTGATAAAACGCAGCTCTAAATTTGGGTTTATAAATCGACGCTTTAGATTTCTTGCTGTCTGTTAAAGAACAAACTGTACTTATAGATGCATTGTCACTTGGTAATTCAGGTGAGGAAAATTCATTACATCTGTTATTTTCTAGGCGAATTATAGAAGCATCTGAACCCGGATCAGATGTCGAAGTAGGTGGTATCGATGTATCACTTTCAGAACCACCAGATAATTCTTCTTCATTTATTGTTGTAGCCATGTCTGCTCCTTGTGATCTTAAAGCGTGTGTTCTTGATCTGCGATGCTTATATAAATTTGATTTTGTTTTGAAAGCAAATCCACAAGGTATGCAAGGATACGGCCGCTCATTAGTATGAGCTCTGATATGTTTTTGTAAAACTGAAGGTTTGGCACATGATATTTTACAATATGGGCATACATACCGCCCAGAACCTCCACTGTACGTTTCTTTTATAAAATCATTTTCAAGGATTTCAGTCTTATTTAAAAATTCTTCAGAAAAACTGGTTTTACCAGAAATTTGAACAAAATTATTTACATCACTTAATCTAAGATTTTCATCGTTATAATTAGTTTGTACATGTTTCTCCATTTCTATGTTTTGTTTGTCATATTTATCTTTAATCTTTTCTATTTCAGGATGAGCTGCTGCAATACTTCCATTTGTAATTGTATGACTACTTGCTACATGTGTAATGCTTGTTTCTTTCTGGCCGCTTTCTTCTCCGTTAGGTAAATTATTTGAATGTGGCGATAGTGTAGATGCCATTTTTTTAAACTTTTTGTGTAGATAGCTGTGATCATTGCTATTAGAGAAATTAGTATCTAAACGTTTTTCTTGAGTTAGCGGCATCCTTATACGCGACGTTTATACCTGGAACAACATATTTCATGTTAGTTTATTATTGATATTAACGCTTTATCTTTCAAATTAACCTAAATAATTTAAAGCAGGATATTTAATATTTATGAGAAATAGACTTTATACCATAAACATTTATTGTCCGATAATTATAATTGCATATGAAAAATTTAAATTTTTCATATGCAATTATTATTGTAATGATTTTATTTTTATTAAAATAATAAAATAAGTAATTGTAATTGAAATTTAAAAAAAATATATATTTTTGCGAAGACAAACCTCTTTCTGCGAGGCAATGCACATTAAAATAAAATTCATGTTAGGATGCAATACCACTTTTTATTTTAATAACATACGCTCGACTTAGCTTACTTAAGGTGCAAAAGTTTGTGCGATTTGTTTCGTATTTTAAAAATACTGGTTTGAAATGGTAAATTTTAAAAATACTGGTTTTAGAGAATATTGCATAAATATATATTTATATACTTCTAATATTCTCTCGCTCTGCCTCAGTACTACCAATTAAAACAATAATTAATAGTATCCATTTCTTTACACCTGTATATTTTTTAACAATGGAAAAAATAAATTTCTGTGTGATCCTTTAGATCACTTTATTTTTCATCTGTCTTTCTTGAGCCTAATTAATTCAATTTAATAACAATTAATCGGAACCAAGATTAGATGTCGAAGTAGGTGGTATCGACGTACTACTTTCTAAGCCACCATATAAATCTTCCTTATTTATTGTTGTAGCTACGTCTGCACCTTGCGATCTTACAGCGCGTGTTCTTGATGATTTGCGATGCTTATTTACATTTAATTTTATTTTGAAAACAATCCACAAAATTAATTTGTGAAAATTGTGGTCGCGTAATTAAAATCTATAGGGTACTTATTTGACCTACAATTGTTCAATTTGAATAAAGGGAAGATTTTGTTTGGAAAGAACCAAAGTTGAAAAGGAAAAAAAGAACAGTGCAATTTAGGAAAAAGTACATTGAAAATTTATTAAATATTATTGCACGAGATCTCGCTAGAGCGAGATAGACACTTCAATAATATCTTTTCTATTTCTAGATGCGATGATAAAAATGTGAGCAAAATCACCCTCGATGGGCAAATCCAACTCGCACTTATTTTTCAAGTATCAAAACATTTATAGTATATTTCCTTTATCCTAACATTTGAAATAGACTAGGAATATATTGCTTTTATTATTTTTATAATTAAATAATTACTTATTTATGAGTGAGACTTGATTTATGAGTGTATTATTTTTACATATTTTTCTTCTTTTGCAACCGGATAAACAACATAGAAATACATAGAACGTAGTAGAATAAAGAAATTCTACTCTACTTTTAATTTTTAACCTAAAATTTCACCCATATATTCAGTGAGCAGTGGAGAAAGTTTACTGAGTGCCAATAAAAAGACAGCAAATGTAAATATTCCCAAGTTATATAGAATTCCACATACCTGTAGGTAGGACTTTACGATCAGATTGTCATAGATATTTATTATTTATTATTAACTATCGACCAGTAAATAACTGCATTATTATGTTTGCTCCAATCTGAATAAATCTAACGAAAGTATAGTATACTTTAGTCTTTTTATAAGATTATTATATTTCTTAAATATAAAAAGATATAAAAAAGCTGAGTTAGAGCAGATTGAACTAATAAGTTATTTTGTAGCAATTGTCTCGAACATAATACTTTGTTTATTTTTGACACAATTGAAATAAAACAATCAGTTAATGTTTAATGAAGTTTACCAATATATAATAGTAAAAACCATTTAAATCGGTAGAGCCATTTCTGAGATTAGCGTGCACAAACGCAAATCGACTATTTTATATCTATACATTTTGTCATATATCTTCATGTCGTTCAATTTTAAAACACATAATTTATTATTATTTTTTTTTTAATATATTTTCTTAATTGAACTTTATACTACCAAACAAAATCATGTTTATGTTTATTAATAAACATCATAATACTTTTTACCTTGTGGCGTTCGAAATTCATATTTTGGAGTAAAAAAGTTGCTGACACTCGTTTAAAAAGTCAGAGGTAATAATTGTAAGAAAAATCAAAATATATATATATATTTTTACTCAGCTTCACGCTGTATCCCGCACTAGGCAGGGTAGGCAGAGGGAACGAAAGTGAAACCTAGTGTTATGACACTCCGTTCCACTTCCGTTCCCCACTTTCCGCCGTATTTGAGGCATTGCGTGTTGAGTGGCGGAACTCAACGCCGCGCTTTGCCTTATTACTTAATATATATATATATATATATATATATATATATATATATATATATATATATATATATATATATATATATATATATAAAAATATTTATATATATATATATATATATATATATATATATATATATATATATATATATATATATATATATATATATATATATATATATATAAATATTTTTTATATCAATTACGGACAAAATTGGAGTATTTATTATATTATATTAATTAAAGGTATTTGAAAAGTGCAGTATATGTTGCTCTGGCATTTTGCATCTTGAAAATATCAAACTCCGTGTTATTATATACATTTTTAGCATTACACCGTGCCCCGCACATATGAACCTTGTGGTTTGTCGTTTTCCGAAAACAACACTTTTAAAAGTTCCGCTGTTAAAATATTCGAAATTTCATTTCCTAGAGTGGGAATTGAAGCCAGTTTTTTTTTATTTACACGCTTGATATTAATAACGAATCGAAATTGGGCACAAATTTTATACTAATTCATATAGGTATATGGAAAATTTCATTTTTAATATATACTTAGAATAATTCTGTAACAGTTTGTTTATATCTTTGTGCGTGGCACGCGCTAATATTATAGAAACAACCACACAAGGCTAATCAGATTTAAATGCAGTTTTTTCCATCATATTTTGGCAACATCCTCTGCCTTAGTGTTACTTTTATTTCAATCGGTTAGTAAATAAAAAAAAATATGGCAATTTTAAATATTTAGATCGACATATTTTTTTTATAAAATAATACTAAAAGTTTTAATATTATTAGAACACGAAATTAACTGAAATAAGAAAATAAAATAGTGTAATGCAAGCGGGCGAAGCCGCGAAACGCGTCGCTAGTTTTAAGTAAATTGTTGTTTTAAAGCAACTGGTTTAGCGACTGGTTGGTAAGCATAAGGAAGAGTAAGATGTGTCTTAATTACTATACTGTAAGTACATTATTTCTTACTTGCCAAGCGCATATGATATTGTTTATATATCACCATTACAATATAACTAAAGAAATCGTCAATGACAAAATAAAACAATTAATTTAAACACGAACAAAGTACTTAAATACGGACATTAGGTTGCGGCTGTTGACGCAACGCGCATGTGCTGCTCTATGTTATGTCTAATAGTACGATGTGACATCATTATGACGTAAGCCGAACTTGCGCTTCACAAACGAGGATCTCCCCATCTTCGAATCGCAGTATTTTATTTTTAACTTCTCGACTCGACTCGAAAAATAAATAACAATACTACCTTATGTTTTTAAACGTTTCAGAAATCACTAAATTATATTTTTTTTGATGTATGGTTTTAATAATGAAAATGCCATCGACTAATTATATTAAAAAAAATATCACGTCATCACTACTTGCATTTGTAATTTATTTTATATTAATATTAAATATTATAAACGCTTCAAACGTATAGTGAGAGATGTGGTTATGCAAGTGTGGGTGTTCATTTAGCTACAATCCAAATACTTGTATTGGAGTGACGACCTCGCTTTGCGCTCACTCGTGGCATTTGTGGAGGGCTGCGTTGCTGCGTTCCAAGAAGGCGTTACAATTTCTGAGAACCGGAGACAAGCAAGCCGCTCCGCTCGTTTATAACGAACGGGCAAATAAGCACAGTACGCATTACGCACACAAATGTGGCTGATTGCTCTGTTGCTCGGATCAGTGTAACGATATGTCGCCTTAGCTGAGCGAGTGTGCGTGCTTATTAAAGAGTAGATCGTGATTGTACATTATTCAAAGAATACAGACCAAATTAATAACTTTATTGTTTACTCGATCTGGTTTATGTATTTTTATTTTAAAAGTACATTTTGGGCGACCATAGTCAAGTCATAGTTTGTCAAAAATTTCAATGCACTATAGAAAATGGTAATAACTGGTTCTGAGGTGTTATAGAAAACCAGAGATATATTAGAGACAAAGGAATCCCAATGGTTGGCCGCCGCCCGCCGGCCTGGCGCCAAGCCAGGCGGCCCTGGCGACGCCTGTGTCTGCCGCTAGCCTGTTTTGCTACTACTTTTTCTATTTAGCGTAATTTATGTAGAAATGGTCTGTATACCTGAGACTCTGCGCAAGGCATATAGGGAACCCAATAACTAATAAATTGTTATAATATTAACAGTATTTCTTTCCTACAAAATGTTGCTTAACTACCTGTATGTACGCTAGTAATATGATGTAAAGTTGATTTTGACATTTTATATTTTTTGAAAACCCCTCTATTTCTTTCAATCAATACAAAAATAAATATGTTGTAAACATAAAGTCAAAAAAAAATAGAAATATTTTCATAGAAAATCACGTTTATGCGTTGCAAATAACTTAGTTATACAAAATATTTTGGACTATTTATTAGACCTTATATTTACTTCAAGGTCATTTTTTGCTATTTTTAAATATGGTATACGTACCACGATAAAAAGTAAACCATAAAATTTAAAAAGGCGATAATATTACTTAACAATAAGTAAGTACATCATATTAGGCCTAATTGAAAAGAATTGGTTAACCTTAACCTGTCCGCGGATCGAACATAATTACAGTGAAAACATACATAGAAAACGTGGTAATAGCTTGCATTATCGAAAAGTTGAGCACAAAACATGTCTTACCGGCCGCGGAGTAATGAATCAATCCACCATTATATAAAAAGTATCCTCGGTATCATTTGTTTACTTCTCCTGAACATATGTCAACAAGTCCAATAGGCTGCATTTCACCCGCGCGCAAGTGAATCATCGTTAATAATTGCGCGACGATCCACGCCACGACACACACACACACTTGCATACACCTTTCGTATCGTCACACTTGTGTCACTACACTTCGGCAGAGGAGCGCAGTTCTTTTCACTTATGATAATTAAGTGATGTGTACGTAATTTCCTATTTCACAGTAGACCATGTAGCGTGAATGTATTTCGGCTACATGTATGCCCGAGGAGCGAGCGACGCACGTTACTGCGCCGCGACTAGCTGTTCAACTGTTTTTAGTTGTACTTTGTCGTCGGCTCGTATCGCCCCGTTCCGTTCGGCCGTAGGCAACCCCCCCGCCCCCCGCGGCCCGCGCCCCTCGCGCGTCCCCGCGCCCCGCGATCTCTCCGGTCGCCGCTGACTGTACGCGCGAGCCCGACGCTCGCTGTAAAGAAGTGATTCATGGCGCGTTCTATCTATCTCCTTCCTTCACCGCAACCGGATCGGTCGCTCGTTGTAGTCTATTTATACGTATCTATGCACGGACTTTAACACTACGATTACAGTGCCATCTTTTACGGATTTTCAATACAATTGTGCAAAATAAGTAATCAACTTTTTTGATATAAACTTCCTTTTCGCGATGTTTGGTACATTTTAATATTTTTTTGCTCATAGTACAATTTTATTATTCGTTGAATCATTTTCAGCAGAACAAGTTTAAAATTTTAAATTCTATTTATAATTGAAAATAAAGACAAGCAATTATTAATGATTATTGGTAATCTTTATCATATTACTTTAATGCAGCAATGATTTCGTAACGGTTGCGCTCGGTTAGAACGGGTATTGGCTTTATGTGCCACTGTTCATTTTACATTCTCTATAAAATGCGTTAAACGACTGACTGACAAATATTTTATATAATTAATGTTATCTTAGAAAAAAAGATAAAAAGTCATATACGTCTATTAATGTCGAGAAAATAAATTAAAGAACAGACCCAAGAACACCATCCAATGAATGACAATTATTGTTGCTGAGATTTAATATATAAGTACATAGTTTACAGCTTTAAATTTGTGTAAGGAGCTGGCATTTTCCTACATTCAAATTATCATATGAACTTGCTATCGCTAAGACCTCTTTATCAAACTGTTAGTTCATTACTTATTTTGCTCAGAGACAAATAAGGCCGCGTCACTATATATGGATATTAATCTTAATATTTAGTTATTAAATTGTATGCTGATAAGCAACAGTGGAGAAACTCCTCAGTACTCAAGTCAAATATAAATGTATAAACATTATTTGCAATGATAATTCAAGGCGCTTATCAGTTGTCGGAGGCGATGACGCACGCGCTATGTTGATAGCGAGCAGTCGCTCGATTCTTGCTCAGGAAACTAGTATCACGGAACACCGATACCTACAAAACTGTATATCATTTAAAATTATCATACTGATATTGTAATATCATTTTATTTCAATTGCTATTCAACGCTAAAAGTAGATTATATTAAAATATATATTTTATCAAAAGTACAAAAATATAATTAGGAATTTAATATAACTTAATATATAAATTTGAATAGTAAATAATGCTTATATTTCTATTCATATATCTGTAAAAATACACTTCGCAAAACCAAATGAGCTAATTACTTTATAAAAATAACACTATGTATATCAATGAAGATATAGCGCGCATAACGAGAGCGGGGGCGCCTGGGCGCGGAGCACTTGTTGCGTTGTTTCTTTCGACGTTCTCCGCCTGTTGCTGGTGTGCTACGTCATCACGCGACCTTGAGTGCATGCCACAGGGGTGATAGATTTTCCATATCGCAATTTAAAAATTAGGTCACGGTACTATATTGTTTTGAGATTCTAAGACATTTTCAACAAATTTATGTTGACGTAATCTTTGAATAATGTACAAATAAAAACAAACGATTAGAATTGTAGCTATCGAGTAAATTGCTGGTCCGGTCAGGCGCCATAGAGTCGCGTGGGCGGGAAACCCGTCTTGGTGGCGAGCGTTGAAATGAACACACAATATTTATCTACATTCTACACACACAAACACGACGAGCGTTTCTACCTACGTACATTAGATGATTTAGCAATTAGATAATATGTACAAATTGGTACATGTTCTTGTTCATTCTTTGGAATAGATACCTACAGTCAAATTAAATTAATAGCAGTTAAGTACATTCGTTTTGTGTATTTAAGGGAAATGATATGTCAAATGAAAGCATAGTGTCCTACTAAATCTTGTGTACGTCGAATCAAGCAAGGATTCCCCCACTCTAGTCGGGCTTCCCTTCGAACCAGGTCATCGGCTGGCTGGCCTGACCGCTATGCGAGTATGCGGGCCCGCGCTGCTGCCAAGTGCGAGTTGCGACGGGCTCGCTCTCGGCCGCGCCCCGCCACAATTCTCCTTGTTAGGTGTTCTGTACACCGACTACGTAACGCCTACTTATTTATACCAAACTAATCGATAGCGATGAATGGCACGCAAACGCAAAGGAATTTAATGAAAGTCTTGCACTCATAATATTAAAATTTTATTAAGAGGAGTCAGGGAGAATGAAGGTCATTATATGTTTTTATGATATATGACTAATGTTTCAACAGCAAATTGTTAAAACAAATACATGTTTTTTTTTAGCTTCACGCTATATCTCGTACGAGGCACGGTAGACAGAGGGAACCCGGGAACCTAGTGTTAAGACAGTCCGTTCCACTTCCCTTACCCACTTTCCGCCGATTTGAGACATTCCGTGTTGAGTGGCGGAACTCAACGCCGTGCTTTGCCTTATTATTAGAGCAAAGAGATGAAACATTAAATATTACAATTGAAAATATTAAATATTTCATTTTCTCGACTGGGGATCGAACACAGAACCTGTCGGTCACAGTCACACGCTTGTGCCGCTGCGCCACGACAGGCCTCAATGTTTTTACAATATTTTTAAAATTTTTAATTTTATGTTTACAGGCATGGTACGGAATCAAGATTTATATTATTTTAAGGTGTTTGTTATTAACATACATTATACCAGCCTAATATTACAACAAGATAGAAAACCAGTTAGTACAATTTTGTTCTCTTTGGAAATGGTTTTGCATCTGCCGTAAGTTATGTGTTGATAGCCAGTTAAAATGACTGCATATATCCAAAGTTCTTGGAAAACGTAAATAATACACGATGCATACCTTATACAAATTTAAATAAACTAAATAATTTTGTATATTTACATTCCCTATGTAATTAATATAAAAATCCTATTACTTCTAACTAATATTATAATATGGAAGAGTTTATATTGAAACAGCTAATCTCAGGAATTACCGGTTCGATATGGAAAAATCTTTTAAAGTAATATATTTAACGAGGAAAGTTTAAAACTTAAGGCCTACAGGCTATAATAAACCACGTTTAGACTTATTAGAGTGTAGTAAAAGTTCGGCGTTGAGTTCCGCCACTCAACACACTATGCCTCAAAATTCGGCGGAAAGTGGGGAACGGAAGTGGAACGGAGTGTCTTAACACTAGGTTCCCAAGTTCCCTCTGCCTATCATGTGCGGGATACAACGTGAAGCTGAGTTTTTTTTTTTTTTTTTTTTTTTTTAGTGTAGTAAAAGTAAGAAATGTTGAAAAAACGGGAGAACACGAGGGCTTTCGTGTGTGCATCCCGTAGATTTCTCGGTTATAAGTTTATCACAGTGAGCTATTGAGCACACCATGACCACTTTTATATAGATTAACTGGATCCCTATAGTGTTTTACAAATTACACTAAAAGGGATATTTTTAAAACTATGTATTTAAAAAAATACAGTTTTATTCCTTATTCATATAAATTCGTTATATACGTTCTGTGCCTTTTGTAACTAATAAAAACTCTATAGATCTAATATTTTGTTTCATAGTTAATTATTAATGAAATAGATATTTATGAAATATTAAGATTTTCACGTCGAGCATGATATGATCATACGATCGTCTGTGTTATCAGCTGCGGGCAGCGGGCGCAGAGCCGAGACCTTTAATATACTCGTATAATACTTATTATCTGTACTCATATTATAAAGCGCTTCAATCGCAAAAGCTACTGATTTGGATGGATTGACAAAATATATCGTAATTTGACGGTCCATTACAATATTTTTTCAATGACATCTATTGGATAGACAGTGATCATTACACTCAATAAATTTTGTTGCAGTTATAAACTTACTTAGCATCACGCTATATCCCTAGCGGGGTAGGCAGAGAGAACGGAGCGCCAAACGCTACGGTCTCGGCATACCTCTTTAGCCTCGTCCACTGTCATCAGCCTCTTCATACATGCCCTCCGGGGAGTCTACATGCTTTTTACTTTTTTACGTGACCTTCCTCCAGTATTGTCGATACTGTGTTTTCGACAGTCAACTGAGATCTCCCCCTCTCTTACCACTCACTTTTCCTTCATAAATCTTTCTTACCATTCTTTCTTCACTCAATCGCTCGACGTGCCCAAACCACCTGAGTAGGTTCTTCTTCATTCTCACTTTAGTTATAAACGCTTTTTATTATCTTTTATAGATTAACTGGATCCCCATTGTGCTGCATTAGGTGTGGAAGTTTACAAAAGTTTACGTATATTCTGACCACGCCTAATAGCTACACAATAAAAAAAGATTTGATGAAATTTTAAATCGGTCCAGTAGCTTAACAGTTGTGCGCGTAAAAACAGATAAAAATATTTTCTTTTACTTTTATTATAGTTTAGATAGAGATAGAGTTGGTGTATTTTCCGAACTGTATAAACATTAATGAACAAAAATAACACAACACTTCATTTTGGCAATGTTATAAGTTGACGTCATAGTCGTCTATGACATATGTAAAGGGTAACAGAAACAATAAACATAGACCTAACAGAAATCACAATTAAAATATCATAAATAGAGAAATAATTTACCTATTTTACACTATATATAAAAATATTACAGTAAAATAACCTGCAAAACGAATTAATTTACCAACCATTGAATTATTTAATTTATTTTATTAAAAAGCAACTGTACCTACCCGTGTGCGGAGAATATAACTATAGTTTTTATGTATTAAATAAAGTTATGTATGTGCGAATTGTGTTAATAATATACGTGAGTCAGCTAAGCCGAGCACCACTTGACCAAATAAATACCTAAGAATTCTTTCTAGAGTAGAGTAGCGACTCTTTTATACAATGAAGGTAATAATTTATTTGCATAGTATATTGTGATATATTAAATCTATATAAAAATCTGTTATTAAATAAATAATATAATAATCGGCCCCTGCTTTAATTTTTTTTATTGTTGTTTGAGCGAAGCTATACCAACTCTAAATAGATTTGGCGTTCCATCGCAAATACAGTACGAAGTGACAGAGAGGCGAGCTGGGATTACCGTTGGTAATTTGCCAGCACTCAAATTTGGGGAGGTGTTCCTGCTTCCGAGATGCATTCTTTACACCTACACAAATTTCATCCTATAAAAAGATTATTAGGAACGAATCCATACGGCACGTTGCATTTTCTGATGACGACATTCTTCATGCTAATCTTTTCTTTTTATCTTGCAATCTTTAAAGAAGAATAAAAACTGATTTACCAAATCCTGGTTCAGTATAGAATATAGATCCGTGAAAAATATTTTTACAAATAAATTTTAAGTAAAAATTTGGTTATATTTGTATATTTACCGTAAATTTAATTGTCATAAAAAATATATAATAAAAAGATATATAATAAATTAATAATGTTCATTCAAGACGAAGCCAGTACTTTATTTGATTATTATTAAAAAATGTTTATAACTATTAATTTTTTCAGCATCACACTGTATCACGCACACTTGGCAGGGTAGGCAGAGGTAACTTGGGACCTAGTATAAACACTCCGTTCCGTTCCCTGCTTTCCGCCGAATGTGAGGCATTGCGTGTTGAGTGGCGGTATTCAACGCCGTCCTTTGCCTTCTTACTAGAGTGAAGAAGTGAAAACTAAGGAAAAAAGATATCTAATTTGAATTGATGTTTTTATTAAGTTATGTTATTTTACATGATCTTGGTCTTTCTGGAATCTGATATTTTTTTTATTTGACCTTATTGGATAATAAGCCATAGATATCTTATCCTGAGTCTTACATAAGGCCAGTGAGGGTTATTTCATATCTACATACTATACATAATCAGTAAGTTCGTATTGATTTCATTTAAAGATTTGGTCGTTTACTTCATATTCGCAACTTATATTCAGACAAAAAATATTTATTGTTTTGTGCTTCATGTGATTCTAGGAATAGGTAGGTACACTTTATAAGCTGAGACTGATAAGTTATGATAAAAGATAGCAAATATAATAAAATATAAGATATGAAATGGAACAAAATTCGCATTGTAATCTATCTTATATTTCGATTTACGGATAAAACTATTGGTACAGTAATTTTATGAAATGATATTACTTACTCACTCCTTCTCACTCAGCTTCACGCTGGCTGTATCACGCACATGGCAGGACAGGCAGAGGAAACTTGGGAACCTACTGTTAAGACACTGTTCCTCACTTTCCACTGGATTTAATATTTTCATTTACTTCACTCTGGGAGCAAGGGAAAGCGTGTCGTTGGGTTCTTAAAGTACTTAGCTGTAGGTTCCCGAGTTCCCAGTGTCAAATTTGCAATTCCCGGCATATCGTGTGAGGCTATAAAACACTATTACATTAAACAAATATTTTGTTAATAAACAAAAAATGATAAAATATATGTACATTCTAGATAACAAATATTATTTCACATGTAATTATTCTATATATCATGCTTCATTAATTGCCTATATAACACATTCTTCATTGAAAATTATAATTATTCTAAAAATCATTAATTACAAATATTGTTACAAAGAAAAAGCTTTTTTATTGTACGTAACCTTCATTACCATTACAGTGTTAATTTGCTTACATTAATAAAATATCATTAAAATTATTTTAAAGCTTATTCGAAGCCATTGGCTACACTCAGTCAGTACATACAGTCATTTAAGTGTTAGAACTAGTAATGAATAAATAGCAACATGCACTCTTTCTATGGGAAATTTCTGCGTTGGCAATAGTATGAATTGTTTAGGGTCTAGAAATTATCATGGTGTATAGAGCATGCCTTACTCTCTAAAATTGTCCATAAATCATTATAAAGGGGGTTAAGATTTAGACTAGTAATCATCAGCTTTTATGAAGTCCGGATCTCGTATCGTATCACTCGGCGCCAAGTTTTGTTGAAAGTTTTTTGTTATCTAACATAGTTAAAGGCCTTAGCTACCTTCTCAAGAATAGTCTCTTGAAATAATTGTGCAGATGTTTTAATATATTTTTTTAGAATATTGGCTCATTCCTTTTCTCATATAACTTACATGGTTAGCATCATCCAAACAAACAATCACTGAAGTAGGATAATGTTACGTTGTAGGTACTCTGTTGACTAAACAGGAAGCTCTTCAGAGTTTTCAGCTTCTATATGGTCGTTTTATTTGTTAATAATATTGCTCAATTGTAAAATTATTTTCATTTGTAGCAAAATTTTACCTGCCCTTATGTACTTTTATCCTTTTTTAAATTATCTGTTAAAAATGACCAGCATGCCTCTTATAGGCTGTAAGTTCTGAATATTTTTTATGCCGACATAAAAAATCATTCAAGAACTGATTTCAAAAAGGTTCATTATGTGTATTAATAAATAATTTAAGAAATAAAGCGGATAGAGAATTTTAAAAAATGTATTTGTCTCTGAGGTCTTGGTGCAGCGGCACAAGCATGAGACTGTAACCGACAGGTTGTGGGTTCGAATCCCACTCGAGGAAATGGATTATTAATATATTTTCTATTTAAATATTTAATATTTTCATTACTTCGCTCTGGTACAAGGCAAAACGCGGCGTTGAGTTCCGCCACTTTACACTTTACGATGCCTCAAACTCGGCGAAAAGTGGGGAACGGAAGTGGAACAGAGAGTCTTAACACTAGGTTCCCGAGTTCCCCCTACCTACCCTGCCTTGTGCAGGATACAGCGTGAAGCTGAGTATTTGTCTCCATATATCATTTATGTATTGCACTAACAGAGGCAAGAACATAGTTGTTCTCTTTTTTACACCATTTAATTTTCTTCACAAAATATTTATTATAATTACAAAATATAATTGTTTGTATCAATGAACAATCATATTAAAATGATAGAATCCAAGTTCATAAGTAATATTTTGTTTATTTTTCATAGTAACAGTATTTATGACCAGTCTTAATATATTGTCATAATTATAAGCCTGCTAACCTGTAACCATTACGTAAGCATGTACCTAACATGGACGTACACATTTATCTCAATCTCTTTTCTATAGAAGGTCCTTTGTTCAGAAAATATCTTTGATGACAATGATTTACGTTGGATGACCGGGTGGGGACATTCATAGGTAGCTAAAAGGTACATTTGAAATCCATATTTAACATTTTTCAAGATTTATTTAATGATATATATAAATTGAAACTGTCGTTGTGGTGCAACAGACTACTTCTGAATTTAAGCGCAACGGTTGTGGGTTTGATATCCATTCGGGGGAAATACCTACCTTTTCTACGTTCAACCATTTCTAGATACGCCCATGCTTGCCTTGCCGCCTGCTTTTATTACCAAAAAAACAAGATAAAGATTGTAAATTACGTTAAAGTGCTTATCAAGTACCTATTAATAATAATGTTTAATAAGTATTTAAAGATAGAGTCTTTAATAGGCAACTCTCGTAGATAAGCAATCGTTCCATACAATGACAGCCTCAGGCCGTGAATCGTCATTAGTAAGTTGTGTTGAACCGGTGTTCAAATTCTAGGAATCCCCTAGCACGCGCCACCTCCCGCCGTCCGATGCTCGCCCGCGCCGACTCAGGTTACAATTTTTTTCACATTTACCATTCCGATAATTCCAGGAAACCAGGCATCCTTCTCGCTAAATTGTTATTTTCGAGAAGAGAACATTATTATTATTTAAAACGAGATTGAATATATTTTTCTATATTCTAGGAAAACACTCTTTAATCCACGTTTAATATACTTATCGCTTACGTCATTTGGCTAAAGATCAATCAATACAAATTTATCAGATTATTATTAAATAGTTAATGATTGTAGAAATAGAAAACCGTCATGCAATAAAAATATATTGTGCTTATTATTTTCAATAGACGTAAACGGCGCAATTCGCGCAAAAATGTATGTAACCTGTTTGCTTACATATATTTATTTGTAAAAAAATGTGGACGCAACGCTGTTTTTGACAATAAGACAAAATTATTAATTTTTAAATCAACGACACCTTACAATTATGAGAAAACAATGCCCGATATAGAAATAAGAGTTCTTTTTCGTATTCGATTATTTATCAATTTGTAATATACTTATATTATAAATTGAAAACTAAAATAGAATTTAAAAAAGAATATATTTATTTTTTAAAATAAAAATATTTTATTTTTAAGAGTTTTTTTTAGCTCTACTTTTAGTGACAGGAAATGTAACGCTTAGCTAGCCTGCCTAGCCTGTCGACCTGTAGCGACCTTTTTTATTATTATTTTGCTTTTAGCTGTTTTATACCTTATGGAGCATTAGCTTCACTAGATAACTAATAACTTATGTTGATAATGCAATAAGATCTATAATAAGTTGATAGTGAATAGTTATATGAAATGAGTAATACTTGCTTAAGATTAATACTTGCTCTGGACTTTGCTTTGGAAGAATTCTGAATTACAATAATACATTAATATTAGTTGCAAAAATATTAATAATCATAATTTCAGATGCCAAATTAGCTTCCGATGGCAGATTAGATACATTGTGATGAAGCCATCACAATTATAAAGAATATAACATTCATTAGATACTATTCTCACTTTTTTAACCTTTGAATCTCTAAAAGATTTTACTCAAGGTATTCAAGCTTACTCAAAGTCACAACAATAAATTGTAATCAATATATACACATCACGAACAAATATTATATATTTAATATTAATATATATTTTAAATGGGATGTAAACGGGTATTCAGTTACATTTATCTACTTATATCTAAGCTAAGAAGTCTTTGCAAAAAGTTTGCACATATGGAACTCCTGATAGAATGGTCCTAATAGGAAGTCCTGGTAGATGTCAAAGTACTAAAATTTTCTGAACTAGAAATTAGCAAAAGACAGATTGTAGTATTACCTACTTTGATTAGGATTTTCATAGTTCTTTTGATAACATAAGTATCTACTCCCTGGAGTTGTTTATTAGGTATGTTGTGGAAACACAAAGTAAACAAGATCTATACGAGATGCTGACTTAGGGAAAGAATCAGGGGAATACATTATTTTCAATTTCCCACTCCGGTAACTATGGGCGTGTCTAATAAATGTTTTCTAAGGGAGATTTTACTTTAACTTTAACCTTATCTTTTTGTGTACTTTTTTATATTTTTGTCACTTATAAAGTTTTTTTAAATAATTAATAGCTTTTAAAAAATAATAGTTATAAGATTATATTTCTTTTACGGCTGTTGTGTACCTACTGCTTAACATCTCTAATAGAACACAAATCTATAATATTTAGAATTGTTGTGTTTGTTTGTCGTAAACTCTATCTAAATTATAAGTATAACTATAGCTAATTAACTTTAAAATATCTATCAGTGCAAGATATTTAAAATGATATGTAAAAAATTAAGGATATGTACCTATGTGTAAATAAAGTACCAACAACGTATTTAATAAATATGGTATATAGTTTAAAATAGGTAAGAAAGTATATTTATGGTTTATTTAATTATGTAAAACATTACATTGGGTACTGTATTGGTATATACTGGTTATCCCTGAACTTGAAGATTTTTTTAGAAGTTATACGGGAGAACAGAACCTGGTCTTATATGATTTTTGAGTAACTTTAACTGTTTACGAGGTGTAACATGATTTTTTCGATAAATGGACTATCCAATACAAAAACATTTTTTTAATCGGTCCAGTAGTTCCTAAGATTTTGGTCAACCAAACAAAGTCCTCTTCTTTATAATATTTATATACTCTAGAAAATCCATACCTATATCAACACACAAAAAAATCAATAATAAAAATGGTCTATCATGCGTACAGTTATTTATACAAAACAAGTAATTGATATAAAAAATTAACATTTTAAAATAACAAATAATTTTTAAATATTTGTTCATTCGTGTGTCGTTCTGTTGGACTGGGCTGGCCAGAACAGCTCGACCGATATTTATGAGATTCAAAATATATGGTACTTTTTATCATTTAAGTACTTTTAATCAATTAAGTACGCGCGGGCTCTACTAGTGTTTTTATGAAACGTACCTATAATGTTTGTACTAACGCTGCAATTTGAAATGTGAAAGATGGCGCCTGCGTGCCTCGTGAACGTTGCCATAGCGATCCTTATGAATAGTTATATGAAGCGTAATTACTCGACTGATTTTATTAGAATATTACGACAGTTCCTTGTTCCTACTAAACGTATAAATGGACACGAAGAGAACGCTAACAGGGGAACAGAATAAAAGTTCATCTTGCTTGAAAAAATAAAAAATCCATCTCCACACATACAATGTGGAGGATTGCACATGGCAAGGTAGGTGGAACTTTGGAAACTAGTGTTCAGACACTCCGTTCCGTTCCTCACTTTCCCTCGAATTTTAGGCATTGTTTGGTGAGTGGCGGAACTCAACGTCGCGCTTTGCTTTGTTACCGGAGAGAAGAAATGAAAATAATAAATATTTTATTTCCTCGAGAGGGGATCGAATTCACAACCTGTCGTATTTACAGTCACACGCAGGCGCCCCCGCGCTGTGACAGAAAAAATATAAATATATAGTATTCTAGCTTTTACCTGCGGCGTCATCTGCATAGTCGAATGATTTTATTTTGCATCGTCACCGGGCGTAAAAATGGTCGAATGGAAATAAATACGAGTTATATAGGTCTTCTACAATACAAAAAACTAGTGAAGTTCCGTTGAAAAATTAAAATGAAGTCAAACCAGTACTTCATAAGATTACTGTGTTCAAGTTATAATGACCAATAGGTCTGTCGATTCGAACACTGTTGTTTCAATAAAGGTCATTGAGCATTGTATTTCGATGACCTAAGACACTTGCATAATTTATTCTTCGACGTAAGCAAAATTACATTTACATAAACCGCAATAATTATATATATATATATATATATATATATATATATATATATATATATATATATATATATATATATATATATATATATATATATATATAATTTGAAGTGGTAGAAGTACGTACCTAGAAGTAGGTACATACTTCTACATACATAATGATTTTTCAATTAAAACGTGACATGCAATGCAAATTTAATCTAAATCGTCTATTCTATATTAATAATTTTAGTTCATAGTGTAGAACGTATTGCAATTTTAGCACATTGACTTTTGGCTCGCAGAAGTTACTAAACCAGTACGTTCGAAGGTGCACCTGCCTTCACATAGTCTGATGCAACACATATAAACTATTCGGTACATATAATAACTGTAGACATTAAATATAATTGGATCGTAAAATAAGAAAACATCTTAATGAAAGTTTTTTAGGAAAGTAATTTATAATGTTATAATGACATCTATTTAAAAAAAGAAAATCTTATTTCCAAAAAAAAAAAAAGTTAGCTATACTTGCTGTGTTGTACTTCTGCCCTAGGTTGACTAGGGCAGAAGTACAACACAGCAAGTATCAATATTCAAGCATACAGAAATTAAGTAAAAAGACCTTGGTACGCTATCTCTCTGTATCATCTATTATATTGATCTACGGCGACATAGCCGAAACCGATAAAAAAATTATAAAAAATAAAAGACTTATTCTTTTAACACATATTTATTTTTGAAGTAGGTACTTATCAGTTATTATTACATATACATCGTCCAACTTTAATTTAACAAGGAAAATATGAAGATTAAAACAATTACAAGACGAATTATAATGTGATGAATGGAGGAGATGCAATGGTACGTGCAAACACGCGTAAGAACTGGTGGGACCGGTCGCACAGAACTCCGAAGCGTTTTTTGCCACGGACGTCACCTCCGCAACCGTCGACCGTTAATGAAAAATCTCGAATATGAAGGGACGGTTTTGTTGAGAGTAATGAATAAAACTGATGTAAAACAATCAAAATTGTATAACGCAAACATGCGCTAAGTAAATAAAGAGTAGGCAGATAATTCAGAGAATTGTTCAAATAGGATCATAACATATGACGTGTCTGTCTTGATAAAATTATCAGTGGCTTGATAACAGTTTTTGTGAAAATTCCTATTACTATCTTAATCCTTCAGGGAATACTAATTATTATAATACAAAATTTTATTTTCATATAAAATTACTAATAGACGATTTATATTTCTTAGGTTCCTATTTATATCATACATACATATCTAAGTAATACAAAATTACCAATAAAATCCGCAGTGGCAACCGTACAACTGTAAACGTAAATTAAATTTCCAATATTTTTAGTTCTTCGCTCCGGTAGCAAAATAAAACGCGGCGGTGAGTTCCGCCACTCAACACGCAATACGACAAGAATTTAGCGGAGAACATCTTTACACTAGCTCCCTAGGTTTAATGACAGTTGATAATTTAATCAGCATGCATCTCAGCGTGAACGTGTTCAACAAAACTTCTCGTAACTAGTAAGGAAACGGCACAGTAATAAACGTATGTATATTGTGAAGAATATTTAATACAGCCATATCTGTTCCAGCAAATAACTATCTGGTCCATGGAAATTCACCTTTTCACCTTGCGAGCGGCCGCCCGCGTACTCCGTGGCGTTCTTGTAAACTATAAAATAATTATCGACGTCATAACGCCCCACGCACGCATTCTGCCCGAGACATGGTAGGTCGCGATTACTCGTGCACAATATATTCAAATTGGAAGCGCGACACCGCGGCCCGCAGCGGGGCGGCGCGGGGCGGCGGCGAGGCGGGGCGGGGCGGCGCGGGCGGACATGCCAAGGCAGGCAGGCAAGCAACATATTTACTCATACGCCCGAGGCGTAAATCACCGTGCATCTATTTCGAGTGAGAGCGCGGGCGAAGGCGAGCGCGGGGCGCGGGCCGGTCTGGCGCCAGAAGGATTCCCCAGCGCCTCGCTCCCCGCGTCTCCTCTCGAGGTCACACGCAAGTCGCAACCAAACCTAAGCTACTGTAGTGTACCCACAATCGCCATCGATATGAAATCCAAAAATATTAGCACTTGTTACGAATGATGGGCTATGATCACGCTTTAAAATACAAAGCAAATGCAGCATTATTTTATTATTCCAAAACGGTTTTCTTGTTGACTTGTAATAAATTATTTCTCATCAACTCAAAATACAGCTGACAATTTTAGATTATGAGAAGTCATGTAATCGTTTTAGCTATATCGAAAGAGGCACACTGTGTGCCTCTAAATAGCATATTTTGTATGAAACTACAGAAACTAGTAACGACTGGGACACTCACGTCCCCGTGGTCGTAAAAGTTTTCTTATAAAAACACTTGCTTTTTCCATATTTATTCATTAATTAGGGGATTTTTTGCATTTGCTTATTAACGTAATAATCCGCATTAATAGATAATTATACGCTACTGATTATGGTAGTCATCGTAACATTTATTTTTACTTGCACATCATATAATTATAAGTTTTTTAAAGAACACTAGTATTGTTTATACATTTTGTTTCTTGGTCCAGGATCTTTTTATAAGATTGATTTATTCCATTATATGTACAGATTGTTGCATTACAGACGTAACCATTTTCTAAATCGGAGCGTCTTGTTTCCTTGTAGCGTCGGGCGTAGATCTAAGTACGATTTACGGATTGTTTGAACTGTAAGCTTGTCAGAAACTTTCCTTCCAGTTCACATTTATAATGAAGCTTCATGTAGAAAGCAGGTATATTAATTATATCAAACAAATAAAAGAAACAATCAAAGGAAACGTTTGACTTTCAATAGGTCAACTATACATGCTACACTTTTATGGTAGTGACAATATAATAGGTAGGATATTTTATATAATTGTTTTTGGACGGAGCAATTAAAAATCTTCTATAGGGAACAGAAAAATCATAATTATTGGCATTTTATTGTCTTAAATGGAGATTGCCGTAACTTATACTTAAAAAACTCATGATAAATATTCCCAATCTTATTATTTTTTTTCAAAAGGTATAAATAGATTTTGGAAGGTACTTTCGGATATTTCGTAAAATATTTTCCACTTCTCTTCGTATTTCGGTCATTTAATACAGTCAAAAGTGATAGATACACCGCAGAAATTTTCAATATATAACATACAAATTGTTATTTTACACCTAAAACTTAACTTTTACACAAGTTATTTAGGTGACGGTCTTTTCGTTCTTGATATTCAAGTGTCATACCCTCCATGTTATTATAATATTCGTTGATTATTTTCGTAAGCAATAAATGATCGTCATAATGCTTATATTAGCCATCAAAAGAAGTCGATTTTGTCGTCTGTACGTAAAACAATTACACAGTTTCGCTGGGGATGTGGAATTTTTAAGTGTATTAAAAGATACAATAAAAAATATTTAAAATTATTATTTATTAAAAAAAAAAAAAATATTTTTTTTTTTTAATTATTATTATTTTTTACTATTAAATATTTTTAAATATTTTAAATATTTAAAAATATTTAATAGTAAAAAAAAATAACTATTATATATCATTTACTTACTTATTATATATCATGTAAGTCAAAATCTTTATAGACCTCAGGGACACTAGTGTCCCTTTAGGTATAAAATGGTTTATCAAGATACTCATTCTGAAAAACATTATAACAGTTTAAAATAAATCAGTTCTTAGTTCTTACCATTGAGAAAAGCTGTTATTTTCCAATAATGATAAGAAAAATATTTAAAAAATATATTAAAACATAAATAACTGTCACCTTTTATAGTTACATATTTGTTTATTTTTTTTTTGAGACAACTGAGTCCTCATAGGGGTTAATACGAAAAATAAAATAGTAAAATATAAAAAAATAACTTACAAATAATGTCTTGACCACATAAAGACAAAGAGAAAAATTAAAAACTCCTATGTATTTTTGTTTTATTTTATTATTATTAAGAAAAAAATATATATATACTTAACACATTTTCCATGGTCATATATAATTAAAACTTTGTACAACTGTATGTCTCATACAATAAGTACAAAGGAAATTCATCCACATTTCAAATGTATAAATACCCAATAATATTAATTTATATAGCAAACATTGTTGTATATATAAACTAATTACATAAATGAACAAAAAAAAAACTACATTTGCAATAAGAACAGACAGTTAATAATATATATTGTAATAGTATAAGAAATAGCATACAAGTCGAATAGCAAAAAATATTTACATATATGAAAATTAATCTAGGGACATTCCGGCATCATCATCTTTCTTGTCGTTTTTATCATCTGGCTGTTTGTCTTTTTTTTTGTCGTCCTGAGCCTTACTAGAGTCAGAGCTGGACGAGGCAGTTTCCAATGCTTTGAAAAACGCTTGCATGTCTCCAGTGTTGGCTGCGGATGTTACTTCAGTGGGCAGACCAAACTGAGACATAACGGGGCCCATTTGTCCAGAGGTTAAAGCTGACGAAAACTGGTTGGCAGCCTGAAATATATTTCATGTTTACTTGTCTACAAAAAATATGTAAATATATTTTTTCATAATCATAGCATATGGGCACAATTAGTATTGTTTATTATGAAACAGTTTTCTAGACTGTATCTATATTTAAATAAAGGTTAATAGCAAATTGAATAAAAAAAATATATTTCTGGGGTAGTACTAAGATATTGAGCTTCCTATTTTCACATTAAGTCAGTAGCAGTCAGCATCTGTAGTTAATGAAATAAGTAATAAAATAAAAAACATTATTAGGATTAGGAAAGACTTAAAAAGAGACTTAATTTTAAACAGACAGATAAATACCCCTCAAGTTATACTAGAAAATCATAGAATATAGACCTAAATGTGCTATAGAATACAGACATTAATAAATTAATTCAATTACTAACCTAATCCGAACCATGCATTTCATACTATATAAAGCGTCAACCAAGAGAACGACGCGGTTCACACGGCATTAATTAGAACAGCAAAACAAAATAATATATTTAAATTCAATCAATTTAATAAGATTTGAAAATATTTATGTCATGATCAAAAAGAAGCCGTGTGAACCGTGCGACAAGGTCCGGTCAGCGACCGGGGGACATCCACGTCCACCTCGTATGGTTGAGGGTTCACCTGGGCGAACTGCGGAGAGAGCAGTGTGGTCCTTACATCGTCCTGCGAGGCTGAGACGGGCGCGGCGGGCGCGGGCGGCACGTGCGGCGCTAAACGCTGCGCGTGCGGCGGGGTACTGGCCGTCGACACCACCTCCGGAGTGGCCAAGGCAGCGCCGAGATCCACGCGCGGCTGAGCGCCGCCGGCAGCACCCTCGCCCTCCGCTGGCGCATTCCCACGTCCCGCGAAGTAGTGCTCCAAATCTGATAGGAAGATTACGCCTCCTGTAACAACCATTTGAATCATATAGATGCAAATAAAGCAATCTTCCCATCAAATATTATAAAATATATTCTTTTCAAAATCTTATTCATTATTGTTATGATTTTTTGAATTTATTTAAGGTATTTTTGAAGTTCTAGAAATTACTGAACCTCACCAATTTTAGAGAGAATTACTCTCTTGTTTGTTAAAGTAAAAAAGGAGTAACACCCCAAGCAAACTCATATTACAGAAGCCATGACTTGTAAAAGAAATAAAGATATAACCATACTTTTGAATTAATAATTATCGAGTATAGCAGAGTTACTACTTACAATAAATGTGTACTATAGCAATATCTATTAATATTTTTTATTTCACAAAAATATCGAGAATATTAATAGGTACTGCTATATTTGTTTCTGTTTTATCATTACTGTTAAACTATTCACAGGTACATTTTACACTGTAATGTCATTAGTTTCCTTTTTTTGCAGGAGGTACTATGGTCAGTAACATTTATTAAATAGAGTACCAGCATTTTAATGTATGTGAGTGTGTGTGTGCGTGCGTGTTTGTGTGTGTGTGTGTGTGTGTGTGTGTGTGTGTGTGTGTGTGTGTGCGCGTGTGTGTGTGTGTGTGTTTGTTTGTGTATTTGTTTGTGTGTGTGTTTGTTTGTGTGTGTGTTTGTTTGTTTGTGTTTGTTTGTGTGTGTGTGTGTGTGTGTGTGTGTGTGTGTGTGTGTGTTTGTTTGTGTGTGTGTGCGAACGTGCGTGCGTGCGTGCGTGCGTGCGTGCGTGCGTGTGTGTGGACTTTACCTGGATTCGGTGCAGCAGCTGTAGCAGTATTGGGTGGAGTAGCTGTAGGAGCTGGTGCGTATCTAGGGCGCACCGGAGTGCGGACCGGCTCTGCTGTAGTGGTGCGAGGAGCGCTAGCCGCGCGGGAACTGCTTCCACTATTAGCAGAGGGACGGCTGCTTGTTGTACTGCTATTGTTGCTGTAAATAGTATATCAAACTAATTAACAATTAACAATATAAAATAGTATGGAAAAATATTTTTCTTTCAATAATTAACTTTTTAAGTTTGAAACACAACACATAAAAAAAAGCAGCACTAAAATGTAAATAAATAAAAAATATCTCTTTATTTAAATAAAATTAAACTAGCAAATAGAATCAAAGAAAGTAAATAAAGTGCACTTTTCATCTATTTAACCTATAAGTAATTTTTACTAGATATGAAAATTATTATAATTTAACTACAATTATTGTTACAAGTGAGTGAGTGAGTGAAGTTGATCAAAGAAACAACTGTCTTGATTTCTAATGAACATAATAAATGTGTTGGTATTAAGAAGAAAAGTATTCTTTCTGGATTTTTATTATGCTACAAGTTAGTTGCAACAAATCAAAAAATCATGTTTCAGAATATATTAGCAGCCCCACCAGCCGCTGCTTGAATTTTATATATATATATATATATATATATATATATATATATATATATATGTATATGTATATGTATATGTATATGTATATGTATATGTATATGTATATGTATATGTATATGTATATGTATATGTATATGTATATGTATATGTATATGTATATGTATATGTATATGTATATGTATATGTATATGTATATGTATATGTATATGTATATGTATATGTATATGTATATGTATATGTATATGTATATGTATATGTATATGTATATGTATATGTATATATATATATATATATATATATATATATATATATATATGAAAATGCTTGAAATGAAATGTTTGAAGTATATATAAATGAAAAGCTTGAAATATATATATATAAACTGAAATTTAAGCAAAATGAATTAACGAGGTTAGTTATTTAACAACAAATTGAAATAAAACAAATACTAAGGTTGATTCCTTCAACCTTTGGTGGTTGCCAAAATATAACAATAAAATTTCATTTTAATCTGGGTAGCCATTTCTCACAGACAAACAGATAAAATTTTTAAAAATCAATATTTTGGGCACTACTAATATTGTTGTTATTATATTGTTTATGCTAAAATATTATGCGAGAAGAATGCAAGAAAGTTCCAAAAGGCTGTTGTGGGCGGCCTTGGGAGAATTTAGACCTGGAAGAGGATGTATGGATCAGATCTTTTCTCTCCGCATGATCACAGAGAAGTTTTTGGCAGTAAACCAAAATGTTTTCCTACTGCCTTTGTGGACTTGGAAAAGGTGTGTGAGGGGGTTGTGAGAAAGAGATTATGGAAGATACTGCCCCTGTACAATGTGGACCTTTGCTACAGGCTGTAGCCTCTTTACAGAGATCACTCAGACTGCATGCAAGTAGGAGCTGGCATGTAGCCTTGGTTTGATATCCAATCGGAAGTGCTTATTGCATTATCAGAAAGCGAGTTACAGCCGTTGGTTACCACTCTGAAAGAAGGATGTACAAATAATGGTCTAAGCCTGAATGTGAATAAGATGAAGGTTCTGATGTTTGAAAGAAATGAAGAAAGGACAGAATGCAAGATCAGTGTAAATGATAAGATATTAGAACAAGTGAATGAGGTAGTATATCTGGGAAGTATGTTTGGCAAAGACGGAAGATACGAAATGGATGTGGAAAAGCGTATTTCTGCCGGTAACAGAGTTAAAGAGGCCTTAGCTGCATTGTTGAGACGGCGACACGTCAGCATAGATGCGCGTTTGGCCGTAAACAATGCAGTGTTGGAACCGACACTGTTATGCGGCAGCAAAACGTGGGTATACAGAAGAAGAATGTAAGAAAGTTGAATACTGTAGAGATGCAATCTCTTCGTCGGATATGCGGAGTCAGTTTAGCTGATCACATATCCAATGATGAGATATACAGAATGGTACTAGCGTGGATGTCACAGTGAGAATGAAGAAGAATGTGCTAAGGTGGTTTGGGCATGTAGAGTGAATGAGTGAAAAAAGAATGGTAAAAAAGATTTATGAAGGAAAAGTGAGTGGTAAGAAGAGGAGGGGAGACCTTGGTTGACCTTTGAAAACACAGTATCGACCCCACACCCCTCAGAGGGCATGCATGAAGGGGTTGATGACAGTGGACGAGGCGAAAGAGGTATGCCGATATTGTAGCGTTTGGTGCTCTGTTCTCGCTGCCTATCCCGCTAGGGATACAGTGTGAAGCTAAGTAAGTACTAATAATAAATATCCCCCTATAAAATTTTTGTTTAATTTATCTTCCATGTACATACAGTGATCAGTATCAAATATGCTATAAGTAAAAATTTAGCTGATATTTTAATAAACAAGCGCAATCAAATCATTGTTAGATCATTTAGAGTCTATTGATTACTGTATACATTACCCCATAGTGTTAAGCAAAGAAGACAAGCCACCAATTTGGCCAACACCTCCAAATAATTGCATCAACTGTTGTTGGGACATGTTATTTAGCAAGTTTTGAAGTTCTCCATCTTGGCCCCCACTTCCACCTCCACCTCTACCTCCTGAAGTAGGTGGGTTGTTTAAAGCTTCATTTATACGACGACAATAATCATCATCCTTATCAGTTTTTGGTTCCTATAATATTCAATAATTAAATAAAACAAAACAGTAAAGTATGGGTTCTATGGACATAAATGTTTATCCTCATTTAAGTGTCAAAGTGCTACAATTTTAAAAATAACAAAGATATGCTATATAAATAGTGCCATGTCTATAAGCCATGGATGTGGGATTTAGTGTTAAGCTAAATATATACAAGAATATGTCAACTCATTTTATTACCTGCAACCAAAAGAAATATTTCTTCGCAAATGACTTAAATTTCAGTACATAAACCCTTCCCGTTGTACATTCATTAACACGAACAAATTCACAGTCATCAGGAAATATTAAAAGATCATCTTCAACTTCTCCCGTAGTGCGGTCTTTCCAACAAAAATGCATAAGCGAGTCCTCGCCTTGATATACATATAATAAACCCTTCCTTTTATCAGGATGCACCATGCGTCCTTTTAATGTCATCCTCCCAGCTCTAAATTCAACCAAATGTTTATTTCCTCCAGAAATACCTCCCAATCCTGATGTGTTACCAAATAATGCTGTTGCAGACATTGTAGATGTGAAGTTCTAAAAAAAAAAATAATAATCTATTGATAAAATGAATCAACGCGTAAGGTAATAATAAATTATCGTTAATTGCATTTAACGAGATTGGTTGAGTTTTTTTTAATATTTAACGTAGCTTACTCGAATTACAGTCCAGATTTTAAAAATTGTAAGGATTACGATGAGTTGACATTTACAATGGATGACAAAAGAAAGCACACACCCAAGCCGCAAATGATAGGACAAATTTCAGATGTTTTTTTTTACTAACAGATTTCGCTTCAAAGAATAGGCTTTTAAGCCAAGATAATAAATAAAATTTCAAAGCTTATTTATATTCTTAGTATTTTATATTGGTTAAAATAATAACAATACATTTTAAAAAATCAAATTATAATATAATAACCTAACGAGTAGTAAAATTCAATATAAGGTCAATATACATGGTCCGACTTTAATGTGTACGTTCGAAAGTGGTTGTGAACAACACATGTTATTCTTTTACCATTCTTATTTTTGTTATTTTTTCCCACATAAGAATCTAAAAGTACTTAGAAAAATCGCTGCAATACAATATGTAAACGGGCACAGACGCCATATTCATAAGTCTGTCTAAAACGGCGACACCGCTAAAACTTGGGAATATTCTTAAATCACTAGGAGTTGGTAAATTTAATTAATCAGTTTCAATCAACATTAATGTTGACCTCCTCAATAAATCACTTTTCATTATCTAATGTGATCGATAGCACTCGTAAGACACAGACGATTGACGCTCTTTCACTAGGTGATACCCACTCTCAACTCTTTTACTTCTGGTCTTGCACAGAAAGTGATGTTGAGGTATACACTATCTATGTACTCAAATGCCGTTAGTTTTGATTGATTCACAATTAGGGCGATATCATCAGCATATAGGGCCAGTATCTCGTCCTGATGTATTGGCACGTCGTCCGTGTATAATGCTTGGCCATGCAGCAGGGTGATGAAGCGGTAGCCTTCTGGTTTTCCCGCGTTCTTGATAATTATATTTATATACCTTAAATAGGTTTGTGTATTTTATTATAAAATAATAAAAAATGAAAATTAAAAAAATCATATAAAATTATAAATACCTATATGATAATTGTTATTTAATGAGTTTAATTTTAATTATTAGTTTACAATTACTATAATTTATTTTATGTTATTTGCACATGAAGAATTTGTGATATTTGTTTTTTTTTGTATTTTGTGATTATATTAAATGAAATTGAACAATCTTTTTACTTAATAGAGCTTTCTTTATTTGCATAATAGCAAACAGTGTATGCCATTATGTACAGTGTGTGATATTTTTATATCATACAAATGCAATTTTAAAATTGAATACTATTTTTTTAATGTATCCTAATACCCTACAAGTGATAATCCTTAACTTTCACTTGTAGGGTCGTGAATAGAATCTTTAAAAGTAACTGAAATTTATTGACCTATGTTGTAGAACGTATACCTGCCACATTACATTACCTACTTTATTTTTATCTGCTTTGTTAGTTTTTTCTGACTTCTAATTCTAAGTGAATTTAAAGAAAAAAGAAAACTTAGCTTTCTTGAAGGCGTTTGCTGTTGAGTTTAGTTTAACTAGATAAATTAATATCTATAAGAGAAATTATCGGAATTTACTTGATATATTTATCAAATTTATACTAAAGACTGAATTCTTGTATACCTCTATTATCAAAATGAGCGGTGTTCAAACAGGTCAGTAGTTTTTATTTACAGCATACTATAAATCGCTTTTGATTATGGACATCTCTCTTAAAATGTAGAATGTGCTAACATTTAAGAAAATTGTGGCATTATTATACTCTGAAATATGACTTTTGTGACTATTTTATATTAAACATCAACAGTTTTAATGGTTTTTGCTATCATGCAGAATAGAATGAAGTATTATATTATTGAGCATGATAAAATAATAGTTTGTTATTTGCTGTTATATATTTTTTAAATATAATTTAATTATGATAAAGACCTATTTTACACTTTAAACGGAATAGCAATTTCTTACTTCTTTTTTGGTATATTTATGTATACTATGTATGATCAACCCAAACAAAATAAGATTAATTATATTAAATCGTTATCTTAGCAGTATATTGTATTTTGATATTGTATTTCAGATACATGGGTAGTTCATCCTAAGATTTGAAAGTAATAATTTTAATAAGGACTTAATAATTTGTAATATTACACAGCATTAAATGAAATTTGTAGTAAACATATATAAAAAATTATGATGGATTTACCTACTCAGCTCTATTAACCTATTGATATCTTTTTATAGTAGATTTATATATAGTTGAAGTATAATGAGAAATCATTAAATTTTTCAATGAAAAGAAGATAGAATGAGTAATCTAAGCAATATTGTAATTATTGCTAATGGTGAAGAACATAATGCCATTGCTTGTTTAACCAGATAGATCTATTTTGTTTTAAGATATTTTTTTTGCATTTATTAAGAATCATGTATTTTTTATACCCTATACCGGCCATTTTATTTACCCTGCCGTCAAATGAAAAATCTCAGGAGTTGTATATTCCACATAACACTTTCCACATAACCATGGTGGCTCTGAACATATTTTTGCAGTATATAACTTCAATAGAACAATGATGTAAAATAGCTTTATGGCCTTTGTCATTAAATGGAATATTTAAAACAAAAACATTTTTTTCAATTCAAAGAGTTTCTATACTTGCACTATTTGATTCCACTGAAGTTATTGTGTGTGATTTATACTTTAGTAGTGTTTTAAAAGTCAACCTATCTAGTGGATGAGCATATTATCCAATTTAAATATTATTTTCTTTATTACATATCATATCATTTATTAGTATGTTAAATAAATAAATTAAAAAAAAAGGAGGCTGCTATTTGTAATATAGTTTTCGTCAGCTACCAATAAAACTATGAGTCACCTAAATTTGTGCAATCTGTGTTTTTTTGCACTTTATTATCAGCCAAAGGTGACGTAATAACTCTTGTATTCAAAGTCGATGGACCAGCGCCGAGCGCCCGCGCCGTTCACTTGCCGCCGGCGCTGTCAATAAACTTTAGACGCACGAGGCGAACTTCGTTTTTTTACATAGTTTTGCCCTCCTTCCCGGCCTTCACTAATCCACCCAAACGACGCACATTTATAGTCTATCAGTAGGTAAATTCAAAGTTTTTCATGTTTCGTTAGTTTCGTTTTGGTCACGATTAGAGGTCAAGATTATGAATTAATATTGCCAGAATCAAGCTCGCAGTCGTCGGTGAAAGTGGCAAATACGAGTACTCAGGCAGCGGCGCGAAACGAACGTGAGTGGTCGTGCTAGTGGGGCCCGACGTGGCGGAAGAAACGAAAACATTAATATTATTGTATACTACGGAAAATAATATTATTATTAGCTTACATTGAAATATAAACCGTTTTATATATCGCTCGTAATAAATTAAGTATAGAAATTAAGCGAATGAGAGATTTCCTTTCATCAAGTGTTAACTATTCGTCGCCAATGTATATATTGTTTTGGGAGTTGCCAAAAGTGGTTCCAGATTCAGGATTGCGTTTTCTGATTAGAAATATGCTAGATATAGATAATTGTGACAAATGAAGCAAAGTGTTTATATGGAATGGCGAACCATGCGCAGACGAGCGTGGAGCCAGCGAGTTTGGAGTACATGGAGGACCCGTATTTCGTGCCACCAGATGACGATTCCACACCAAGTTTCGATTTGGCCGTCGACGAGTTAGATGAATTAGAGAACTTGGTCAGCTGGCCACAAGATGACACTGAAGCCGACTGGCGCACACTACCTGACCTTGTCGAGTCTGCTCTTTGTATTGAAACTGAATTTTACATGGACAATCGCCGACGCAGATTGCGAATATTTAAGAAGAAGATGCGAGAAGTTCGTGTTACATTTCAGGACTTATCTAAGCCCTACCTCGCTAAAGTATCTAGCCACAAAAACTATAAGAAATTTCTAGGTATCACTCCAGGAGGTTCGTGTTCTATTTCATAAAGATATTGTTAAGATTCATCATATTTTTCTTGTTAAGTGATAAGTATATGCCTTTCGAGTATGTTGCAATTTTTTTTTTACCTGTCTAAAAAGTGAACGGCGCAACGTAGCTATGTTTAAAATTTGGAATAAAGTCTGCTTTCAGTTAAAACTTAGTGGTTGACTTAAATATGTAATGGTTACGTGTGACCTACTTAATATGTGGACACGCACATTTGTTGTGACCTTAAATCCTACCAAATTATTATATTTCTAATGTAACCAAAAGTGTTTTGGCTGTATCATGTATAGTATAATTGGTCCGTAATCGGAATTAAATCACATAAAGTCTAAATGTCTAATACCTAGCACAAAACATATTTCGTAATATTCGTTGTTTAATTTTTATGATTTAATTACATTAAAATGTAATTAAAGTTGTTGTGGCACAGTGGTACAGCGTATGGACTGTGAACGTGACAGCTGTCAAATGAATCATTTAATATTTCTTAGTTTTTCTCTTTCTTTTAGCTGAAGAGGCGATGGCTGGCGCGGGCGTCGGCGATGCTACTCCTGACGAGTTAGCTGGGCTAACTCCGGAGCAGGCAGAACAGCTTCGCGCCGAGTGGAGCCGGGAACTAGCTCGTGTGGAAGACGAGATTGCTACACTTCGAACGGTTTTGCAGAGCAAAGTAAGTGATATAAAGTACTCATTACAGGAAATATTTAACTAATGTTGGAAAATGTTATTTTCTTTTGTTACTATGACAAAAAAAAAGATTAGCAATTTAATTCATTATTATTTATTTCGTTTAATTAGTATATATTGGCCATCTTTAATGTTGGTTATTTTGTAAATTTTAAGTTGTGTTAGGCTGAGTAATTGATATTTATTACAATTTGATATATAAATTATATTTATTTAAAATTATTTTTAAATTACCTTATGATAATGTAATTAATAATAAAAAAACATAGCTTATTTAAAATATATTAATATAACCTATAAGGTTGCTTGCTTCTAGTAACGTTTAATAAAGATAAAAACCAGTTATTTATATTGAATAACTATATTCAGAAAACAAGTTGACGCGCTCGCTGAGATAATAATGAGAATAGGAAAGATCTTTCATACTAAACTTAAATTTAAAAAATTGCTTCGTTCAAAAAATTTTTATACGCTTTTTAAATTTAAGTTTAGTATTTTCTGTCCTAAGTGTGGAATAACACTTTAAAAACATAGTAAAAAAAGATCTTTCATTTCATAATATAAATCACGTAGAATCAATATGTAGATTCAGAAGTCGTTGTGTTAAAAATGGCGACACGACAATTGAGATTATTGTATTGAAGATAATTGAAAATATTACAATATGAATTCCTGCGTTTTATAAATTTTAGAATAACATACTTACCTTGGTTTTAAATGCATATTCTTGTTATTTTATAATTCGCATACGTTGTGTTAAGTGTCCTCGTCCATCAAAACGCAGCCCGGTGTCGACATTATATTCAATATTTTCTGTGAAATTGATTTGTCATTCTCTTTAATAGATTAGGCAGAGTTCCGATTTGAAAAGAAAACTGGGAATCACAGTTTGGAAGGAAATAACAGAAGATGTGAATCAAGGTTTGAAAAACGTTAAAGAGAGCCATGTGTAAGTAATTGTCATCCAAAGAGCGTGTTTTTCACATAATCTCTAAGTAAATCATTTTTCTCGAGGGTTAGAACATTCATATCATTAGTGTGGTAGCGGCTTCGCTTCGCTCGCTGTATAAATTTTGCTTGCGCCTCAGCAATATAGGGTAGAGTTGGCAAAGTTTCGTTCAGTTGATTTTTGATTTATTGTATAACAGTTATCAAACAATAGAAACTCGCGTGGCTGCACTTACACAGGCTGTCACTGAAGCACCAATGTAAGTATCAGCTATCTTTGATTTTTGTATATGTATCACTATACTAATTAAAAGTAATAACTTTTCTGAATCGTTTAAAATAATTGTCTTTCTCAAGTAAAAAAAAATATAGTTATAGTAACCATATTCCTAATATATAACTTAATTTCGAGCAATCAGTACTGCCTTAGAAAATTTACATGAATTTACAGTTGATTTACAGCAGCTATAGATTTTTTATTTATATGAAGAAATCTTCCTAAACTTATCAAAGGACTGTGTCATATTAATATATGTAATGAATATTATATAAATCACCATAAAAATCAATTTTTGACCCTGCTCCACAGAATCGTTATTCTGGCCTACACTTTTCATTTTAACAACTGAACACCTATCTATATATTTATTTTAATTGACAGTCTTTCTCGTTAGTAAATAAGAAATAATATCAGATCTTGATTTTTTGTCAAAAGATTTTCAACAATTGCCATTTCAAATATATCAAAAAATATTTGATTATCATACTATATTTTATTTTAAATTCTTCATGTACGTTTATTTATGATTTTTTATTATTTTTTCTTTAAAAAGCATAATAGTTGGTTTGTAGTATTTGTATGTAGTATGTATGCAGTAAGTAGACTAAATATTTTTATATTCCATAGGTATAGGTTCGCATGTAATAGAATAAATAAAATTTTATATTGTTCTAACCCAAAAGAAATTACATACTTTTTAAACATCAAAATGCTAATTATAGATAATTTTTTGTAGATATTTCTAAAAAAAAAAAAAGATTTTCGCATTAGTTTTACTTTGACCAATAATTTTGAATACGATTAAAAAGTAGTAGATACATTTGAGCTGGTTTAAGTAAAATAAAAACAATATTGTTGGCATTGTTCATAAAATAAAATATTAAATAATTGATAGATATACCCATTAATATACCTTAATGTATACACATTGTAATATTAATAGCACAACGCTAAAACGCCGTCTCAACCTTGCAAAATTGCATAATTTTACTTAATGAACTACTAACATAATTATAAAATTTAACTTTTATTTTATAACAATTGATATGACGAATATAACCATTGACATGGAGTGGGTAACTTGTTGTACTTATGTATGTTGAAGTAACGATATCGCATTTAGATAATACGGTGCTGGTAGTTTTAAGTTGCAAAATGTACAGATAAATTAATATTTTAACTATTTATATAAAGAATATATGTATATCAATCAAAGGTATTTTTTAATAGGTACTTGATGTTTCATAATCGACTTCGTATATTTTCACTATCAGTGAAATGATGTATCTATAGCTGTGTTTAAAAAACACTACTTCTAGTGAAGATACATAGAGATGTAAAGTGATGTCCTTTTTATAGTGACCTAACCTAATGTGGTATAGTTGCCGCTTGTATTATTACACTACGTCATTTAGACCAAACATTATGGTTTCAAAACAGATACCAAAAAACTGAATCTGTGATAAAATCGACCGCCGAGAAGACAACGTCGATATTCGGCGGCATCACCGCGGGCGTGTCCAGCAAGCTCGGCCAGATGCGCAACTCCGAGTCGTTCCGCTCCATAGAGGAGAGGGTCGGCTCTGCGTATGAAAATGTTAAGGTATGTCTATTTTTTACCATTTTGTGTACTTTGTTTTACCTTTTAAAACAAATCACTCCATCCTCCTTCATCATATGAAATGCAAATATCTAACGTCTACCATTCCTTAGATCACAAAAAATGTTTTTAACATATTTAACGTGATATTCCATACTTAGTAATCACCAGCAGGCCGCTTCATTCTTCGTTTTTATTTGTTCTTTATAATTATGTCTCTTGTGTAGCTATATTAAAAGCTGAAATAATAGTCAAAACTCAATCTTCAAAAATAAAAGAAAACGTTAAGAAAACATTTTTGAATTATAGTGCAATACTTATAGTGTTGCAATATAAGTATTGCATCTTAACTATGTAAAATATGTTAGAAGGCTTTTTTTGTTATCACTTAATTGTATCTATAGTGTTTTTTAACTTCGCGCTGTGTCCCGCATGTAGAAGAGCGAACTAGGGCACCAAAGGGTATTAATACTCTTTCTTTCCCAAATTCCGTCCAATTATCAAAGGTATTATAAGTATTGCGTGTTGAGTGGAACAACTCTACTAACTAACTAGAGGAAATGCAAATATAAAATTATTAAGTCCCCTGATTGGAAATCGAGCCCCCAACTGTACGTATACGGTCATATCCTTATACACGTGCAAATATTATGCATATTTTTCTCAATTAATAAAATTAAGTTAATAATATTTGTGAGTAATGAATATATTGCTATTCAGAGGCCGGCCTGTCGTGGCGCAGCGGTACAAGCGTGTGACTGTAAACGACAGGTTATGGGTTCGATCCCCACTCGAGGAAATGAAATATTTAATATTTTTAATTCTAAATATTTAACGTTTTCATTTCTTCGCTCTGGTACAAGGCAAAACGCGATGTTGAGTTCCGCCGCTATACACGCAATGCCTCGGAGTTCGGTGGAAAGTAGTGGAACTGGAAGTGGAACGGAGTGTCTTAACACTAGGTTCCCAAGTTCCCTCTGCCTACCCTGCCGTGTGCGGGATATAGCGTGAAGCTGAGTGACTGAGTGAAGAAATTATTTTCAAATATTATAATTGATACTCTTAAGCTACTTAGGAAAATTCGTCATTTTTACTGCAATTAGACACTTATTATTACTTAAATTCATTATCTTCAAAACTCACCTCGCAAAATAATATCTACTCATATTACATATATATCATGAGAACATTTCTAAATCGTTATTTATATTTACAAGTAATTAATAGCGTACTTGTTAAATATGCCTTTACGGAGTTCTTATGAAATGCGCAATACCTTACGTGCGGTCATATTATTATTGACCGTTTCTTGAGCGAACGTACGTCACGCTCATAATAAAGTGCATTAAACGTAAGAAATGTGCCAATGTCGGTCAAATGTGTTTCTAGTTGTTAATATGTAAAAATATAAAGATCTTAGCTATAGATAGCTTAAAATACGAGGGGAGTTTAATTTATCCGTATGAATACTAAGTACATTAATTCGTAAATAAACTAATAAATCTAACCAGATATAATTCGTCAACGACAAGTGAGGTAACTGACTTGACAATAAAAGAAAAATGGACACCGCGTTACGATGTAATTCCTTACAAAGCGCAAAACGTAAAAGAAATCGTACTTGAAGAGATGGTCACTGCTTATCAATCTCGAAATGTGCACCTTCAATTATCTATTGTTTCTAAAGTGATCAAGTGCAATTAATAATGAAATTGTCAATACATATGGGACTGAATGAAGATAAAAAAGATAACGAAAATGACTAACAAACTTTCTATCGATCGACATACTATTCTCATTCAGGACTGCTTAATTTTCGAAAAGTCAGTGCAAGCTTCCAAAAATTAATGTAAACAAGAGTAGACCCTCCGAAGAAATTGAAAATCACTTAATCTGCTGGAAAAGGCATGGCCACGGTATTTTGGGATTCAAAAGTTTTTTTTCTGATTGAATATAAAAATATGTAGTGGCGCAGTGCCACAAGCGTGTAACAGTACATGCGACAGATGTTCGATCCCCACTCGAGGAAATGAAATATTTCATATTTTCAATGTAAATATTTAATGTTTTCTTTTCTTAACTTTAGTAAAAAGGCAAGGCGCGATGTTAAAGCTCCGTTACAGTTAGCTCTACACGCAATCTTTCAATTTCGGCTAAAAGTGGGGAACGAAATGGAGAGACTAACTCTAGATTCTCAGGTCTCCCCCCCTGCCTACCCGCGCGAAACAACATAATGCTGAAGTAAAAAAGATACTCGCTATGTATATACATAATTGCCGTCCTATATTCAAAATTTTAGCTTGCGTGTTCACAAAATTAATGACCCCTGATCAATAAGGGCATACACTAACACATGTCACCGACGCTTTGCGGCTTTGAGTGTTCAACCCTAGGTTTCTAAATTCCCGCTGCCATGTGCGGGATACAGAGTGAAGCTGAGTAATTGATAAAAATAAAATCTTACGCTTTAATTTTTTTGGTAAATTTAAGGGAAGCACTAAAATAAAAAATATTTTCAAAGCAGATATAAGTTCAAATTTAGAGAATTCAGAGAATTTACTATTTTATTGGAAAATAAAAATATTGATTAGTGTGTTTTTTTCATGTTAATACCGAGAATACATTGTACGCCCCTCGTTATAAATTGTTATTACATTGAAAGCACAAAGTAACAGATTAACAAAACATACATAAATATTATTTATAGTTTTAATTTATCAGCATTAATGGTAATGTTGACATTATTTAATGTATTTTTTTTTATTGTGTTACTGCTATACTTATAATAAGTCAGTAACAGAACCGAAAATTATTTAAAATATACATATTTTAAAAAATCTTATGGTGACGTTAATTACCTACCCTTCCTTCCTATTTAAATCAATCAAAAAATAAAAAAAATGTTACAAGGATTTTATTCATTTAGCTGAAATTTTAGTTTTCAATGTATAGAAATTATCTGAAAAAATATTTTATTACATTGACATTGAAGTTGAAATTAGTAAATAAAATAGCGTAACTCGAACGATGAAATCCGCGGATCGATCGATCGATCGAAATCAGTAGGCAGAGGTAAATTGGGAACCTAGAAAATAAAAATATTTCTTGTGTCAAATGAGATTAAAACCACAATATGTCGCGTTTACAGCTTCTCGCTGGTTAATATTGTTATTTTACAAACAGAATCTAACTTTCTGATTTAGACTAGTGTAGATGTGTCGTCATTTGGAGTAAAATAACGTTAATCATTTCAGGGTAAAGTGGCGTCAAGGTCGAACTCGACCCAGAGCTTCGACGAGGCGCTGCGCGACGCGAGCCGCGCGGCCAGCGGCGCCGCCTCGCCCACCATCCCCGAGAACAAGCCCCTGCCCTAAACAACACCCCTAGTGGCGGATTTACTATAGGGTCAACCATACTGCTGTTGCCCACTTATGCATTTCAAACGTACTGTCGTAAAAATTATATACGAGCAAGTATTTATTCATTTTTATGTAACAATTTTATTGCATTAATATGAACAAAATAAAAATCTTTTTGAAACTTCGGTTGCAGTCAGCAGGTAAAATGTCGGTTCTATTATGAAAAACCCGCGTTTACGTTTCTTATTTTAATTTTCCCAGTCTGTGAATTCTAATTTTAGACTATAAAATAATCATAGATCCACACGGGGAAATGATATAATAGAACTAAAACAACGTTGGCCAAAAAAAACAGTATGGCCATTGATATATTGAAACAGTCAGTCAGTGGCATCAGCAGTGGGCAATTGCACTCTGGTTCACCCAACACACTTGCTTCATTCGATTATGAACGACTAATTGACAATCTTCAATAATATTTTATAAATTCCTTAGTTTATTCAATTGACCCAGGACCAGGATACAAATATTAACAATAAATTAATAATAAAATGTGATAATAATCAGATTGGGCCCTGTATATTAAAAATCCGCCACAGTTAAGTGTCACACGCCGCGATTTTTCATTTATTTTAAGGCTACTTTTTATTTTGTTTAGTTGTGAACAAAAAAAAAGTGATCAGATTACTTTATATAAATAAAAAAGAACTATTTACGATTTGATTTTAAACTATTCAAATCAAACAAGTAATTTGATCACTAAAAAATAAACTGATATCTACTTTAGTAAGATTCATTTTATCAAAGCAATTAAATTGAAAAATTAAAAAAAAAAAGATAATATATATGTTCAAGTGGATGTGATAGTAACACGCAAGGCTAATAAGTCATTCGTGTTCCTTGTATGTTTTGTTAGTAATAAATATTATTAATATTAGTGCAATGTTTTGTGCCGCTAGATATTAATCGAACTTCCCTAAAAGGCGGCACATATGTATTAAATAATTCTAAAATAACAATCGATCATGCAGTCTGTTATCAATTCCAAATTATTAAAAGCTCTGAAGAAAAAATAAGAAATACCATACCGAATATTTTAAATTTGTTAACCCAATAAATATTTCATTAGCGAAGAAATAGTAGCAAAAAAAAAAATACAGCACTTGATAAACCCCACAGTAATTGCCTTTTTATTTTAAGATTATTGTGTTTAAGGGTCTTACAGGTTGCCTGTTAAGAATTTTTGATGAATGTACGTAATAGTGCGCTACTTTTGAATTCAACATTTGAAAAAGAATTATAACGAAAGTATTAGTAAATTATTGTGTTTAGGCTTAAAATATAATTTGCTTTACTTTGCTTTTGATCGTAGAAGGCGGCGTGGACTTAATGTAAGATGACGCTACAGAGCTTTGTGTGCTATCATGAATATCGAATTGTATCACTTCTTTAATTATATGGTTCTCAGTAGCATTCCATAAGATATTTAATGAATTTACTGTTATAATGTCACTAATAATGGAAGAAAATGTAAGGAAAGATGTTTAATACGCTTTGCGGTGAGCACTTTTATATAAAATATATACTTGTTGAAGTCACTGAAATTGTAATTTATATAACGATTAGAAGAGAACTTTGTATGATGTACTTGCCGACGCCTGTTGAGTCCAGTTCAAAAGAAAATATTTTTATAAGATGCTTAGCTTTCCTTTAAATAATCCCATTATTTACATTAAAGGCCTTAAATGGTAAATAAATTTATGTATTAAACATAACAGTGTTTTTTTAAGAGACTATTAAAAACCAATTTTATTAATTCTTTGCTGAATTTGTCACATTGGAGTTTTTTACTTGACATTTTTCCTTCTAATATTTATAAAAAATATATATATTTGTTTAATAAATTCTTCAAAATGAATAATAAGATTTTAGTTATATTATAATACTGCAGTAAATAATATTGCATCAGAGTGACGCTTATGAATTTGACATTGATTGATAGCAATATATTATTGTTACTGAGAAAGGGTAATTATAGGAAAAAAAAGTTTAAATATTTCATAAACAGATTGTATTTGAACCTTTACTTCATCAATTTGGTTACCGCTATTACCTTAATATTAATATTCCATGAATAATATAAAAATAACAGAATATTGATATTGCTATGGTTAATTTGGTGATCTAAATGCGTTGAGATATTACAACAATGTGCCGTACAACTGAGGTTATTAGCTATTTTATTGTATTTTATACTACAAAATATGTCCAATTATTATTTAATCGCTTAAGTTTTCAGAATTTATAGCCTCTAACAATTATTTCACAAAGCATAGGCAGTAAGGAATTTGACCAGTTTTTACAATATTGAAGCGTACATACAGACAATAGCAGCGACTATGCAGCGTTAATTATCATATAAAACCACTAAAACCAAACGCCAAAACTCAATAATTTATACTTCTCTCAGACCCTGTTGTCAAATGCCCTATTGACAAAATGTTTATTTTTTTCTTAAATATTTTTAAGTCAAAATAATAAAAAAATGTTTGGTCGACATCGATTTATTCAAGATATGTATATTATAATTGTAGGCGAATTGTGGCATTAACGGACGAGTACATTCCCTAATTCAGAATGAACATTAATCAATAAAGAAGGCGGACTTGTTTACATTAATTAAGTTACAATAATTATAAAGGGACGTTAAAACACTAAAACATCATACTTTGTTTTTTTTATTTTATGCTAACGTTACACCAGTTTTGTAAAGGATTCATATAAAATTATATTAAAATTTAGGCAATGACGATTTAAGTAGGCTACTTTGAAGGTTAATAAGGCGATTACAATTTTCCAATTCCCCAATACAAGGATGAAACATTGAAGTGTCGTATTTATTTCATAATAAAAAAAATATATTAAAATAATGAACGCGCAAATAAAAACCGGCCATCAGTGCTACAAAACTCGTCAATTACTAAAACCTTTCAGAAAAATATTCAGAATGTTATGTATACTTACATTATATGTAAAATAAGTAAGTAATACGGCTCGTCATTATACACTGATAGCTTAAGTTTGTTTTGCTTGATTTGATACTAACAGAACATAGAATAGTTATGACACATATCCAACTACAGTACTTAATGTTAAACACAAAATGCAAAAACAATGCTTATCCAACAATATCGCAACTAAAAAGCCGTACGTTTTCTTCGTTTTTACTTATTACAAATAATAAATAACAGTACACTTGATACGCGGATTGAGCGTAATAATTACAATATTTTTACTGCATACCCTGCACGAAGAAAATTGGAATCTATTTTACAATCTATATCGAAACCTTAATTGTTGAAGCCTACACAACAACATTTGTGTGCAATATCGAAAAATTATACGCTAACTACTACAATTACCACTACATGTATGTTAACGTGAGTCGTCGCCGTGGACAGAACGCAAAGTTCTAAACGATTACAGACGCTTATTATAAAGAATATCCGTAAATTTCGTATCATAGTTCATATAAAATGTTTAATAATTTTTGTAATCATCCCTTCCCTATAATAAGCGACCTGTAAGGAAGGCATTCTGTGACACCTTTAGAAAAAAATGCTATATATATATGTATTTAAGCGGTATTTTATATTAAATCTAAAGTAAAATCGACTTATATAAAACGATTAAATAAACAAACATTTATTACAACTAAAAGCGGGTACATGAGAATGAGAGCCAGAATTTTCTTTTGGTATCAGATTACATAAATGTAATTGTTTATATGGAATTCTGGACTATACTTATGTTACTTACTAAAATTAATATTTCAATTACTAATTCTTATAATTAATCCTCGGCCTTATTTAACCCATCTCCGTTTAAAAAGAGATTATATAAACCTAACACAATCAACAGTTGTTATGATGAACCATGAGCTATAATAATATTTACGAGTTATATGTCGAGTTACTTGACTCAAATAGCACCATTGTTGAGATTCCATTATATATAAAATTAAAATCTTAATTCAATTTAATTCTTGGATATGATTAAACTTTAAAAATAAAATAAGAATGATAAAACAAAGCAGAAAAATATAGAAATCGCAGCAATGGTGCTTTACAGAGAAACCATACAAGTCAAGTTATTTTAATACTGTTGATACAAATGTAAACTGTCTGATTATGTGCAATTGCAAAAGTTGCTGAACAATTGTGAGAAAAATGATTGAATGGTGGTAAAGTAATTTTATGGTAGCAATAAAATAGATTATGTGTATATACAACACCTCTAAATAGCATATATATTTATACAGAAAATGGTCGACGTCGCCATGTCATTACGCCTATTATAATAAGCAGAGTGAATGAGGTAAGGAGGACGACATGCCCTTCACATGGAGTCACAGAATTAGTAATAAAACCATATAAAAATATTGCCCCAAACATTACCGCTAATATGCACGGTTATTTTCTATTAATTATCATAATTACTGCATATACATGACGATGTGACTATATCTAATGATTTTTAAAATGAATAAAGTATCGTTAAATAAAATTAAGTGTTACCTAATATTACCTTGAATTGATTTATCTTACCAAATCGCTCGCTAATATAGATGTTACAAATTCACCTAAATCTAAGACACCATTGAAGCCCTTGTTTAAAATCTTATCATCGTATTAAAAATAAATTATGTAAGCTACATCTAAAGTATGTTTACACTAAGTATGTCCTTCGTTAATTATGTTGCTGTTGTATGTATGATTTTAGACACAAAATAATCTTAAATACTAATAAAATATATCAAGTAATAATAAAAGAAGCCAACATAAAAATAACAGTATACAATCTAGAAGCATAAATGATAGCTTTTTAGTAAAGCGAATGGCAACATTATAAAATTATAAAAGAAATAAAAAAAAATAGAGCCAATATAACCTTCTATAGTTTTCAGTATACATTTTAAATGTACTTTGCAAGATTAACACGTTAATGTGACATCATCATAATCGAGAAATCAAATAAAAATCAAAAACATTTAAACGAAATCGATGTTTAAAATTAAATCGAGAGGGTTAAAAAACATCGATATAATATATAACTGTATCACATGATTGTCATCGAGATGAAAATCTATTGCCGTTTTCAAAAAGAAAAGTCAACAGTCAGATTGTAGTCTAAATAGTACCTAAAAGAAAATATATATTTTATTTCTCTAGTTATGCAGATAGATATAGATTACAAGCATGGATGTTTATAATATTTGTATAATGACAACATAAAAGCGCATATATATGTATATGTATATGTATTTATATATATATATATATATATATATATATATATATATATATATATATATATATATATATATATATATATATATATATATATATATATATATATATATATATATTTATTAAATAAATAATTTCTGTGAAGTTTTTTTTGTAAATAAATACTTAAAATGTATTAGAATACTTTATCTCATACAATAACAACATTTATCCGTTAAGATTGTGTAAAACATTACCGAAAACTTTTCTCGAAACACAAATGTTGCGTTATATATCTTTCGTCCAAGCACGTGTTCCTTTTAAGAGCTTAAAACCTGATTCCTTGCAAATGATCAAAATATTACTATGCAAGTTTTCTAATCATATCTATATAAAATTATCTATAAACTCGTATTGGTGTAAAGTTCACGCATTTGAATAGACAAATTATACATTAGGCACTACTATTGATTTTTAATGATTTATATTTAACCTTGCCTTTAAGTTTTATTCAATAAATATATAAAAATGTAGAAATTTATTCAGGTTTTATTTGGTATTTGCCGTTGTTTAAAGCTAATATAAACTCTTATAACTATAGATATATGCATTATTTTAAGGCCAAATTAGTACACAACTGTATTCAAGAACAAAATATTGTTTACTTATTGATGAACTATTAAGTTAATAATTAAAATTAGTTTTAATTATTAACTCATATCAAAAAGATGCACTCATTAAAAACATATTATAAACATTCCAATCTATAATTTTAAAAATATAATTTATTCAGTTCTGAAACTTGTGCTAATGAATAATTTAATTCATTTAGTTCATATCAGACCCTCTGGCCATTTTATGAATACACATAATTCATATAAAATGTCAGTATTAACATTAACTTTATACTTTACTACATTTTACTTTAATTTATACGATTATATAGTTTCCTCCAAACATTATTACTTCACGATAATATTATATATTTTCAATGTTTTAAAGTGTTAGTTCACACTAAGGAAACTAGGAAAGAAAAGTACTTATTTAGAAAACGTTATAAAAACTTGAATGCACCAGGACTTGAAACTCGCGCCACTTGGAAACCTTCCAAGAAACAATATATATCCAGCTACGTTCAAATCTTGATACGTTTTCTAAATAAATAGTTTAAAGTTTCACAGTATTTTTATACATAAATAAAAAAAAAAATTATAAATAATATGTAATGCACATAAAAAAAATCTGTGTCACATAAGAAAGGAAAATGTTGGAATTTACAAAATCATTGCGAGCTTACACATGTAAATAATGTGACACCGTTTTAATGAGTTCTTCTACACAACTATATTATGTACTCGATATGAACGTAGCAGCCTGTATATGTAATAAATAATTATCTATCATAAGTTATAATGGCTGATATTTATTTACCTTTCATTCTATATTTATTGCAGTAATAGAGGTTATATGCAACGCCCAAGCCAAAGATACATACATACATACTAGAATCTGTTTTTCTTAAAACTATTTTATAGTACGGTGTTGCGCTATTTCCCTTGTATATGCAACGTGACACGTTGAAAATATGCAAATTAATTACACGTGAGAGTTATAATTAAAAAAAATATTTAATCACATGGCGATTGTACAGAAAATATATAAAAATGCATTTTACAACAAAATCGTAGACTTAATTACTAAAATTCGAAATATGATCTTTTCGCATGTAAAACGTTACATAACGAGAGTAATCCACTACCTATTAAAATATAATCTGACATTCCCCAATGTAATTCGTTCTTGTCGTTAGACTATAGTCTATTTGTAGTCATATAACTAACGCTAGTTCTAACAAATATATGTGCATAATGAGTAGTAACGTCACTAACATATCGCACAAATGTAAGTTGTAATGGCTCTATATTAGGTTCTATAAACTAAATTAAAAGAGTCGCTAAGTAGATCCACGTCTACGTTGAGACGATTACTTATATTTAATTTTTATATAAAATTTTATCAACTTTAGGGTATTATTTACATAAATTAGCAGAAATTAGCATATTATTTTTACCAAACCTTCTACATTCTTAACATATTAAAAAATAGTCAATAATTTTAAACTCGATCTAATATAATAATTGGCTGTCATGCGCTCACTCGTAACTATATCTGCCCCTCCGTAGCAACCATTCGAGAAAGCTACCCAAAACATTTCGTACGAACAATTAAATGAAGTGAGATCGAACAGTACTCCCGGCACACCCGGCACTCCCGGCACACCCGGCACCCAGAGGAGGAGCAGGGAGGTTAGGCGAAGTACATGACCTTCTTGGTGACGGCGTGCACGGTGATGGCGCGCGCCATGGCGCCCGGCGTGCGGTCCTCGCTGCAGGCGGACTGGTGGCTGCCCTCGCCCGAGTCGTGCTCCTTCTCCACGAGGTGGTAGCGCGCGCGGAAGGCCACCAGGTGCGCGTAGTACGCGGGCGCCGGGATGGACACGGAGCGCGTGCAGCGCACGTACGTGTGGCACAGCTGGTACGTGAGGCACTGCAGCTCGTCCGACCCGAAGTGGTTGTCGTCCCACAGCACGTGGTAGTGCGACGGCCGCGACGTGCCCTGCGCCGGTCGACGTCACGGTAAGTGAAAAGTTACGCCGCCACGGATTTATCGTGTATATTGATTTTTAAACATTTATCGTAAACTCGACTGTTTCGAACAGTTTTTTCAGTAATCCGTGACTACGAACGTGTTCAAAAATCAATATATGCGATTAATCCGTTTAAAACTGTTTCATTTAAAACATTTAGATTGTTACACAAATTAAAATCAAAGTCAATATCTCAATACTCCTTATAAAAAATAATAAGGACCAGTTTACGTATAAAGTTACGAACGTTACGAACGAAAGTTTTCGGATAGTAATCAGACAATTAATGGTATCTTAAAGACAATAATCCCCCATATAAAAGTCCACAACGTGAAAAAGAAATGTTTTATCTGTCAGATAAGGCTACCCGGTAGTATATGAGCCTCACCTGTATGCCCTGGTGGCTGCACAGGTAGAAGTCGAACTCGGTGGGGTGCGTGATGCCGAGGTCGACGGTGGTGCCGGCGGGGATGTTGCCGGACTTGCCCGACTGCTCCTTCTTGTCGGCGCAGAACAGGCGCGTGTGGTGCCGCTTCTGCACCACTATGAACGTGATGCCCGGCTTGTATTCCGCCTCCAGCTGAACGAATTATACATGTCAACGGTGATTTATCTAATATTTAACTATTCTTTTTGTCTCTCGCTTACAGTAGTTACATATGTTTGAATATGTTATAAAATATGTAATTATGGTTTGGTATTTTGATACACAGATTTGCCAATCAATATGAAGTGTGTGACGGAACGTGGGGGGAAAAAAAAGGAAGACTAGATTTACTCTGCCTATCCGGCTAGATATATGCGGGCCGTAAAGCTAAGATTTCGCGTGCAAATACTAGTTATGATATCATTTTGAGTATATCTATAAAACTTATGACATTTCATCTACATTTGTGTATTGCAGAACGAAGAAATGAAAACATTAAATATTTCATATCATCAAACGGGAATCGAACCCAAAACCTGTCCACGATTAGTTAAAACAAAATCCTTGCAACATAATCGACATACCTTAATACAAGCCTCCCTAACAGCAGTAAGCTCGTGCTGCAGCACATGTATGAACTGCCCCTCAGATATCCCATCGCGGTACATTATAATACGATGCGGTTTAAACCCGCCCGTGCTCTTGTAAAACATGATGAGCAACTCCTGGACCATGCTGCTCATCTCGTGAACTATCTCTTGTCTGGAAGTAATGCTGTATAGTTACGATGTTGTTATTTTACGTGTGCTTTAGAAATTGTTACATTTATAGATTAAATATAATTATGCAAAATTGTGATGTATTAGATTATGATTACGAATAATTTACTTTGGATACTATATACCTACATATTTCAATTTCGCAAGGTCATATTAGCTGAAAAATGTATCCAAAGTACATTAAAGTAAAAATAACAAATGTAGTAATTAGAAATAAACATTTAATGACTAAACAGTGCCATATGCATTGTGTCATATGTTTTTATAATTGCGGTTTTGCGTTCTGCCTCTCAACACGCAATGTCTCAAATACGGCGGAATGTGGGAAATGAAACGAAGTGCTTTAACACTAGGGCTAGGCTACCAAGTTCCTTCTGCCTACCCATTTGCAAAAAGATTCGACGTGAAATGAAATAAAGTAAAGCGTAGCGTGACGTTCCGCCACTCAACAAGCAAATAGAAAGTCGGTAACTGAAGTGTCTTAATGGGAACGTAGTGCACTAGGTTCCCATTTTTCATCTGTCTACGCTGTTTTGTGTGTTTTTCTTCTGTCTACGCTGTTTTGTGTGTTTTTCTTCTGTCTACGCTGTTTTGTGCGGGTAAAGCTGTTTTTTAAAATAAACTAAATATGATTTCTAGTACTAATAATTATAGACACATAAAACAGAAAGATATTGTTGATAAATAAAAATATATGTAGTTCATATCTTATGAACTAAACATATTTCCTTCGAAATTAGATCCATAAGTCCTTTTAGAGTAACCAGCTACTATTAAAATGCTTTTAATATATTTGTATATGTATATTTCAAAGAATACACCTACTCCATTCAGAGAGTCGTAAGATAAAATATAAAAACTTAATATAAAAATTACCTTACAGGTCACGATTAATGAAATTAATTAAATAAAAATTAATAAGTAATGCTGATAGCGCTGGTAATACTATAGATCGATGTATATAGAACTAACGTAACACAATGGAATTACATGAAAGATAAAATTTCCCACCGTTTTGCATTTCTGTGGTATTTAAAATGTTCTATTTTGAAAATAGGTTAATTCAGGGTAAAAATAAATATATAAATGAATAATGGTGCTGCTGCCTACCTATGCTGCTGCACTCGCACGGTGGCCGCGTAGCGCGAGGGGTGCGCGTCCATGGAGCCCACCACGGCCGCGATGGACGGCTTCTTGTTGTCGCCGGCCGGCGGGTGCGTCACGTCCACGCCCAGGAAGATCACGGGCTCGTTGAACACCTGCCGGCGACATGCTCTGTTATGTGGGGGTACAGGGTACCGACAAGCACCGCTCCAGTTTTAACATATTGGTTGTTGGATGCCATTAGTCTTGTTTAGTAAGGAGATAAAAATAAAATATTTCATTTCCGGGGGTGGTAATGGTACCTACAACCGTCGCGTTTACCACTGCGCCAGAATACCCTCAATTTTTTTATTCTAATATATCATAAAATCCCACAAATCAATTCTAGTCAAAATTAAAAATATTATAAAGAAAAGTTTACAACTCTACCCAAAAATTGTAACAAAATAACAATTGTGTTACTCTGCGGAACAAATTTACACTCACTTTATCTAATACTTATGGTAAAATGATACACAACGCAATTCGTTTGTCGACTCAGAAGTGTTGTATAAACAATTTTATAAATTTAATGTACTAATTATAATTTAAAAAAATGTCCGATAATTGTATCAGCCAACAGAGTGGTCTATTGTTTTACAAACACATGGCCACATCGCAGAAGACACAAAAAAAAAACTAATTATAATAGAATGCTTGGTGCCTGTCCAAATGCTTAAGTATGCAACTTTAAATACAACAGGTCGTGAACCCAAGGAAAACATTTACTATTTTTGTTTCTTAACTCTGCCAACAAAACAAAGCGCAGCGTTGAGCTACGCCACTCAACACTCAATATATCAAATTCTATGAAGAGGGTAGAGGAAGACCACGGAGAGTTTTAACACTGGGTACGTTAATACCCTCTGCCTAATCTGCCACATATGGGATAATCATAAATCTCATTTCGCTACTTAGTTGAACGATAGGTTGTGAGCTCGTTTCCCACTCGTGAAAATGACATATTAAATATTTTCAAACCAACTAACTAAATTCAAACTAACTATTTCATGTTTTCCTTTCATTCGCTCTGGTCTCAAGGCAAAGCGCGGCGTTGAGTTCCGCCACTCAACACGCAATGCCTCAAATCCGGCAGATAGTGGATTAGGGAAGTGGAACGGAGTGTGTTAACACTAGATCTTCAAGTTTCCTCTGCCTACCCTGCCATGTGCGGGATACAACGTGAAGCTGAGTGAGAGGGAGTAATTTCCTATATCTACTTTTAAAAATAACAAAATTTTTATTTCAATATAATAGTAGCAACAAAGTAATATTGTACCAAATATGAACACTTTAAATGTTAATAAATAAAATCGGCAGAAATAATATATATTTTTCACCTTTGGACGTAAGGAAGGCACTAGTATGGAATTAATGCCGCCAAGTTTAACATTGATTTTAAGGCAGAGATTGCTTAGCGTTTGTGGAGAAGTCTTGTTCACATTCTTGGCTTGCACACACTGTGTTGCCATACCGAGGACTGTATCACCAACTCTTTTTACTTCAGCTGCAATAAAAACAATATTGTACAATAACCTGTAACTGTGGATCTGAGATAATTAACAAGAACACACAAAAATAATAAAAAATTACAAGTATTTTGTAATAATGTTACAAAATAATACTATTTTTTTAAAAAAATCTTAAATTTTTCTACCTTTTAAAAGTATAGCCGAAATTACAAAAAAATCTATATATAATTTAAAAAGATCCTATGGTCGCAAGATCGAAGCCTGGCCAATCTTGAATTCACAGCAGCGTTACATATTTAATTTGTAATATTTTATTGTTAGGTTCGATTAATTATGTAAGGTGGCAAATAGTGTGGAAAAATGTATGTAACCAAGTTCTAGATAATATATAAACAACTCATTTTTAACTCAAAGAACATTAGAAGAGAGTGAATTTTATAACGATGTAATTTTCATTTAACTCTAATTTCAAAAATACTTTTTTTTTTTCATTTGTAATTGGTTCTACTTTGAATAATCACTACGAATGCAAAGGTTTACTTAAGTATTGTGATTGTTTTAATAGATCATCTCACCATATACAGGAGTTTTGCCAGGAAGAACCACAACCACCAGTTGCAGCTGTACAAAAGTAGACTTCAGGTATTTAAACATGGGCTCCACTTGGTCCGGTCCCGTCGCGTATTTGCAGAAACATGGCTGTCCTATGATAGGCATTCCCGCGTCGTTTGATATCTTCTGTAGTTGCTGGGTGAAATTCCTAAAATTAAAAATAAAATGATATAAACAGTTAATTAACTGTATAAAAAGTTTTACAGTCGAATTAGGACATGGATACGTTATTAACGTTCATTATTTAAATATTATTAAAATACCATTTTAATGTAGCATTTAGCAAAGAAATTAAAATATTAAATATCTCATTTCCTCGAGTGAGGATCGAACGCACAATCTGACGATAATCAATAATGGATATTAATAATCCAGATGGATTCTGTTTTCAGCAGAAATATATAAGTACATATGATTGTTTTCTATAACAGTAATAATAAAAAAAACCATCGACAAGTTCATAAGAATATAATGCCTAATTTATATTTATAGTTAGTCTAAATAGTAATATCTTACTTTAGTGCATCTTCTCGTACAGTCCTCTGTGGTGCGAAGCAGGCTATGGCCCACACGCGAATTTCTACACCCATGAAAAACTGCTTACCGCGCATATCCCATACGCCTTGGTTCGGCAAAGCTTGCTGCGAAAACACACACACACACACATCTTCTAACTATTGTGGATATCATGAGGAAAATATTTATTTTTTTATATATATTTTCCTTAGAGACCTGTCGTGGCGCAGCGGCACAAGCGTGTGACTGTAACCGACAGGTTCTGAGATCGATCCCCACTCGAGGAAATGAAAATATTTCATATTTTCAATTTAAATATTTAATGTTTTCATTTTTTTGCTCTGGTACAAGGCAAAACGCGGCGTTGAGTTTCGCCACTCAACACGCTATGCCTCAAATTCGGCGGAAAATGGGGAACAGAAGTGGAACGGAGTGTCTTAACACTAGGTTCCCAAGTTCCCTCTGCCTACCCTGCCATGTGAGGGATACAGCGCGAAGCTGAGTTGATTATATTTTTGATTTTTCTACGGTGCCGAGAACGGGAAGAAAGAAGAAAAACGGATTAAATATCCAGGTGCAAGTCGCGCAGTGAAACAATGTAACTTCTCAGTCAATGCAATCAAAAAATGCCTTTATGTTTGAACTCACCGACAATTAATTACGTAAACAAAGTAGTTTAATACAAAAGAGGATTTTAATGAAACAGTGGACGAGGCAAAAGAGGTATATAGAGACTGTGGTACATTGCACCCCATTCTCTTTGGCTACCTCACTAAGGATAAGATATGAAGCATTATTTTAGATTGTTAATAATATATTATGACATAAATATTTTGACCCTACCCTCGCACACTACCGTTGCCCAAGGGTTCTAAATCCAGGTCAATAGAATTAGCAAGGACTAACTCTTATAAGCTACTATAATTGAGACATTGTCGCATGCAATATGTTAAAAAAATATATTACTTGTCCACCGAGTGAAGAGACTCGCCCGCCATATTGCAGTTTGGGCGGCGGCAGCACGCGCCCGCGCACCTCCATCATGTTGTTGGATATGGTGAGGCCGAACTCCTTCACGTACAGGTCGGTGTTGAAGTTCGCACGACGTACCAAGTTGTTGATTTCACGCTCCCTAATGTAAACAAAAATCTGTGCTTAGTAAGTTTGTCTCTTCCAGTACATGGCAGGGTAGGCACAAGCGACTTGGGAAGTTAGTGTTAAGACACCGTTCGATTCGTTCCGTTCCCCATTTACCAAAAATTTGAGACATTGCGTTGTTATGAGGCGGAACCCAACTCCGCGCTTTGCCTTGTTACCAGAACGAAGTAATGAAAACATCAAATATTTAATTTAGTTATGACAAGCGCCAAGAAAGTTTATCAATTATTATAATTTTTATCCACTGTCATGTTCTATTACACTTAGCTTACTAATCTTGCCTAGCTCAGAAGGCAAGAAGGAATACAGCACAATTCCAATAGATCCGTATTTGGCACCTTCTTAGTATACAAAATATGATACAATTTCTTTTTAAGCAAGCACTACAAATTGCACATCAAAAACAAAGACAATTAAATAAAACTAAAAGAGAAATAAAAATAACTCATCCCACAAAATGAGAATCAAACCAACAATCTCTGGACATACAGTTAGACACTGTGCCACAACAAAATAAATAAAATTAAAAATGTTACCTGTCAGGTGCCGAACGAGCTGTTGCTTTGATCATAGTAGACGTTTGCATATCTGTTAGTTTCTTAATACATCTCTGTCCTGGCACTATGTTGCAAACTTCTAGAGGTAAATATGTGTGCTTGTGTTCCTGCCCTACTTGGAGACAGGGCAAATGTGGATATCTGAGTTTCATTTTATACTTGTCCATAAAATATTTGGCCACTGTACATTCCACTGTTTGACCGTTTTCCAGTTGTAGAGGAAAACTATAAGAAATAATTAATACATACAAAAATAATATATATTATTATCATATTTAATTATAATATAATCTTTACACTGTTGATTTAACTCAGTAGTATTTTAACACATGAAATATTGCAAGTAAATTATTTATTTTCCTGGTATAAATGTCAATAAAAGTTATAAGATAGTAATAAAAAAAAATGCCATTTGGCAGGACAGACAGTGAGAACTTTGTCTGATTTGACTTTATTAGAGTCTAGCCATTTGTTAGATACGCAGAAAGAGTTGTCTAAATAAATAAAATACTAAGTAAACAATTTTCCCTATTATAATAAGGAAAATTGTTATATTAGTATTTATTTTTTTATTATTATTTTTCCCCATGACATTACAATCTTTGAACCCACAACTAGTTATAAAAGGTTGTACTGAGTGAACTATGATAATAAAATATTTATAATGCCTATTAGATGTATATTTTTTTATTTGAAAATCAATTCAAAATGACATTTAACAACCAACAACAATATTATATATTTTAATTAATACACTGTATTATTACAATAATTTATATTCTTGTTTTGTTAAGTTGAAATGAAAAATCACTTTAAAAAATAAATATATAGTATTTGTTAAGAAAACTGTATTCTCAAAAGAAAAATATACAAATATTAATTATTAAAAGCTATAGGAAGTAACTAGATTAGGGTAAATTAAAAAGCAATGGCGCATTTACAGCACGAAGTTAAAAGAAGTAACAGTATAACTTACGACTGCATCTGTGCTGGCCTGCGAGTAACATTGCACACTCGGTACTTTCTCTTCATAGTTCCACAATGGGTTATTTCTATTTTGAGTCCTTTTATTTCTTTGGTAAATTTCACTCTTTGAGAATCTGTCAGCGGCTTCCTTTGTTCATTAATATCTCTTATGTCAAGTACTTCACACATGAACTCTATTACAGGTTGTGCTTTATAAAATGCTGTTGCAGAAACTATAATAAGAGAAATAAATAGTTTTGAAATATTTTTTGTTACAGATCCTTATTGTTTGTCAGCTTCATACTTCCTAATCATTTAATGCAAACCCTGCTTTCCATCTGACTGCAAGGCATATTGAATGAGGTCAATGCTTATAAAAACTTTCTTATCAGATCAACAATATGAAAAAGGTGTAGTATAATTTATATATCGCTGATGAACAGTCCGAACAGTCTACTTTATGTATAAATGTACCAAAAACATAAAACAATAAAAATAATCCTATCAATAACACATTAAAAAATTTGTTCCATTTAAATATTTCTCATGTCTAATATACAATGGAGAACCAAGCATTTACTTTATTAAGAAAAATAAATTATCATTGCTCTAAATATACCAAATGGTCACGGCTGATCATCTTTCATGGATGTAACACATAGGGTGAAATATTTAAATGCTGTATCTAAAAAATTAATAGAGATTGGTGAAAATTTATGTAAGCAGGATTATTATTTTCACATAATGATTATTTATCCATACTATGTTAAGACAGAAAATGTCTACTACTACTAAAGGAATACCAAATGTTTCTGATGTGCCACCTATCAATTACAAAATACCATACAAGAAAAGAAGGAGAAAGCGATATAGTAGTATCTAAACTGTATGTAACAAATTGTGGTTTACTTTATAACAATTACTTTCATTCTATTTTATATAAAAATAGGACAAAATATTGGCAAAATCATGTTAGTTCTCAGTACATTACAAACTGTTTTTTCACTCAAATAGTTAATGACAATAACATGACATTGTGTATTTGCTGTGGAATCAATGCCACAATTTGTGTTACCAGACTGCGGTATTGAAATTTGGCTAAGTAGGAATCCCAGCCACAATGTCTTCACCACAATAGCCACAAAAAAGAATTCATTATTTATTAATATAAAACTAATTGGTTATACCAGTGTTTTTATTAACCATTATTATTATACTAATAAGCATTTTAAATGACCACCACACTAATAGTATATAAGTAATAGTTTCTAGTTTATATTTAATTTTTATGGGAGAATTTTGTATATACATTGTCCTTTGCCTATTTAGCAATATATACTAAATGGCATCAAGCTAAAAAGAAACATTTTATTACCATCAATATTCAGCATCATTTTCCACTGGCTGGGTCTGACAGATTGATGGAAGCCAAACCAAACTTCTCTACCACCTCCTAAGGGATGATAATATCCTTCTGGTGAGGAAAAGAATGATCTACCAACTGGTGTATACATCATTGATGGTAAGTGTCTCATTACAACATCTAAGGCTAGGATTGCATCATAAGGGATCTGTCTGGTACGGCCCTCTAAAGCTTCTTCAAGAGCAAACAATGATACCTAGAAATTATAGTAAAATAAAATCACATTAATCTCTTATCTTTGAGAATTATTTAAAGTGTTTCATATCTTGTTATTAGCATTATAATCTATAATCACAGCAAAATATGTATGAATTCAGAATCTTATTTGACTTCTATAAATCTTATAAGTAATATAATCTACATCTATAAATATACAAATATTGTTATTAAATTATTTTATAATACATTTTACTCATAAATATGATAACTTATAACTCACCTGTGCAACCCACTTAATTGTTACTCGGAATATTCTATCCTTTCCTTCACCAGGTAAAATAACTTCTAATTCCACTCGGTCATTGCCAATAGGTAAGGGATCTCTGGTGTATAAGTTGTTTCTACCATCAAATACAGGTTTCAAAGCACCAAATATCTTATTGTAAGATTTTACCATAGTATCAACAATTTCTCTATTAACCTATAAAAAAACACTTTTTTAAGTAGATTATTTTGAGTAATATAATTAAAGAATCACATTAGCTAATTTACATACTTTTCTAGGACACTTATCAGGTTGTATATTAACATCATAATGATGAACAAATCCTCTTGGCATTGATATTTGAAAATGATTAGCACGAAGCATTATTGGTCGGCCTTCGTGACCTAAGTTTGGTCGTCGCGGGCATGTTAGCACTGGTAGATCGGGTGGTGGTGGCGCTGAAGGAGAAACAAGTGATCCACTTGTCACACTGGCTGGTGGAACGCCTATTGCTGGTGCGGTGTTAGGTGCCCCTGTTGCAGCTCCAGTGGTTCCCGTTGCTGCACTTGCAGCTCCCGACACACCCACCGCACCTGTCGTGGTCTCCCCCGCTGGAGCTATAATTCAGTTTCATATAAAATAACATTTTTACTTTATTACATATTACATGGAAGCAATAAATATTTGACAGCTGAAATTGTAATGTCCCTCGAAACATTATTTAGGACAGTCAAACAAAGGATGATGCTGTCGTGCTTAGTCGTAGTTGTAAACATTTCAAGATAAGATGCTTACGTTGACCAACGGGGTACATCTTCAGGAATAATTATATCAACAAAAACTTAAAATAAGAATATACAAATCCCTCGTGTTAAAAATTGTAACAATGTGATAAATGAATGTGGCTGTAAACTGCACTCTATGCTGAAAATTGACATTTGTCGAGCTATTTTGACATCCACAGACAATTCAAATACTTTTATAGTAATAAGACACAAAGGAAAGGAAATTTAGAATATAAAGTTAGGATATACCTTGATTCTTTTTTGCGTATTATATTATAAACTGCGTTTATATTTTAATTCTTAAGGATATATAAATAAATGTAGTACATATTGAAACTGGTTGTAACAATTAAGACTATCAAATTTTTTTTATCTGCGTTAAATCGAAACTTAAAAAAAACATATTTTTAGAATCGATCAATTTTCGCTACTTTTCCCTTTTCCAGAAAGAAAATGTCTATCCCTTACAGTGGTACCATACGACGTTCTGGGGGCGTAGTTTCTGCAATTGGAAAACAATTAAGGGCTGTTAATCTTAAGGCTGCAAGACGAATAACCGTAAAATTTGATCCATTCAGTGAAAATGTAACACACACTAGGTGAGTAGAGTCTAATAATTGTTTTATTAGTTGTGTATAACGAATTTATTCTCCTCAGTGTTTATAAATAGTACCTATCTGCCTATAGAATCATCCGTATTTATATATATATTTTGAATAGTTGGTTATTAATACTAAATGGTAAATACGTTTGCCTTTATAAATTTTATTTATTTAAATAATGCAGGCTTGTTTATTATTTGTTTTAGGAATTTTTTACATTATTTAAGTTCCCCCAAAATAAGCCTCACGAATCCAAATTGTGTTTTAAAGACAGACATTGTATGCGATCGAAGTGAACCTACAATTGATGTTTCTATTGTACCTTCTATAGCTGGTAAGAATTATTTTATTATTATAATGTTATTATTCTATCTTATTGCAGTGATCAGAAAAACTTTTTTATATTTTAATTTAAACCATATCATTATGATTCAGAAGAGATGTATTTTTGACTTCACAGAAGTAACATAGGTCACTTCACAGAAGTAACATAGGTCATCACTGTCTAAGTTCAGTTCATGTTTGTTATGCTAAAAATCTGTTTTACTTACAATTAATACTTATTTTGAAATTAATTTTTAGAAACAGCAAAAATTAGCAAAGTAACATTTAAAAGTGGTAATTTAACTTGTCTGGAGCTTCTTCAATTATTGAACAAACATATATCATCTCTAGCACCTGAAGACCAAATAACAAATACAGTACAAACAAAATTAGAAAAGAAAAAAAAGAAGTGAAGATGACCAAATCCACCAAAGGCAATCTTCACGTTGTTGAAGAAATTTATAACCAAATACCAGCATTTACAGATGTATTCTCTGAAGATACGTTCTATATATTTGTTCTTATATTCGTCATGTCAACAATTTTGGTTGCCTTCATTTTATCAAGATTTATAACAATCAAACCTGTAGAATAATATAGTTGTAGGTTGAAAATAAAATAATTATTTACACTTGATATTCTTTTTTATTAAAAAAATATATATATTTCTCCATGTGACAAGGACATACTGATTTATTATATTTAAAATATGCAGCATAATATTGATGATGAATAGGTAAATCTATTAAATGATCTAACTACAAAAAATAAATACAAAAAATCTTATAATGCTCTAGACCTGTTCTGCCATCCTAGTTGTTTGTAACAAAGTTTATTTTTTAACTTCATGCTGTATCACACAATCCCAACGGTAGGCAGAGTTAACTTGGGAACCTAGTATTTCACCTTTGTCACCTTTGTGTTCCCCACTTTTAGGCATTTAATTTATTTTTGGAGGCATTGCATGTTGAGTGACGGAACTCTGGATCTGGATTCCTATGCTTTGATTTGTTACCAGAGCAAAGAAATGAAAACAAAATATTCAATTTTAAAATATTAAATATTTTCGAGTGGGTTGACTGAACTCACAACCTGTCCTGTTTACAGTCACATGCTTACTCCACGACAGGCCCCTGTTTTAGAGATTACATGTGTATATTTCAATTGGTTGATGATACAACATTTACACAGTATGAACCTAACATCTTTATCACACAGAAAAGATTATCAAAAATTACTAGTTGAGTACATTTTGGGATATTCTGAAATTCAAATTCTGAACTCGGAAACTGACTATAATAATGTTATTTGATCTTTTTAGGTTATAAAATATTCATAAATATTATGTAAGTCATAAATCTATTTTGGGTTCTTTTAGGAAATATGTATTCTCATTGGATTAAATCCTAATAAATGAAATAACAAAATAGAAGTTTATATGTAGTTTATTAAAATTTTTCATTTACAAAATAGCAATCAAAATACTCTTAGAAGACCTCAGAACTCTTGTGCTCCCCAACGAATCTGAAAATATTATTTAAATAAGTCCTTTAAAAAAATATAATAAGGTAATATTTTTACTAATTTTTAAAGTGTTATTTTACACTTAGGGCAAAAAATACTAAATTTAGTCCAACTTTCCCATTCCTTGGATGGTTTCCACGCGCTGCGGGTTCAAATCCTGCTACATTCTAAATGTTTATACGCTATTTAAATTTATTATAATAAGATGAAATGATTAATTAATTATATTTTATAAACACCAAATTTGTGGTATAAAACTAAAGAGTACACAATATACAAAGACATATTTTTTTTACATGACTTTATAATATGTAGTATGTCATATATTTATACATATTATGTCTTTAACTACCCTGTTATAAAGGAATACATTTATATGGTAAGAAATACTTACATCTTGATTACGAGCTTTTTGTTTCCTCTCAACCAGTGACGAGAGTGCTTCAGACCGTACCGCTAACGAGTCTATCCTCTCTACGAGCTGCTGGTAGGGGGACAGCGGCTGCGCGCCCATCACTACGTGACCCAACTTTGAATCGATTTTGGCATCTAAACGAGCGTTACGAATCAAATTTACAATCCAACATTCTGCTTCATCGGCCTGCATGTTTAAGTTTTCTGCTAACATTCTAAAATAAATGGAAACACCATGTATTATCTTATGTTAAAAAAAAACGTATCGACAATTGTCTCTTAATACATTTAACGTAAGTGCATACCCAATACTGATAACTTGATGAATACGACAGAAAGTTTCGAAAATCATGAGACGGGCGTTCTCAACGAATTCATCCAGACACGCGATCAGGAAAAAGTCTGTCAGCAACACGGCCTGGCACTGGTTTAGTTTCCTGCGCGCCGCCTCGAAGTCGAAGTTGACGTATAAATGTTCAATGAACTCTGTTATTGGGTCCCTGCAATAAAGTATCAATTAATATAGTTGTAGGTCATTATAGTTTCTTGTAGCTATTATATGATTGACCTGTTTGCCTTTAAAACGCGACAGGTTGTGGGTTCGATCCCCACTCGAGGAAATTAAATATTTATTATTTTCATTTTTTGCTCTGGTCACAAGGTAAACAGTAGCGTTGAGTTTCGCAACTAAACATACATTGTCTCAAATTCGTCGGGAACGGAGTGTCTTAACACTGGGTTCCTAAGTTCCTTCTGTCATGTGCGAGACATAGCATGAAGGTAAAAAAAAAATAACTTGTCAAGAAACAAAAATAAAATAATTATTGTATAATATCCTAGTTATTTTAAATATAAATGTACATTATATGGTGAAGCTATAATATGATACACATATAAAATAAGTTCTATAAAAATACCTGTAAGTATAAGCCTCCTGTTGGATGACCTTGACAAGATCCTTGAGAGCGTTCCGGCGTGATCGGTTGATGATAACAGCTGTGGCCAAGTAGCGGAGGATGTGGGGGCACATAGTTTGAATAGCGTTCAAATATCTAAAACCAGATTTATTATTATTAAAAAAAAAAACCCACTGGCCCGTATAATACTCTATGGAAAAAGTTTCTGTTATTTTCTATTCTTTTTGCATCTTTTGGATATATAGTTGAATATCACATACATTTGCTATTACGCTCTTTATGTTAGTAAAAGCGATCGCACTAACATTGTAGCACAAGAGCACAATCGTGTGACTGTAAATGCCTTGGTTGCGTGTTCGATACCCACTGGCCTTCTTTACCCCAGAGTGTATCGATCATAGTCTTTTATTGTTTCTCGACGAAAAATTGATGATCGGATTTTGGAAGTGTTTTAGTGGATCTGTCAAAGTGTGTTTAGTTTAGCGTGAAGCTATAAAAAGTTAATAAATGTGTTGATATAAAAAAAATATTAGTCCTGGTTAAGTTCTAAATAACTTGTTATAGTATTCAGATATTAAGAACACCAAAGGGTGAAAAATATTTTACCCCCAATAATATTTTACTCCAAATTATAAAAATAGATAATACGTTTAAAAAGTAAATTACTTTTTGGAAAGACTGGCATCCATTGCCCCAACTTAGTAGTAAATTTTACAGAGGGACAGACTGACATGACTTTTGTTTTAATATTTATAACTAAATAAATAAGAGGCTGTCGTGGCGAAGGGCACAAGGGTGTGGCTGTAAGCAGGTTTTGGATTCTATCCCCACACAAGGAAATTAAATATTTAATATTTTCAATTTCAATATTTAATGTTTTCATTTCTTCACTTTGGTGACTTGGCAAAGCGTGGTTTTGAGTTCTGCCACTCAACACACAATGCCTCAAATTCGGCGGCAAATGGTCAACGGAACGGACTGTCTTAACACTAGGTTCCCAAGTTCTCTCTGCCTACATTTATGATACAGCATGAAGCTGAAAAAAAAAAATTAAAACTACAGGATCAAATAATCTGTGGTGTATAAGAAATAATACAAAAAAAACTTACAATGGCTTATACAAGAACATTTCAATGATGAGGTCGCGTCCTTTCACATGATTGAAGAACACGAACAATGACCAGTGGACCAGCCACGTGCGTTGCTGCAGCGCCTGCATGTTGTTGGCAGTGGCTCCTGCACCACCATTATCGATAAATTCACGCAGCTTAGTTAAATCGTCGAGTGCAGCGTCCCAGTTTTGTACCAGAATTTCACTCGCAAATTTACCCCAGAGCACGGATAGATAATTCTAAAAATGAAAACAATAAACGTTCACAAAATGTTTAAAGTACAACTAAAACTATATATGTGTATATTAAAACTTTTTTAAACTGGCTTGTCGTCATTTCACTTTGTTTAAAAATATAAATGACGGCGTCATTCACGAAGATGTCAGCGAAATTAATAGTTCATAAATTTGAAAACGAAAGTAATTATAGATCATTAAGTATATTTATTGAAAATAATGGTGAAGTAAGCAAAATTACCGAATGGCAAGAGGGTGTATATATAGGAAACAAAAGAGTAGAAAAGGATAAACCACGATTAATTGTTAAAATAATTACTGATGACAAATTTAATTTGTTAGATTTAGATGCTTGTGCTCAAAAAAATGAGAGATCGGAAAACTTTAATAATAGCATAGTTTTGTCTGATTATCCTTTAGATTTGAAGTTGCAACATATTTCTGATCTTAAACAAAATGTAGCAAATTATGAAGGACGAGTGCAACATAACGAAAATTCAATTTCCGATATTGATAAAAGTAGTCATTTATTCAAAAAATATTTTAGATCGTCATTACCATCTAGCTGTTCAGACTCAATAGATCCTTTGGAATATAGTTTGGAAAGAGTAAAGGAGAATAACGCAAATATAATGGAAAATATTCTTATTCTGAATCGGACGTTAAATTATACTAAAAACAGGGATTTGCCTAATCCAAAAATATTGCGGTCATATCCTTGTGAAGAATGCGGAAAGTGTTTTGTTTACGAGACTGGTCTCCGGCGCCATTATGCTGTAAGACATGCATATTGTGATTCGCAGCCACGATGGCAACTTGTATGGACATGCACGGAATGCTTTCAAGTTTGGCCTCAACAAGATTTAGCCCTTGACCACGCAAAGCAGTGTTGTAAAGGCGATAGTATTAATTATGTCCGTGAAATTAAAACTTCTTCACTTTTACAATGTGAATTCTGTGAAAAAGTATTTACTAGTATACCTAGATTGCTAGCGCATTTGAAATTGCATACCGTGACAAATAACTATGAATGTAACGCATGTGATGTTGCCTTTTTGTGCTATAAAATAGCAGAACAGCACTGGACGACGTGCATGTGGTTAAAGTTGTGTTATCAGTTTACTTTACCCAAGATGCTGCTATGTAATGCTTGTGATAGGAAGTTTAGGAGTTACGACTTGTTATATAATCATAGGTTTGTATTTGTTTCACATTTCAATATAATATTTGATTTGTTTAATACAATATTTTATGTTTAAAGGTACAAAATGGCTCATTTTATACCTAAGACAAATGACGGTAATTTTGCATTAACAACCATGCTAGTCTACCAGTGTGAAATTTGTGGACAGTGGTTTAATGAGGTACCACAACTTCTAGAGCACAGGCATCAATTTCATCCTCATTATGAAAATGGACCACTTGTTAATATTGTAAGATTCCTACCGCCTAAATTACTTTTTTTATTAACATCTTTTGTAGCGTCACACTGTATTCCGCACATAGCAGGGTAGGCTCTGCCTACAAGGTAGGTCTGCAATCTAGTTTTAAGACATTGCAGGCCAATTTTCGAGACATCGCGCTCAACGCCGCACTTTGTCTTGTTACTAGAGCGAGTGTAAAACAATTTTTATACCATTGAATTTACAGTTCAATGTTGTGACACTGCAGCAATATCAAATTTATAAAATATTTTAAAAAATCAATCATCCTTTAAAATTCCATTGTAATTGGATTGGATAAAAAAATGTTGCTGCTTGTTTTTTTGATTATGCAACATTTACTTATTATATAAAAAAATGGACCTTCCACTAATTTTACAAATTTACATCCTTTTTTTTTCATTTTAAAATCTAATTCAATTTCAAAATATTGACATTAAAATTAAAAATTAATGGTAGGAATCCGTCCCACAAATATATAAATATAAAGACCTAATGTATTTTCTTTTGTCACAGGATTCATTAGCAACTGAAGATTAACTAAAGATAAGAAAATATTTCAATATTCTATAGACCGAAAGTGATATTACTCATTTATATATGTATATTAAAAGCCTTTTATAAAAATTGATAGTGGATATATTTTCATTTTAAAGATTGAAAATATTTACTAATTATGTTAACATCTATTTAAATGATTTCAAAATAAAATGTCTTTTTGAAAGTTACAATAATATAATTTGTTTAATATCTATTAAATTTATTTTTGAGTATGTAGAGAGAAATACATTCCATTCCTCAGGTTTCAGCCCAAATTTGAGGCATTGCATGTTGAGTGGCAAAACTCAATGCCATTCATAGTCTTACACGCTGGGAAATGTAAATAGTTCCCCCAAATAGGGATTGAACTCACAATCATGTTAACAATCAGACACTGTTCACTGCACATTATAGATTGTGGGCAAAAAAATCTATTTTGAACTGAGTGAGAACTATAGATTTTATATTTTATTTATAATAATGATTGCACATGATAACAAAATCTTAGTGAAATATAGCAGCATATAGCTCAAATCATACCATTGTAACTTACCTTATCAGTAGGGGACATCACTAGCTGACAAAAATACAGATATGATGCTGATTCCACATAATTACCACACTCATAGCGGTATTTCGCTAATTGATACATACTATCAATCATCTCAATTTTAAACTGTAAAAAAAATATTATTGCCTGATTACTGGTGTAGGTGCCCTAACATTTTTTAATTTACTTAGTATGTTCACATTATATCATATATATAGCAGAGTAACCAGAGAAAAATGTCTAGGCCATTTCATTCTTCAATATCATACCCAGAGGTACTGATGAGGCATAGAGCAGGAAAGGCAGAGGATATCTAGTGTTATGACACTCTGTTCAAACATGCTGTATTTATTTTCAAGGTATATCATTTTCGAAAGATTGCTACAATGCCATGAATTGTCACATTTTTTCTAGAATTGAAATTATTTTATTCCTTTGAGTGGGGATCAAGATCAGAGGAAAATATTTAAAAATAAAATTAAAAAAGTTAATAAGCAGTATTTTGGAAACCATCCAACCATTCTGGCACTCATATCACTAAGCCACAATATGTTCATAGTAGCCAATTAAATTCTTATATACTTGTTACAAGTTATTAGTATTGTTTACCTCAAACTCTTTGTTGGTTGTAAGATAATTTATAAGAGTCTTTGGATCTCTCATAGTTTCAACCGTTTTCATAACATCATCTCGTTGCATTAGTTTCAAGACTGGTTCAACAGCATCTTGAAGTTCTTGAAGTTGGGATAGTACAAACCCTCTTCTTGATTTGATTTCCTGAAACAGTTTTCTTTTGATATTTTTCACACTATATCCTGCATAAAGTGAGGGTGTAAGCGGAAGCAGCGGAGAACCACGGTCCTCCAATAACACAAAGAGATATTATGTTGAATGGCAATTATTTATGAACACCAGAAAGAAGACATCAAAATAATTAATTACCCGTGTGGCAATCAAACTCACAACCATTGCATTTGCAGTCACACACTGTCCTACTATGCCACAATGATGATACTTATGGTAATGATGAGCTATGTTTTTAAACACCTAATAAGCATTCTATTACCAGATAACTATTACTTATAATATAGAGTTAATTATATAAATATCTACAGTGTTCATTTACATTGTTTGAATATTATGTTATATATAATAATTATTAGATGTTATATATTAGTTATTGCAAAAATTACAAGTTTTTACAATATTAACTGGGTTATCATAGTAATGGTTAAATTATATAAATAATACTTACTTCTGGTGTATCTTCATCAGGATAAAGCATCCGTCTAATGTCAATCACGTAATCAATCATATTAGTTTTACTTAATATTTCTAATTTAGCTTGTAATAGCTCTGATTGATCATAGGTCTGGAATAAAAATATCAGGTTATTATTGACATCAGTGAAAATAGGTAAGATTCTCAGATAATGATAAATTATATTTAGTAAATATGTTTCTTATTACGAATACGTTGTAAGTTTCAGTTAAAGTGATAAATCATGTAAATTCAGATAATCAAGCTTACCTCTTTAGCTGCTAAAAATTCTAACAGCGGAAACACTAGATGTCGATCTAGATATTGTCCAATTTTAAAAGTTAGATCGAACTTTGAGTAACTCATGGTTATTTTCAAGTACAAGATAAATACAAGTTAAATATAATAACCATTAAACAATATACTCGTGGTCAAATTGTTGACAGTCCACAAGTCAAAAGGACAAGCCTAACTTGACAACTCAGAACTTTCAAATTCAATTTACATTTAAGTGCTGCCATTGATCAAATTGCATATCCGACACAAATTGCCAAGTTTACCTAAAAATATACAAACAGTTAAACAGCCTCATAAACATTCATGCATAAAAAAATATTATAAATAATAAACACAAAGACAAATACGAATACTATGACTATATAAAAAAATAATCTGTTATTGTTTTGTTGATTCATTTTAATATTTCTAATTAATATATAGTGTTTTATGAGATTCTTTGACACACAGATAAAAATTAATAAATCGTAATGATAATATTGTAAAGCACAATTTAAATAATTTTAATGGATAGGATAAATAGAAATACGTTTTGCCATCATTAATGTTATTTTAAATAATCAGAATTGACCATTTTGGATTTTATAGAATGACTTTAGTAGAATCTTGGACTCTTGGATATCGACTTGGATAGATTTAGAATACTTTTTTATCTTTTTCTTAGAGCGAGTTTCGACACTTTATATGATTCATACTTTTTATGAATAAGGCTATATATAGCATTTATTTAATTAACTAAATATTTTATACCATGACCACCACCAAAACAATATTTTTAAACTGTTAAAAACATATTTATGATTTATATTTTAAACCAATTCACAGACATAAAATACTGAAATTTTCAATATTAAGCTTATAAGGAACATACTTTGTGAATTTTTATAATTTTAATTGAAATATTTATATTTTTATTTAAAAAAATTGTTTGGGAAACAACATGAAATAAATAAAATTCTAGGGTAAGTATAATAGCCCTTAGGTGAATTGGATAATGTCTTGTAAATATTGTGGTTTAAAAATAAAAATTAATAGCATAATCCAATTCAATCCAATTAAATGTTTCTATCCATACCAGTTTACGAAATGGTACAGAAAATGACAAAACTAATACTGTAGTCTGTAGGTTTATACATTTATTCGAAAACTGTTAGACGGTCGCACTATTTTTTATCTGTAGAATTCACTCGGTTTCGGCGTGCGTATTATTGTGCGTCTAGGTATATTTATTTATTTATGATCAACTTGGACCCCAATTTAATAACATTTACGAATATAATAAGTCCAATATCAAGTGACTTTAATATGTATCCGTAAATCTTTTCATAATAATTATTATGCGCGCCGTTTCTTGTTAGATTGATTCCAAAATGGCGTCACTACAGGAGTGTGTTTATAGATAGACGCGATAGCATGTGTGTTCAAAAAAATCTAAAAATAGAGAGCTTGCATAAACCTAGTTGCATAAATTTTAGATTAAAATGTCTAATACAGTGATAACAAACTATACGGACCTAAACGGTCCGTCAACAAAAACTGATAATTCTGTCGTTGTTATTGTAAACAAGGATGGGTCCTTGTCAGTAGACCAAAAGTTACTTGGTACACTAATGGGTAAGCTGTTATTTATATTTACATTATTATTTTGGTACTGACCTCATACAATTACATTATTATATTATATTTTTACACAATTCTATTTATCAGCTAGCTAGCTGAGAGCTAATTTGTATTTTTTAATGTTAACGCTAAATATTATTCATAATGTACCTTAAAAGTCTAAGTAATTTAAGTAATTTGATGATAAATAATGTAAATTATGGCATTATTACGTTTTTTTTTCTAAAAAAATACTGAATAAAATTTCCCGCCAAAATCTGAACTACTTTAGAAACTAAATATATATTTTTTTTAAAATGTTTTGATTGATATATTTATATTTAATTCAGGAAGCGATGGATCTCAAGCTGCAGGTATAAGTGTAGTTCGTGTTGGGCACGAAGGACGTCCCGATGATGCCACTGATTCAGAAAATGATGATGAAAAAGTTCCCCATGTCACTCTATCGGTTGATAGTTATTATAATGAGCCGGATAGCATTATAAAATATGGTAAATAAAAAAAATATTTGTTAACATACAAAAACCTTAAATCATGATATAAAATATTGCTTATTATATTAATTGTTATTTTGTGTTGCAGATAGTGGTGCAGAAATGTTACAATCGTTAAGAATAGAAACAAGAGAGAATAGTTTAGTTGGTTTTCAAAATGATCATTGTTATACGCCTCTTACATCACCAAGTCAAGTTGTGCCACAAAAAAATGATACATATTCATCTTATGATGATCCAGTAATTGAAATTACACACACTCCACCACCAAAGCCGGTTGCAACTCCTAAAAAAATAACTATTATAGAACAACAAATTATACCCAAGGGGAAAAAAATTTTGATAAATTCAACAGAACCTGCTGTTATTTTAAAGGGAAATGATATTCTTACTAAACCTTTGCCAGTTTTATCAAAGTCAAAAATACATGAATCAGATAAAGAAAGAGCAAAATCTGTGGAAAATACAGAATCTTCATCTGCCAGCTCTTCTGGTGATAGTATACCTGATAGAGATTCAGATTCAGACTATAAAGATACAAAAGAAAAATCAGTCCCACAAAAATTAAGGCGGCTCAAGTCCAAGCCCCGAATATTGAAACACCAGCAAACTTCAAAAATAACAAAAGTAGATCCCAAATTGGCATCCAAACTAAAAATAAATAAGAATCTTATTAAAAAGGATATAAAAGAGAAATTATTAAATAAAAATCCACAGCTTGATAAGAAACAGATGGATTTGGACAACATGATTCCTGCTACAAAGTTACAAGTGGTTACCACTGTTGTTGATCAATCTAAATCCACACCAAAGCCTGTTGTAAAAATGATTAAAAAAGAAAAAAAGACCCCTGCACATGTGACCGCCCTCATATCAGATATGACTTCACTTTTCTCAACACCTGATGTAATAAGGAGAGTGTCCACTGAAAACAAAGTGCCCTTAAAATCTGATAAAGAACCGGTCATTAATAATAAAAAACAAAATGAAACTGTTAAATCCCTTGAACCTATTGAAGTGAAACCCGTTGTCAATCAATCTATTATTGTTCCCAAATCAGATAATTTAATTGAATTAAAGCCTATGATTTCTCAAAAGACTTACAGTAAACAAGCAAAGGTGTCAAATATTACTGATAAAACTATTAAGAACTATGAACCAATGCCACAGTTAGATGATGCTAGCTTAGCCCAGATACTCCAAGACACAACACCGCAGACTATGAAGGTTCAGCCGAGTATATCCTCAGCTAATGTTATAAGCAGTCCAGGTCTACCCGGTCCACTTTCACCAACGTTAGACCTACTTGGTGGCTTACAACCTGAGGAAGATGGGCTAACAGAAGATTTACTATTACATGTTGCTAGATTAGTGGAAAGTTCGGAAAATCTACAGGAAGTTATAGATAAGCAAGTGTTAGGTAAAGTAGATACAGTTAATGCTGCTAAGGTTCCGCCATTAGTTTACCCAGCCCAACCTCCTAATTTATACACTCCACCTCAAGCGAAGGCGGCGGTTAAAACAGTTCGTAAGGATCCAATAGAAATAGTGCGGCGAGATGGCCGCGTAATTACGTTGCCTCCTATCGAGGCTCCGGCCACTAGATCTTCGAAAAGGAAAACTCAAGTAGATTGTGTAAATGCAGTTGAAAATATCCCAGTCCCACCACTTGTACCAATACAAACTAATATCTCAACACCCGAACCAACAGTACAGCAAGTGTCCAAGCAGTATACAAATAAAAAACTAGCAAGGAAACAGGAACATGTACAAGCATCAGCTATAGAGAAAATGTCTGTTGAATCTCAGGAAAGCTGGAACTCTGAGGATGATCCTAACAGGTAAAAAAATTTCATACTTTGTTTGTTTATCAATTTTCATGAAATTATAAAATGAGCTCGCCAATGTAGAATGTATGTATTGGAAACCATTGTGAAGTTTTGAGAGAATCTGATTGTCTATTGCAATGGTTGTGGGACTGCTCTCTACTCAGACAAGTTAACATTTTCCTCTTTTTGGTAAATGGCAGTCTAAATCCAGTTCTAGGAAAATGAAAATATAGTATTTCTCCACTCAATAATTATTACAAGGAAAGTGAAGAATACACAACTATTAGATGGAAAATAGAGAATGAAATGTCTGGACACAAATTAAGAAAATATGTAGTGCTTTTTTTTGTTGAATACAATATGAAAGGTTGGCAAATTTATTTCTTGCAGGTTATGGTGTATATGTAAGCAACCACATAACAATAGATTTATGATATGCTGTGATAGTTGTGAGGACTGGTTCCATGGGAAATGTGTTAATATCACCAAAGCTATGGGCCAGCAAATGGAAGAGCAGGGAATTGAATGGAGGTGCCCTAACTGTGTGAAGAACACTAAAAACAACCCAGCCACTAAGGGCACACCAAAGGTATGATATTGTTTTATAGAAAATATTTGGATTATAAATAGTTTGATTGGTATATAATATAAAGTTATATTAGTATTAATAATAGTCATTGATTAGACTTTACAATATATATCACACATTGGAAGGTCATTTAGAGTAGATCTTAATTAATGAACCTGTTCTGCAAATCATGTGGCATGTATTATAATTATCCACTCTGCAACAATACATTTTTGTAATTGCGAAAAATTATGTCATTTTTCATTACGGATACTATCTTGTAAATGTGTGTGTGTGTGTGTGTGTGTGTGTGTGTTTTTGTATAATATATATATTTTTTAATTGTGACGTTACAAAATTTAGGACTCCTTTCCATCCCTAGTCACATGACTAAAATTCAACTTACTAACACATACAAATGTGAATTTAGAACGACATAAAAATATTTAACAAATATTAATTTAATATTTTTTTATATCATAAGAACGAGGAATCCATAGATCTTGATTTGCGTGTTCGTGCGATTTTAATTTAAACTTCTGACTTGTTTGCACTTTAAGAAGTTAACTAATCAAGCAATTTGTACACCAAATTATTTGTACGGCGACGATCGTACGCTTGAGGCATTTACACGCTAGTTCGTCAATAGATCCGATAAATTGTTTTATTATTATTTGTTGTTTTCAGCATCACACTGTATCCCGCAGAGGGAACTTGGAATCCCAGTGTTAAAACACTCAGTTTCTCCTCAGACATTTCTGTTCCCCATTCTCTGCTGAATCTTCAATACTTCCAGTATCGTGTATTGAAGGGCGCAATTCATTGCTGCGCTTTTAAAAAGGAAAGCGCAAAAATGATAATATAATATTCATTTCCTCGAGTGGAGAAACCACTACCTGTCGCGACAACGCTGATGCACTGATTATCAAATGACAAACACTTATTTATATATATAAGCTCAACTTCATAGTAGAGTCTCTAAAATGATAATAAAACCTGACTATAATTCAATAGGTGCCGACAACACCAAAGGACTCAGATACCGGAGTAAGTACATCACCACCTTTCACAAAAGAGTTAGCCTCTAAAACGACTTGCATTGTTTGCAAGAAACCCGCACGAGCCAGTAGTATATACTGCAGCGATGCATGCATTTTAAAACACGCCCAAGATTCTCTAGGAAGCCCGCCCCCCTCCACCAAGGCCGACTCTAGTGAAAAACTACCCGAGAAAACCAATTCTGAATCACGGGTATGTAGATACACACCTTTGCATGAATCAACAGAACTTTTTGTATAACTTTTATGTTATCTGTTTATTTATTTTTATTATTTTTTCTTTTAGGTTATTGTTTATGAGAGGAAATCTGGAAGGCTTCTCGCTGGCCCTAATGCGCCCACAGCTGAGAATTTAAAAGCTTGGCTCCAAAAGAATCCTACATTTGAAGTAGTGCGTCCTGGGACTCTGAGTGCTATTAAACCAAATGTTGCAAGGAAAAAGTCCTCTAATGAACCAAATAAAATTCAAACCACCCTTAACTTTGCGAGAATTCCTAAAAAATCTGTGGAGCAGTCGCCTAATTTATCTAAAACACCACAATCTGAGGCTAAGGAAAAATTGATTAAGGCTGGTCCTTCTTTAAGGGATGAACCTAAAACTCCGCCTCCGAAGACACCGGTGACGCCAAAATCACAACAACTAACAATTTTCGAAACACCTAAATCATCGATAAAACCTTCAAATGAACAAGTATCAAGTGAAAAGAAAAAGCCTGTCCGAACCACTATCAGTCGATCCCAGTCGCTAGTTGAGAAGGTATTTCGTTTTTGTTATGTATTCCTCATTTATAATGTGATTTGTTCTTTTATTGAATATTGGCTTCACACTGTATTCCGCACATAGCAGAGTAGGCAGAGGGGAACTTCCCAATTTCTGCCGAGTTTGAGGCGTTGAGTGACGGGACTCAACGCCGCGCTTTGCCTTGTTACCATAGCGAAAAAATAAAAAATATTAAATATTTAAATTGAAAATTTTATATATCTCATTTCCTCGAGTGGGGATCGAACCCACAACCTGTCGCGTTTATAGTCACACACATTTGCCACTGCGCCACTACAGGCACCACAGATCAAGGTAACAAATTGTAATGGCTTATAAGTAAACTTAAAAATACATGGATATCATTGATCACAATTAAATTACTTATACCCTATATATTATTGAAATACAGGGAAATCTTTATAAAGTTTAGTTAAAGAGTCACTTATAGTGCAAATTTTTATTCTACACAGCTGTTAGTCGTAAATTTTTATGTTTAAAGTTTAAGATGGGAAACTTCCGCGCATAAACGATTACTCATATACGGGTGTCGAATAATATGACGTAATATAAATTATGTATACATAGTCCTTAATTCAATACATGTAAATTTTATAACATGTAACCTATGCAAAGATATTTATTTCTTATAAATGCTGAACTTGTTAATTTATTTTATTATACATATATAGTCGCAGTAAGCCGGTTGTCTTTTGAAACAACAAAAAAAAACAGGTGCCAATATAGATAATTGATGAACTAAATGCCTGTTTGTCCGTTTACAGTGTGTTTTATAAAACTAGTATCAAAACTAATAGCCTTGAATTGTTTACATTTTGATTATGGGTGTATAGCGTATTCATGGTAATTATTTGGTAGCCGGCAGTGTCGCCGTCGACCTCGCGCCGTAAGGACACTCCCGATAAGAGGACCAGGATGGGCTCGGAGGACCCCGTCCGGGATAATGTGAGGAAAGCCCTACAGGAACAGATCTCCCAACGCATGGCGGAAAGTGACGGGCTCAAGTTCAGTGAAGATGAAATTATTGACTTTGCAAATGAAACGGAAAATGAGCTACACGAACTTTTTAACCGAGATGTTGGGATGAAATATAAAGCGAAGTACAGATCCCTGATGTTTAACATTAAGGATCGGAAAAACTTATCTTTATGGGAAAAGATTTGTGAACGCGTTATCACTCCCAAACAATTGGTATGTATTGATAAATTTAAGTTGTAGGTTAAAATATTATTTAGATATATAATCATTGCATTTGTACGTAGGTAAGACTGTCACCTGAGGAATTAGCAAGTCAAGAATTAGCGCAATGGAGAGATAAGGAAGCTAAACACCAGTTAGAATTAATAAAAAAATCTGAGATTGACCTTCTGGCCGCAAGCAAGACCTATGTTCTGAAAACTCACAAAGGAGAAGAGGTGATTAATGTGTTCATGATAAACATATTATTCAAATCTAGATATACTAAATTTTATGAATTGAACTTTAATAAAACAAATGTTTTAGGTTATGGAAACTAAAGAATCAGTATCAACAGAATTGGATCCCAATGTTCCAGTAGAAGATTTGGTATCAGCTTTAAATGATGCCGTTGGTGACGGGTTGCCAGAGACTGCTCCTCAAGAACCGTAAATATTATTTTTTATAATATTACACGTTCACATTAAAATTTAATATAATTACGATAATTACGAAACTAATTTACAGATCTAAGAAAGCAGACTCTCATAAAAAACATGGAGGCAAAAAAAAAGATAAGGATGGTGAAGGTAAGAAAAGAGATAAGGAGGCTAGGAGAGATTCGGAAAAACGTTCATCCAGATCTTCGAGACGAAAGTCGGATATGAAGGAAAGGGAATATCGGTCATCGCGCCGGTCGGAAAGAAAGTCGAGGTCACGGTCGAAATCAAAAGATAGATCGAAAGTGGAGTCCAAGGAGAAATTAGAAGTTAAAGATCGTTCAAGATATAGATCAAGGTCGCGGACTAGATCAAAGAGGCAGTCCAGAGAACATTCCAGATCAAACTCGAGAGGTCGAGAGAGGTCGCGGTCGCTGCGGCGCTCCTCGCGCCGCTCGCACTCCAGGTCGCGGGAGCGCCGAGCGCGCTCCAAGCGGCGCAGTGCGGACGACAACTTCAAACACCGCTCCAGATCTCAAGATGCTAGTTTTAACAAGAGTAAGAATGAGTGAGTATGTTTTTTTTTATTTGTATTTGATTATTACTTACTTAGATTGCAGAACTTAGCGTTAATTAAAAAATTAAATTGAATTATGATCAATTAAATACTACGACTATTCCTATTTTATGTAATTCATTGAATAAACTAACATTTACGTTGTTTCTTTTATTTTCTTAATTTTCAGTTCTACTGATTCTGACTCATTAGAGAGGCCTAAATCTGCTATGATGAAAGAAGTACATCCGGAGTACGATCCTCATGAACCCATGGTGACTTCAGCATTCTCTGAAGAAGATCTAAGAAAGTCTAGAGAAGATATATATGAGGATACTTACAATAATGAAATATCTGAATATGGCAATGTTGAGTATGATCCCTCAAAGACATTTTCCATAGATGCCAATGTTACTATATCTCCGCCTAAATATATACCAAAACAAGATAAGTCCGGTATGTAATATTTGTATTTAAACTTAACTTCTAAATCACTACTAGCTTTTACCTGCTAATTTTATAATGTGACATTTAGTATATAATTCTTGACACTTATGTTAATAATGTTCAACAGAAGCTGAGAGTGACCAGGAACCCAGCAGTACAGTGGAGCACTCTGCTGCAACAGTATGGAATGGCTGCATAAACATGGTGGATGTAGCCAGGTTTTATGTGGCAGGTCATGAGGTACATATTTTTCTTTTTTAATGGGCACAAATTAAATCCTTGATAATATTATCACTTATAAGCCTAGCTTATAAAAAAATATCTTGTTACATTATTAGAAAAGATAACAATAAATTGTTTATTAATAATTGTATAGATTATTATATCTTTTTGTATTGTAGGTTTCAGGCAATGCTGTAGATTTAGAAGAAGATCTCCCCGCGGAATTAGAAATAGTTGGTAGAATAAAGCCAGACACAGTTTGGGAATACATTGGTAAGATGAAACGTGCTAGCAATAAGGACATCATTGTACTGAAACTCCAGGCCGCAAATGATGAGGAGCGAATGCAATACATTGCATTGTACAGCTATCTTAGCAGTAGGAATAGGTTAGTTTATTTGATTTCGTGATATCGATTTTGTTGTATATTTTCTCTATTATTACTTTATAATTATATAATTAACATTTAGAGAGAGTAAATGTTTTTTTGCAAATTCTATTTTGTACTTTTTATATGATTTATGTCATCTAATCGAATCATGACTATAATTATAACCTATGTGATGCAAATAATTTTAACTTTTTTAATATAATATATAAGTACATATTTATTCTTTAGGTTGGGAGTAGTGAGAGTTGCACAAACAGTCAACATAAAAGATTTCTACATAGTCCCGTTGCCCGCAAACACATCTCTACCGGCCACTCTTCTGCCTTTAGACGGTCCCGGCCTCGGAGACGTTAAAACTCATCTTCTTATCTCCATTATCATAAGACAAAAGAAAAAACGCCCGGGGTCAATGACACCACAAGATATTGTACCGGCTAAGGTTAGTTGAAAGCAGAGTGAGCATGGCAATGTAAATAAATATTTATTTTTGAAATTTTGGAGAGTTTATTTTATTGTACATATGCTACTTTATCTGTATATTATAAGAATTCCATTGTATGTATGTATAACTTCTTTTAGTTAATAATTTGAATATATAGTATGGAGATTATGATTGAAGAAATGGTTACTTTACAAAATGCTATAAATTATGTATTATTTATGATATCTATAATATTATAGGTGTATTTGGAATATTTTATTTCCTTTCATCCCTATCCCATATATCTCATGTGTTGTATATTCTTTTTTTTTGTATATTAATGAGTTAATATGGTTACTAGTAAAAGTAAAGCGTGTATTTCTGAAAGCCGAAAATACATAAGATTTATAGATTGTGACTAATTATAAAAGACCATATAATTAAACAGCCCGTTTTCTGTGATATTATAAGTTAACATATGTGTTTTGAGTAACATCAAATAAATAACATGATTGTAGAAAAAAAAACAAATCATATTTGAAAATTACAAACAAACATCAATTACATGTAGTAATTATAATAATACTAAGAATGGACCTTATTGGTCATTTCAAGAGCAAAATTATAATGACGTTAATTGTAAACTCCAAGTTGTGAGAATATAAAAATACATGTTTCCTAGAACCGCAGCCACCGGTGGTCTGAATCATTGTTCCACCATTATTATTTTTTATGTATTTAGTTAACTTCACGCTGTGTCCCGCATATACCGGGGTAGTTAGAGGATATCTAGTGTTAAAACACTTCAATTTCCGACATATTACTATTATAATTGTAAATTGGGAGGAAATAAAAAGTCATTCCCCGATAGAATATATTTGACGGAGTGTGTGGTGTTGCAGGTGGCGCGCGAGTCCCGCAAGAAGTCGTACACGCCGCCGCTGTCGCCGCGGCGGCGCGCGCTGCCGCTGCCCGCCTACCCCGCGCACCCCGCGCACCCCGCCTCCGCTCTCTCCACGTCTGTCAAGGACAAAATCGCTGCCTCGCTAGGTACTTATATATAATCGGTATTAAAGTACTAGGGGTCTATGGCATGGTCTATGCTCTTTAAAGTGTTTATCCTTGGAAAATAAATTTCTTATTATTTAGAAAAAGTATAAAAAAATTAACGAAGCGGTCTTGGATTTAAACGGTCATATGGCAAATGCCTGTTTTTGTAAATAAAGATAGAAATTTTGAAAATTTTATTACTTTATGATATATAAAGCTTAAAATTAATATTATTGCATGATTGCTTGCTGAGTAAACTTTTTCTAGTGTTCGTTTTTATAAATGATTAGAGCTGCAATTAGAAGACTAAGACAATGTGTACTTTTAATAACTTATGTTAATAATTATTATTTTTAATTACAAAATAAAATTTAAAACTAAATATATCAAAAACTACTCGACTTCAATGTTAGGAAAACAGTAATCTATATAACCTAACCTAATTTATCAAATTTAATTATTTAATAGTGTGAAAAAATTGAAAACGATCCATCTCTGGTTCTTGTTAGCCTTTCATTGCGCTCGGCCGCTTATCGGATGGGCTCATAATTTTCCCGCCTGTTACACCAAGCTATAAATAACAAGTAGAATAATAATAAAAATAAAAAAAGAGGTAGTGGCATTGGGGCGCACCGCGCAACAATGCCAACTGCAAACGCGACATGTGGACTCGATCGATCCACTATCGATGAAATTAAATATTTTCATTATTTCGCTCTGAATTCAACGCAATGGATCTAATTTTGCAGAACTAACAATAGGCTCCCATGTTCCATCTGCCTACTATGCCATGTGCAGTATACAGCAAAAAACAAAAAAAAAATAAAGTAATATAATTTATGTATGTTTTAATACAGCGGCGGCAGACGATGAAGGACCTTACAGTCCGGGGTCGTCGTCAGGAAGTAACAGCGCGTCGGCGCCGTCTCTACCACCAAATTCTAATACGCTTCGAACAAAAATGGAGGAATTGAACCGCCAAATCGAAGAACAGAAACAGCAAATATTAAAGATGACAAGAGCAGATTCATCGTCCGCGAGTGGAGAGGTAGAATAAATTTGAAAATATCGCTAAGTTTGGAAATACCACATCTTCCCCCATGTAAACCCCATGGTATATTTATCTATTATTTTAATTGCAATGCTCTTGTAACAAAAGCTTGTTGAATTCAGCAATTCAATGTGCAATTGGACTGAAAGTGGTGATTGTTTTAACAGCTAGGTCCCTTCGCCTACATTTATATTTGCATGACCGCATGAAGCTAAAAAAATATAATGCTTAAATATGTAGAATCAATTAATAATTTCCAATAAATTTGCAGAATGAAGCGTATTCTCCGTCGCGGCCGCTGACGCCGCCCGAGCCGGCGCCGGGCCCGGGCGCGGGGGCGGCGGTGACGGCGGGGGCGGGGGTGCCGCTCGCGGACATCGCGCTGCCCTCCAACCTGCAGGAGATCCTGGCCACCATCAAGCAGCGCTCCGAGACCGCGGCCGACGTCGACATGCGCACAATGCCAATGTCTTAGCTCTCCTTTTATTTACATTTATTATATAGTAGCACCACGTTTACGCTGTGCAGTGTAAGTGTCGTAGCCTTCACATTTATGTTATTATGAATATGAAATATTTCAGTGAATTCATATACAATTTTGTATGACTTGATATGTATTTAATGAAAGTGAAATGTGTGAAAATGAATTGAAATATGCAAAGCATATATCGTTTTAGCGGAGACTTGGATTAAATTGTGTGCAATATGTTTGACAATGTGACAATGAGCACATTTCAAAATTACCGAGTATGTATAATATAACTGTCACGTATGAAGTGTCTTTGAGGTTTATGTTTAATATATTGTACAAAAATTAGACTTATAGTTACTTAAGAAAATGAATTATAGAAACATTTTATCATAAATTAATATACATTTCTAAATCTAAGAAATAATACACAAAATAAACATAAAATTATTTATTTGCCATTTTTATTTATATATTTTCATCATCGTACAGTGTTCTTTTTGAACTATTTTTTTTATCTTCAAGAGATTTAAATTTTTTTATATTTACAGATTTGAAATTTTTTAATATTGCATCTTTGGCTAATGGGGAATTTTCTAATTTCTTTTGCAGGGCCATTATTTTAGTCGCCATGAGTTTCCGTCTAGGAATATGTCTTAAAGAATATTCCCAATCCCCCGTTAACCTTAAATCTAACAATATTGGTATCATATGGTTAATGTTCAAATTCTTCTTTGAGCCTGGGGCCCATTCTAGGTATCTATCTAAAGGTAGCTTAGCCATCTTTAGTCCATCTTTCTTTGCTTTTGCAAGAGACAGTGGTTCATTGTTCATCTGCAATGAAAGATATGAAATTTTTAAATAGAATATGAATGATATCTTAACACTAGCTTCCGAAGTTCCGGCTGCGCGGCAAAATTTTAATAAAGTATTAAATAAAAAGTATAAAGAATTCTGTTTTTTCATCTGCATGAAGGCAGGGTGGTCTGTGGCCATCCCAGAACAGTTATGTTAGTTGAGTATTCTTAAGCGTTCATAAACTATTTAATGACAAATATTATCCTTGCCAAAGTAAAAAAGCCATTTGTTAAAAGTTGAAGTCCAGCCTCCACTAGAAAATACTTCAAGATACTCTCATGACCATTTGAGAAAAAATATATGGTTGGATATAGACTGGGTGACAAGTGGTGTGTCAGGATGGATGGATAGGAAAACCTCACTGTTGCAGAGGACCTACTCAAAAAAAGATGCATTAACCAACACCAACAGCATACTACAACTGAAAAAAAATTGGCAACAATTACTGACCAAGTGTTCTGTAGACAAATAGATATACACTATATAGAAGATGTAAAAAAATACAATTACTAGTTAGTATTTAATTTACTGAGGCATGTCGTGGCAAGCGGACATAAGTGTGTAACTGTTAATACTGAAGGTTGTGAGTTCAATCCCTACTTGAGGAAATGAAATATTATAATTTCTTAGCTCTGGTAACAATGCTAAGCAAGGCATCGAGTTCCATCACTAAACACACAATGCTTTAAAATGGAGAATGGAACAAAGTATCTTAACATTAGGGTCCCAAATTCTCCCTGCCTTCCCTGCCATGGGTGTACATGAAGCTGAAAAAAAAGATTTATTTTTTTGTCTATAATGCTAAAAGTAATCACTAAGATTTGACACAAATGTTATTCACCTTATTGGTGGGTGATTAGTGAAGTTTTTGTGACCCTTTGAATAGTTTGTAAAGGGTTGTGTGTAGCGCAATCACTATTTAAAAATATAAGTTATCCCAGTTAAAAAAAGTACTTCTTGTGTTTTGAGTGTTGTCTGCTAACATAATGCTTTTAGAGTTATAATGCTGGGCTTAAAAAAGGCTATATATAAATATATATGAGCTGAGTGAAACAGAAAAAAAATATATTTACCTTGTCAACCATGCAACCAACAATATAAATTGCATCAGGATCAAAACATGTTAATTCTTCTCTACAATGAGGTGTGAGATAAACCAAATTTTCTTTAGGAAAAAGCTCTAAATAACTCTTTGTGTGAATATTCATTGGAAACCATGGCTCATTCAATGAAGGTATATTCTTATGAAGTTGTTTCATAAATTCTCCATTATGATTTATGTTACATAAATGCAAATTAAAGGGTTCTTTGTGTATTCTGTTATCTCCAAACAGAAATGTTACTTGTTTTGCAGCATTGGTTATTTCTCGCCACACCATATGTTCCTCATATGAACAGTCGACAACTAAAGATTGTCCATGCATCAAAGATCTCAGAGCTCTGTAATTTTTTAGAATATTTTATGATTTAAAATAAATTTACATCATATATACTAACGGTAATTAGTAATATGCTACTGTTACATACCTGTAATTATCAAAATTGTTAATAGATTTGTCTCTAATTCTAAGAAACAGGGATAGATGCTGGATACCATAAAATTGATCATCTGGATATTCTCTAAGATCGGGAGTTGGGGAATTCTCAAATTCTATTCTTTTGGCTTCTTTTCTTGCCTAGAATTACAAATTTTATAAAAGATAGAATCTATTTTTCTAAATAAAATAATCATATCTTGAAATAAATTAGTAAATGTAAAATATAACTTTTTCATTTTCTTTTTTCTTTTCAATTTTCCAAAGAAAAGTTAGATAAGTAGACCTTTGATTTCTACTAGATAAACTTAGTAAATGCCGCCAATGATCTAATTGGAGGGTCTCGGGTGCACATCTTCCATCTTGACGCATTACTTCTACTTCTAGCATTAAGACTCTTAATTTTTTTTCTAGATCTTTATCCTCTTTACACAATTGTGTAATTATATTATCTAGAAATAAAAGTCATAATTAATTCGATTGGTTCTTTTTTAGAATGTAAAGGTTATGTATATGTAAACAAATATTACTTACCGTAATCGATTTCATTGGGAGCCTGTGTTGCATAGAGCCGTGATATCTGCTGAGAATGTTTCAAGGAAATACGGCTTCTCTTTAATTCAGAATATTTCACAGAACGTCGCATATGAGATAAAAATGATCGTAAGCAATGCATGGTTGATATATGTAAAATCAACTTATTTTAGGTAACAAGCTAATAATTCTTGTATATCGATATTAATTACTTGTATTGCTTTCAAATGTACATCATGGTATTAAATATTACTAAATATATAGTTTAACTTTGAAAGTGCAAAGAGAGTGTTTCAAACTTGCTTTAGGATATCAAAATTAATTTAACAAATTGACAACATGAAATACAGAATATAAATTTATCGATTCACAGATCCAAATTTTAATCGAATATCTGTAAGTAACTGCCGTACACTAACTATAAAATCAAAAAGAGAATAAACAAATAGTTCCGAGCCTTCATAAGAGCTGTACAGCTCTTGCGTTACGCTTAACATATTTTTATTAAAATGAAAGGATGACAATGACTTTATATTCTATTTTATTTCATCCTATTTACATTTATGCCTTACCTATTATGCCACTACAAGCCACGATAAAAGGGTTGTCTACACGTCGGGGCCTGTGGAAGCTTCGAAAACCTTCATAAATGCTTATACACCCTTTAACACCCCTCTTTTTGCTAGGGAATAACACATAATAAATAAGTAAAAGTCTTACAAATATCCTACAATATTGCATATAATCCTGCAGATCTACTTATACGTTGATATTGGGGTGAGATATAATAGATATCCTCCGTTCATGATTTATCTCTTGGGCTATCCTGAGTAGAGTACAGAAAATTACAACCATTCTTGCTATGATATAATCAGTGCACATTCGTAATTAATCTCGTAATGTTCGTTATATATTAATCGAATAGGAATTTGATTTAAGTTACGCCTCGCGTGTTCTTTCTTTGTCTGTGGTACAAAGTTAACTTCAACTTTCAAGATATTAAATTTTAGCTAAGGTACTTAAGATAGGTATTAGGTAATAATTTGTCAGTAGTCTGTATCTAATTTACACGAATATTCTCGGTAAGTTAGAAATTAAAATTAATTTTACCATACATTTTAGTTTAGTTGACACTCATTTTCTATATATATATTATGTTCAAAACTATAATAGCCAAAATTATTATATTTAATTTGCAACAAGTAATTTAATTACAATGTTAATGTTAATTAACATTCTTTTTTCTTATTACTTTTTTTTACTATGTTGTTTGTTTAAATAAACCGTGCCGAACTTTATATAATTAAATAATATTTTATATATAGCCGCATAACCTCTAATTTGAATATTTATATTTATCAGATATCATAAGTCATAACGATGGTTGTCGGTGGTTTATTACGCCGATCCATTATAAATGGCACCGTGTATTCAGCTGCGGCGCTCAGATTTGCTTCCAGTCAAGCAGAAAAGAAAGTATACTTTGATGTATCGGCTGATGGCGAACCCATGGGGCGAATTGTAATGAAATTAAATTCGGACGAAGTTCCCAAAACTGCAGAAAATTTTAGAGCTTTATGTACTGGAGAAAAAGGATTTGGATACAAAGGGTCATCATTTCATCGAATTATTCCAGATTTTATGTGTCAAGGTGGTGATTTCACTAATCATAATGGTACTGGTGGAAAATCTATCTACGGAAGGACATTTCAGGATGAAAACTTTAAACTGAAGCACACTGGCCCAGGAATGTTATCTATGGCTAATGCTGGACCCAATACAAATGGTTCCCAGTTCTTTATTACTACTGCTGCAACACCATGGCTGGATAGAAAGCATGTTGTCTTTGGGTCAGTTGTTGAAGGTATGGATGTTGTAAGAAAAATGGAAAGCTTAGGTTCTAGAAGTGGAAAACCTTCAAAGAAAGTTGTTATTAATGAATGTGGTGAATTAGATTAAGGGTACACAATTATAGATCAAATGTTATGTATGCATTTATTCCTCTTTTCTCAATTATTGTATAGTTGTTTTATAAAATAAAATTTGTAGATAGTACTTGGTATTTTATTTATGCCCTTTTAGCAAAGTGAAGATTAAAAAATAATTAGTACTGTTGCAGTTGCCACTAATTATAACTATACAAATATTAAAAAAATTTCAGACTGCTGTTTGTGTATGGAAAAATATATAAGAACATTTATTAATAGGCATAATGGATCCACACATTTAGTAAATAATTTACATTATATTTACTAATAATATAAAGAGATTTCAGACACTACATTTTATAATATGTTTGGGTTTTTATTAATGAAGCCTATAGGCATTAATGTAATAATAAAAATAAGTTTTGACATAACTCTGTTGTACTATGTTGTCAAAATTACCTCCAACACTTGAATGTGTTTGTTGTTTCCATTTAATAATGCAGGCAAAGTCACAGGCAAGCAATTTTTTCCTTAGGTTTATGTCGTAACCCGTACACAGTAAGATAAACAGTGGGAACTTGGACACTAGTGTTAAGACACTTCACATTGAGTGGCGGAACTCAACGCCGCATAGTATTTTATATGAAATATTAAAATCTAATTTGATGAAATAAAATAAAATATACATAAAAATGTGTATGCAATTTTATTAATCACTAAATGCAACAAATTAGTTTAGAAGTTGCTATCATCAAACTATCATCATTCACAATCGACATAACAACTTTACCAAGTACAGCTAAGTCAGTATCAAGTCTTAGAACCTATTGTAATAAGGCATTTTTAGATATAACATTCTTCATATCAAACTATTTCTCTCTTAACAAATATATGACAAAAATTTACATGGATGCGTCACTTTGTCTTTTCTTAATATACAAGATAAATATTCAGTTTAAAAATATTTTATACTAAAATAACATTACTACAATAGTAATTGAGTTTTTTTTAGATACAGCAGCCTATGAATTGACATTTAGAGATGAGTACAACCAAAATTATAGCAAATTATATATATAAAAAAAACATTATATACTCATTGTACTTTAGTGTAAAAACAATAAATGTAAAAATAATATTATTTTGTTTATAAAAAAAACCTGTTGCATACGAACAAAATTAAAAATCTTTAAACACTATTTAGTTACAAATACACGTAACGGTTAAAAACGAAAAGAATATGTTTTTGAATAATCAACTCTTTCAAATTTGCTACCTAATGTTATATAGATTATATTAGAATGTCCCCCCCATACTATTGGTATTAAAAAAAACTTACGATGTGTATTTCGAAAAAAATGTTTTGAACAAATGTTGCTGCTCGATTTAAATAATATGTATAATATATTTTGTTAGACAAATCCATTCAAACATATATAGATTTGTTAATTTATACTCTCATCACATTAAAGTTGCTCTCGGCACATGAGATCAGATAAATACAGTTTTACCATTTTACAATTTAAAGAGGTGATATTTATTAATAGTAATTATCTTTCCTTTTAAATAATAATAATGAAACATTTTTGTACTTATAATTTTTTGTAGCATAATTTATATATTATAAACGTGTTTGATTTCTAGTTAAATTTATGTAATACAATGTTCTAAGCTTCAAGGATTTTAAATTTAAGTCTGAATTTTTGAATGGTAGCCTGTTTTCATTATATTTAGTTATTTTATATTGCTTTACGTGAGATGATATAAATATAATAAAAAAGGAATGTTTTATTTAAAAAATCAATGGGTTCTTAAACACTACTTTCCAAATAAATGTATATTAACAGTAAAACACTTACTTTCTTTCATTTAATGATAAATTACACGACTATTAAAAGTTTAATTTTTATAAAAATATTGCTTTGCACAGTCCAATATACAAATAGACATCTTTAAATATGTATGTGAGACTGTAGTTATATTTTTTAAATTGCACATTTTTAGCTATTTTTGTAAAGGATATTTTGTATTATTAGGAGATTTATAGCTATAGTAAGACATAAATCTTACTAAGAGTTCTTTAGTGCCTGTTTTGATAAAATTTTGATTAATGTTAAAGATGACTACTATGACTTATTTTTTCCTCTATTTGTAAAAAATTAAGTACAATTCTGGTTTATTCCCAGAAATAGTTTAGAATAAAATATCGTATGTTTTTATGGCAATTTGCATTTTTAATCTAAGGAAACTACCTAGGAATAGTTTAGGCCAAAATTATAAGCGAAATATGCACAGTGATAGCAAAACTGATGTGAGTATTAAACCTATTAAAATACCATCATTTTGACTATGAACACAAAATATAAACTTACCATTTTGATTATTTAAATATAGCTACAGTAAGAGACGCAATGAGAAACTTTTATCTCAATTGTGATAAGCGTTAATTAAACTACATTTAAGATATGGTTCGAAATCACTCACGGTCGCTTAAGCGTAATAGAAGAAACAATTCGTATAGCCTAATGTGTTATCGTCATCCGTCATAATATTGGTTAGGTCGCGTCCGAAGCGACAATGACATAAATTATTTTTCTATTCACCCCAACACAGCGTCAACTGCGCTCACTCAATTAGCTAAAGGTCCACAATGAGATTCACACGCTCGGGGCCGCGAGCTGGTCCACGCTGCGGCCCTTCTGCAGCTGCAGGCTGAGCTCGTGCGGCTCCATGGTGATGTGGTGCGAGGACGTGCGCTTGTGGCGCGTGGCGGGCGGCTTGAGGTCGCGCGAGCCCGTGCGGCGGTGGCGCAGCCCGCCGCCCGCCTCGATCAGCCGCTTGGTCTCCTCGGCGGCGTGGCGCGCGCCCGCCGGCTCCGGCGCCTCGGGCCGCTCGGGCCGCTCGGGCCGCTCGGGCGCCTCCAGCTGGATGGTCTTGGAGTCGTTGCGCAGGTGGCGCGAGGCCACGAGCACGCGCGAGGTGCGCGCGGGCGGCGCGCGCTGCGACTCCTGCGAGTACTGCGAGTCGGTGCGGTGCAGGCGGCGCGCGTCGCCCGCGTCCAGCGGCGTGGTGCCGGCCGAGCTGGGCGCCGACGTCACGCCCGAGCGCAGCCCGCTCGCGTTGTCCGTCGACGGCAGCTCCTCGAACACTGCAACGTTGTTCGCTTGATCAATGAAATAATCCACGTTACACTTGTGATTGGTTAACGGTTTACGGCGGTCGTGTGGCTTACGTTTGTCGAGACTAATGATGGAGCCCGTGATGTCCTTGTGCGGGTCGAGGGGCGCCGAGGTCTCGAGGTGTCGACGTCGCCGCACGAGCCACCAGTCCGCCAAGAATATACCGAGAGCCACTATCTTTATGCCGCCACAAAGACCTACGTATCTGGAAAATCAAACAATAACGATATTTTATATATGACAAAGCAATTAGCAATAGTTTTTTAAGCATGTGAATGTGGTTACATATATTTTACCATATAAGCGTCATATAATTTTTAAATTGTTTTTTTCTAAAGGATTATTTGTACAAACTGTGCAAATATATGAACAAATGCAAATAGATCTGTTTTATTACAATTACATTTCTTTAAATAGTGTAACTTAAGATTAAGTAGTAGACCGACCTGTATCTAAATTGTTCTATATCGTAGAGCAGACAGCGGCCCCCCTTCTCCCCGCTGCAGGACTGCTTCCACAGGATGCAGGTGGAGTCTATCAGGTTACCGAACACGATGGGCGCGGGGATGTACCCGAACAGACGGAAGATAACGAATTGCATGCCCAGAGCAAACGAACGTTCTTCCTCACTTACTGATCTACAAGTTAAAATTCAACTATATAAGTACATTTAACAAATAGAGCACTTTTAAAAATATTGTTATATGTTACGTGGTACATTTTTATAATGGTTAGCTGTTAGTTGCCGCTTCGTCACCTTTGTTAAATGGAAACAACTAATTTAGTATGTCACTCGACAAATTTAAATAATTAATAATTGAGTATACGGCTTTCCATTTATACTGACCTGAGCACAATCATCAAGAGCGGCATCTGCGTAATGGCCACCACGAAGGTCATGAAGAAGAGCAGCACGAGGAAGGGGAATATGGTGGTGCAGGGCGGGTTGCAGGCGCCGGCCGTGGCCACGGGCACCACCGTCACCTCGCTGTACTCGCGCGCCGCGCCCGCCGTCAGCGCCGACGCGGACGCGCCGCTCACCAGCCCCACGCCGCCCACCAGCCCCACGCCCACGCCCACGCCCACGCCCATGTCGCGTATGTTTTCGTGTACACCTGTTAAGTGGAAAACGATTCTATATTTATTTTTAGAACAGTAGGCAAAAAAACTAAGTGTTGAGATACTCCTAATTCGATTTTGGATCCCATTGTCTGTGGATAGAGGAACGGTGCGATACTGTTTTGATATTATTTATATATTTGATATTGTTTTGTTACCAAAACGAAAAATTAATAAATATTTATCATAATTTCTTATTTTTCTATTAAAAAATATATTAAGGAAATCGTATATTAAGGAAATCGTTTAAGGTACATCTGATGTGTACATATGTAGATATGTGAAGAATTTTTAATATGTTTTATTTACACTTTAGTATAAGGTATTTAGTAAAATTTTGCTATCTATAGCTAATAGTAAGAAAAAAATTGTGAAGTATACTGCTTAACCTAATGTCTAGCTAGTCCATTATTATTCCTATAATATTAAATTAATAAACAAAGCTTTTTAAAACACAGCGTCTCACTGCGCTTGCGTTTTGGCGGAGCGGCACAAACGTGTGACTATAAACGATATGTTGTGGGTTCGATCCCCACTCGAGGAAATGAAATATTTAATATTTTCAATTTAAATATTTAATATTTCCATTTCTTCGCTCTCAACACGCATTGCCTCAAATTCAGCGAAAAGGGAACGGAAGTGGAACAGAGTGTCTTAACATTAATTTCTCAAATTCCCTCTGCCTGCCTTGCCATGTGCGGGATACAGCGTGAAGCTGAGTGAGTGAGAGAGTGCTTAAATAATTTTAACAAAAACTATATCATGGAAACTAAACATTTCCATTTCAGATTACATGACATTGTTTACCTATCTTCTTATCAAATTATTATATGTTTACATTTCATAAATTCTGTGTCTTATGTTGTTAACCGAAAACATGATATAATGTGATGTTATACTGTGACACTTTAGTTACTATTATTGCGCACTGATTTATAAAATGAGCCACATCTGGTGGCAAACATGTTTATTTTTGTATGTAACATTACTATTTTAGACCATATATATTATAAGACCATATGAATACATTGAAAACTAAAGTATCAGCCAATTCAATATAATTATTTCGTAATAATATTGAGGAACCAAATATTTTAATAATTTTCATAGTTCGAATGCACGATATATTCGGACTAGGTATGAACGTAAATAAAAAATACATATTAGTAGAAACTGTAACAAGAAAAGGAAGCGTCGACCTGAACAGAGCGCTATTAACGCCCACATACATGATATTATCTCTTATTTGTCGAACAAAGACATAAATTTACACATGTATCACGTGTTAAATAATATCACCGACAAAATAAAATTGCTTATTAATTTGCCCTATTTCCTCTAATTTATCGAATATTGGATGGACCAATGCATATCATAGTATTTGCATATTTTTTTACATTTTAAGGGAATTATGGCAAATATTATATAGTATTATGTATGAATTGAGTATTTTTTGTTATATATTTGTTGGTATTTGACAAGCTAGATCACATTGTGGGCGTTTAAAGCTTGCCGATTTCATCATCATATAGAGATACCGACTACGGGGATTCATAAATTATTTTTTATATATTATAAATTATTAAGAAAAAAGTTATTTTATATTAGAAACTTTCGCAAAATAATAGAAATCTAATTAACATAATATTTTTATTAATATTGAAATAATTCTATTAATCGAAGACGCTATGATGGAAATTTATGTTTAATTTGCATTTAATTTAATATTTGCATTGGTACAAGGTATTGTTTTTCCTAGTAAACTATCAAATAGATAAGTGTCGGCAGACGAGGGGTCAGTGTACTTTGTTGACAGTATCATTGGCATACATTTTATACTATACTTGAAGATAAAAACTTTTTTTTATTTTTTTGGATAATATCTAACGGTTTCTGTTAAAATACAATATTTTTCTTTTTTTTTTAATGGTTCACGCTGTATCTCGCACATGGCAGCCTAGGTGGAGGAAATTTGAGAACCTAGTGTAAAGACACTCCGCTCAGTTCCCCCTCCACTCTCGCTGAATTTGAGGCTCTCTCAACGTCGTGCTTTGCCTTGTTATTAGAGTATATTAAATATTGTATCCGTAAATATTTGATTTCTTCGAGTGGGGATTGAACACACTCTTGCTTGAGTGCAGTCCACTCTTGTGCCTGCGCCTGCGGCACGACAGGCCTCAAAATATAAGATATTGATAAAAAATAAAACAAAAGTGACATCATTCTTTGATGTAAAACTCTTTTCATTTACGTTTATATACATTGTAAGTAATCTTATATAAAGTTTAATTCAAAAAAAAAAGCAAACTTACAAGCACAATTAGTAAAGTTGGACCGCGACGAGAAGGCGGCGCAGCCGGCGTGGCACGGCGAGAAGTACGTGAGGCCGTTGTTGCCGCACACCGGCTCCATGTCCGTCTCCGTGCACAGGCAGTTGAAGTTGCACGCCGCTGTCAGGTTCACTTTGAACGGCTCTGGATTGCTGCACGTTGTTGAAACACACATTATATATCTTATTAATTTTGAACATTTTAATTTAAATATTTCAATTCTTGTTTATAAAATACTACGCAAATATTGAATTCAGATACGCGATAGTCGCTGAAAAATACTTATTTAGAAATAAGTGGAGTTTTTATAAATAATAGTAAGTAAAACTGATAAAATTTGACATAATCTGTCGTGGCGCAGCAGCACAAGCTTGTGACTGTTATCGACAGGTTGTGGGTTCGATCCCCACTCGAGGAAATGTAATATTTAATATTTTTAATTCAAATATTTAATGTTTTCATTTTTTCGCTCTGGTACAAGGCAAAACGCGGCGTTGAGTTCCGCCTCTCAACACACAATACCTCAAACTGGGCGGAAAGTGGGGAATGGAGCGTCTTAACACTAGGTTCCCAAGTTCCCTCTGCCTACCCTGCCTTGTGAGGGATAAAGCATGAAGCTGAAAAAAAATATATGAATGTTTATACAATTACCTATTGTTAGTGTAAGGTATAGTCGTTCCAGCCATTTTGATGTTATCGCAGCCCAGAAAGAACAGTAAGGCGTAACAAGACAGGCAGATGGTGTTGGATATCAACACAAACTGTACAGCGCCCTTCGGCCGGAGCTCCAGCCGCTTGAGAAGACACCCGCCCATGAATATACCGATACAGGCGCCGGGAATCGCGATAGAACCTGTTACGAAATTGGGAAAGAACATAAGTCCTTCAAGTTTCGTTTAATGTCAGTCAGAAGCTGTCTCACCGCACCACGACAGCTAACCTAACATTAATTATTATGTTATTTTTATATAAAATCTAATTGATTAGAATCTAGATTCTTTAAGCAGCTCAATCGATTTTAATAAAGTTTTCACAATGATATGTTGGCTTCATTTAACGTTTATTTTATTTTTAAGTTGGTTCTTAAATGAACACAAAATATATTTGGAACGACTAAATTGTTACAAATTATTTTATTTACTGAATTGTCTTAAAATTGAATAATCCATTTATAGATATTGCATTTAAAAAAATAATTTATAAATAGTTATTATGAAACAAAAGTAATTCAGATAAATAAAAAAATATATACTTTTAGCGGGCGAAGTCGATCTATAATCTTTTAAGTAAGTTTGAAAAGAACATTAACTATCATAATTATCTAAATAATAACATGCTTGATTGTATTTCAATTTGCTAAATATATTAGACATTATTGACTTAGTAGCATTAAATCATGGTGGCGAAGGCTAATATTCTCATGGCCTTGTATTGATTTTTCGGCAAGACGAGGCCATCAAGTAGTCTTTTGCGTGTGTGATCGGTGTTTTATCAAACTTGTTTTGATACAACGTGAAATGATTATAAGTGTTACGTGGCGTCGAAACCATATGGTTGATGAAAGTTTAGAGTTTTGAGGCGGTACTGTTGACGTTTTAGTTAGAACCTGACTCGTTGGAATAATTATACTTAATTTAATTATTTAGCTCAAGCGCGGCGTCTCAAAGGTTTAGCGGTGATTGACGGACGGAGTGTTTAAAACACTCTGTTTTCTACTATACTATCTGACCTACACGAATAGCAAAAAGTTGAAAGCTATGAAAAATGTTTCGACTATGATGTTAACATACCAGTGAAAACGCTGGCTTGACTTTTGCCGAGACTGAATTGTGTTTCAAGGTACTTTGGTAGGAAGACAACGAATCCGGACACTATCATAAGTTCCATACAAGCGCCCAGGCATGTCACTACGTATACCGGGTTCTTTAGCAGACGCCACATTGAAACTGGGATATCTGAAAATACACATTTATATAGTATTTCTCCTTCAACAGTAAACTAAAACAATATACAAAAATATAAAATTACAAATAATACTACATACAAAAACAAAACAATGTATAATAAATCACAGACCTTTAATGTCTTTTCCATATCCTGTATCTTTGATATCGGATTGTGGTTTAGCAGGCGTTTTAGCTGTAGAAGTACCAGCCGCGGCGGCAGCTTTTTCAACTAGTCGTATTTTCTCTTTTTCCCGTACTAATACTTTTGGGAACGAGAAGAATGGAATGGCGACCAGAATTAGGAGTAAGCCGCAGAGCAGAAAGCCGCCCCACCACATTCCTACCCACTTATGGTCTCCCGGACCTAAATAAACATAAATATATTTAAAATTGTTTCCTTTGCATATTTTACAATTTCAATATGCATTTATAGTTAGTTAGTTACCTATAGAAATAATAGCACCAGAAAACGAGTCCATATGAAATGATAACAGATATGCACCAAGTAAGAAGCCAAGAACTGGACCGAAGGCAGCCATACTGTACATACATCCTGTAAAAATATATAATAAAATTACATATTAAATCATGGTACAGTAATATACAATTACTATGTTTACATTGTTTTAAAACAAAAAAAATGCATAAAAATTTATACATAGTAATAGTATATATATAATAATGTGAATATGAGGCCTATCATAGCGCAGGGGCACAAACGTGTGACGTAAACGACAGGTTGTGGGTTCGATCTGGTAACAAGGCGAAGCGCGGCATTCAGTCAACACGCAATGCCTAAAATTCAGTGGAAAGTCGAGAACGGAACGGAGTGTCTTAACACTACGTTCCAAAGTTCCCTCCGTCTACCCCGTCATGTGCGGGATAAAGTGTAAAGCTGGAGGAATGTATAAACTAGGTTTTAGTCTAAAATCAATTTTCAAAACTCGCGATGACATCTTAGTAAAAGGCTGCATGCAGTAATAGTAACTTGTCTGCCGATTGCGGACCGAAAGTAGGTCACTCTAGTTTTGCGGACCGCAAACGGTACGGATTTCGCGGTTAATACCTTTGGCTTGAAACTCGATAAAAATGGCAGTTGAGCTAATACTGCGGTATTTTATTTGTATCAAAACACAATTTCATGATTGCGAAAAATATTAAAAATAGTTAAATGTCAACAAGGTTCGACATTTATGTACGTCTGACTGTAACTGGTTATTTATGTATGACTATAACTGGTAACATAGATATTTAATTATTAATTATTTGTAGAGATATTTTTTACTGTATAAAAAAATCACAATAAAATTGATCAAGTTTTCGAAAATATATAAACGTATAACAAAAATATTGTCATTAATAAATTGAATAACATAATATCGAGGGAATAACAAAATTATATTTTTTAAAGTAATTTAAAAGCTTTTAATATTTTTCTGAGAACACACAACTAAGGTGTTATAAATTATAAAGTACATTCAAATAAAACCAATCACTTTTATATAATGAATGACAAGAGAATATTTGCGACACAAGTGTATTTACGAGTAAGTTTGATTAATTAAAATTCTACCACTCCCAGCACTAGGGACACGTGGGCATTGACCACTGCAAACATGTATCTATCTGACAAGGAAGGAAGGTTTTATTATGATTAAATTGTTTGGCATGAGTGCTAGGCTGGAAGGGGTAGGTCAAGGGCGCTTTATCACGTTAGGGGTTAAGCTTTCGAGGTTGAGCAAACGGAGCGACATGCCAACTGTTTACAATTCACCTTTTTCGAACATGCAATGATAGCACATAATTAATGGATGAAATAAGTGAATTTAGTGTCAAATGTTGTTGAGTCAACTCAAATTGAGCTCAGGGTAATAAGAGCTGTGAGAGATGTGATTTGTAAGCGAATAAAATGATAAATAGGGACTATTAATGGAAAATACGTGGTAAACATGACCTTAGGACTACTTGTTCTTGTATGCAATAACTGTGAATAGAGTGAAGTCTAGGGAAGTTCGTTGAACTGTGTCGTGTCTGCACAATTTGGTTTATGAGTGCGGTTACGAGTAACGCGCCATTCGGTCCTCACAATAAAGACGTGTAGGTAATAGCAGAGAGGTCGATGGAGGACGTGCGACGCTTACACAAGGAATCTCATTGTTCCAACGTTCATTTTAGAAATTGTTTATACTTTTTCAAAATTTCGGTTATTTTATTATGGTGTTGCTTACACTTATAGTTTAAGTACAAGCAAAATGTTAATACATATATAAAAATGTCACAATATAAAATGATTTTATTGTAGGCTTAAGAAAGATTTCCTACATTTAGGAAAAAGTTTAACTTCATGCAAGTAAAGCTGTGAGCCTAAGTATTAAGATTATACTCCAAGATACAAGCAGTAAGTCTTCTGCAAACGGCTTTCTGTCGCAACATCTTATTAAAACATTTTGCCGTCTTGCTCATGTGTGTCTTAATTAGCTAAATGTGTAACGTGTGAGTATCTTCTGCATTGTACATTTATTTACGTAACTGTAATGGTTAGGATTTATAAGGTAGGATTTCATAAATAAACTATTCTATCAGCTGTTGATGGTATATCCGCGTGATAGGCAAATTAAATTTCAGAGGTAAAAAGGTGTATTAAACTTTGACATGCTTAAATTAATTATGCATTTTTCTTTAAAATGTATAACAATTTGCATTTCGGATCTTCTTAGATTACATATAACTAAGAAATCTCATAATAATGTAATAAAGTTGGACTTATAACATATAATATATACATATTTTGTAGCTATTAATACAGTTCTTAATCTTAGAGAACCGGTGCATAAACTAAATTGAAGTATTTTTTTATAACCTTCTAAAACAGACATTTAAAATGACTTAATGCTAACGGAAACCAGATTAAATCGTAATTTGGTCATTAGACCAAATCATTTTCCCCCTTTAAGAATATTTTCATATAATATTATTATATATCTATTTTTAATATTGCATTTAATGTACATACATTACAACTTACCAATATACATGCTAGAAGACTCTGGGCGTACGTGGTCATCAACGTAGGTAGTACCTAGAGTGAGGAGCGGCGAGCCCCCGCAGCCCAACAGCAGTTGCGCCACTACAAATACCATCACTGGCATGAAGGTACTGGGCGAGCTCTGTTACAAAACAAAATAGATTAAAGTATATAAAATATTTTTACATTCTTAACGTCATAAGATATAATGTAGTAAAATGTATTTAATGTTGCCGAATTAATTATCTAAGTATATTAAAAAGATATTTGAAAATTATTACATTGTATCTTCTTTTTTTACTCTACTTATGAGTCAAATATAAAGTCACATACAAGTAGGTACATTTAAAACACAATATAATCCAGTTAGACCAAAGGCATTAAACAAATCAATAACATACTTTAATACAATTATCAGGTCTGAGGTTGCTGGGCGGCAAGCCCGCTTGGAGCCGGCCGAGGCCACCCATGTCTTGCTCCAGAGCGTGCGACAGTCGACAAATGTTCTCATCAGACTTATTGTTTGCTAACATTTCGCTATTGGCCTCCGCAATGAAATGCGGCACAACAAACACTAACGATCCAATGCCCATTATAACAGCACCTAAAAAGCATTTAACACAAGTTCATACGTGTGAAGGTACAAATACAATATTCAATAATGAATTTGGCAGTTTAAGCAATGTAAAAACAAAATGAAAGCGATGGGTTAAAAAAAATCAGTAAAACCTACCAACTGCTATCCATACAGGAATGTGTCTCCTACTTCCAAGGTATGAGACAAATATTACTGTGATAACGTTGCCAATCTCGTAGCTGCTCGCTATGAGACCCGAGAGGCTTGAGGGGATTTCGAAACGTTTTTCAATTGTTGTGATCACAGAATTTATGTAACCTGAGCTTAAGGCTTGCTGAAGCGTCACTAGGAACGAAAGGAAAAATACGAACACCTGTAAAAATTGAATCTTATTAATAAAAATGACAGTGCGTAAAAACATATTTAAAAATTAAATACACAAGACTGAATTACAAAATTAAAGCATTGTACTTACTTTAATACTAGAAAATTGCTGGATAAAAAGCGGTCTCCAGGTTAGAATACCGCAGTCTCTTGCGTCATGAGGAATGTCTAATATTTCTGGGAATAACTGATGCGGTTTTTCTTTTTCCCTCTCTCGATCTCTATAAAGCAAATTGTTCATTAATAATATATAAATTATTATTATAATGTTCTATTAACTTTTTGGGTTATTTCTAATTTAAAAGATAAATTAATAAATTTTAAAATAATACCTGTCGCAAATGCCGGCAGAAGGGTTTCTGCTGTGGCACTTGGTAGACTCCCGCGGCGGGTGCGGCGCACTGGGTCCGGCGACGTCGCCCTCCGCGGCGCACCCCGACTCCGCGTATAGTCCCGTCATCGCGTACATTGACTCTTGTCTCCTGGGTCAATGTAAATTGTTTATGAGTTGTCATATAAATTGTACCTAATAAATCTTATGCTTGAATAAACAATGAATACGTTTATTGTATTACAAATATTTAATATTTGTACATAACATATTACTCATAATTCAAATATACAAAATGTTATTCAACACTATATGGATGTCATAAAATTTAACTCCTAATATGATATAATTCTGCTTACAGTTAAAAAATGAGTTCATGGTACCTTCCAACAAGTAACCCGAGCTGCTGCTCAGCTGTTACATCCGACATATTATCGACACCAATAACAAAAGAAAAAACAATGTCTGAACTACAATATGTTCACAAAGCGGCGAAATTTCCTAACTACCGCGATGACGTCATGGTACCGTTTAGCCTTTAGCGATTTCACTTTTCTGAGGCACAGTTTTAAGTCATTCATAAAGTTAACTTATTTAAATCCATTTAGCTATAGGAACACGCTTATATCATGCGTGTACGTTGTAGAATGACTAAGCTTGAGGCTTTGTTTGATATCGTAATAGGTACTGTGATTAAGTATTTTGGGCCACATGTCGCAAACTGAACAATATCAGATAACATAGTAGATACGATGCCAACGTTATCTAGATCAGAGGAAGTTAGCGATGACTAATAAATCTTAACTTTTATGTTATGTATACTTTAGTATTTATAATTTTTTATAAAATGTACACAATAATAAAATTAGACCATATCTGATTAATGACATCTCTCAAAATAGGTAAAGATTTTTTTTATATTTGGATTTATTTATTGAGATCTCGATAAAATGTACAGAATGGTGGTGAAGTAAAAAAAACACGGAGAAGGTGTTTTATCTCATATCGTTAAATAAGCAAAGCTTCTATATATATTTATATATATGTATAACGGATACAACGACTCTTGAAATTTAGTTTTTGGGGTGTTTCGCGGAGAATAAATTGATCTAACTAGGTTTAATTTTTAGAATTCAATTTTAAATTTATTTTTCTACGTGTTTTCAGGGAATGAAAACTACAAAATGGTATTAGATTAAGAAGGTAAATCTAGAATGCTCCAGTCGAATTATATTTTCGATATACATGTATTTGATGACAAAAAACATGTCTTAAAACAATTCCGAGCTAAGGTGGTCCGGTTATTAAAAATATAAGTTTACGCTTACATTTATTTTTGCTGTGTTTTCCTACAACCCAAAAACAAACCTTTAAAAAAATAAGCAAAAAATAATTGTTGGTGCCAAACAATCAAAGATCAAAGATGATTAAATTATGCTGTATTTAAAACACATTACCAATCCAACACGAAGTCTCCAGATATAAATTAAATTAAAAAATGTACGCGTCTTGACGTTATTTTCTAGAGAATGTTTTTAAGGAGTCATATATATGCCTATGAAGTTAAAACATCAGAGACGCACTAAAAATCAAAGATCTCTTGTATTGAACAGTGTAACAAAAGATGCGTAAAATTTGTTGTACAAAGAGACGGACAATGATAGCTATAGCTGTTTGCATTATAGGAACTTGCTATCGCGCAGAGAAGCAACGCACGATTTACGATGTAAACAATGACGCAAGAAAGAAACTAAAACGTAATTTTCAGATGCGATACCGACGTTAATCGTTTATATATTCAGACAGCAACGTGTCTGCCGTCTTTTAATCTAAAAAAAAATAAAAAATGTATATAATTAGAAATTAAAATAATTTTGGGTTTTTGTACGATTAATAAGCCTTCCTTGTGTTTAATAAAGGCGAACATCTTTCGAAGTGATATCGCAACATTAGAAAATTGGTAACAGAAAAAGCGATGCAAATAGTGTAATTTTGACCCTTTAGCCAAAATATAAAGTAATGTTAAGTAAAGATAAATATCAATGATGATTTATCAAAAATAGGGAATTATAAAGGTAGAATACGATGTTTGCTACGATACGACATTAGTAAACTGAGAACGAGGAGAATCAGACAGATATAACCACTTTATAAGCGACAAAGTCAACTTGAACTTGAATATGCTTGGCAAGCATTCTTGGCAAGTTTCTCCAGAACTGAGAGAATTCTTTTAAATGGAGATGCGAACCAGCTATTCTATATAGAACGAGAAATCCTTTTCTAATATTTTACCGCAGATCGCTACGAGCCTTCGTCAATCAGAACCTTTTGCGAACTCATAGAAGACCACAGGGACGTCGCCTACGCCGCACAAAAAAAATACTTTTCGATGCGTGCAGTATTATAGGGTTTTTTATAAGGACATCAAGATGACGTCTACCAAAGACGAAAGGAAAAAAAATCTTCGATCGACCAGGGGTTGAGTAGAGAAACCAGCTCAACGGCTCAGGTTCTGACCAGCGTGACCGTTGTAGTGATAAGCTTCCAATCGTCATTTCACACGCCATCGTAGTAATATCGGCGACACCGACAGCTACAATAACTACAGCGAAGGCAAAGATAGCGCGATCAAAATTCGGAACGCGAACATTCCACGCATCCTGAAATATAATTTTAAGTTGGCTATGAAGAAATGCAGCATTCGCCTCTTCCCCCATAGCTGTCGCGTCCTTATCCTAATCCTGACAAGAAAATTATCTCTACTTAATAAAATATGTTTTTTATAACATTAAAATTCCATTAAATTATAGACAGTAACAACGATCATCATCATCATAGTCATCACAGCCGTTTTCAAGTCCACTGTTGGACATAGGCCTCCGCCAAGGATCTCCATGACGATCGGTCCTTTCCGCATCCAGTGACTTCCGGCAACCTTGATCAGATCATCTCAATCTCGATAACCTTTTCGCCCTAACGGCCATCGGTTCAGGGACAATAATTTTGATGTTTACCTGTGGCCCTTCCTGTGCTGCGGTGCCGCATTCGCTCCTCCCGCGCTTTGTTGTTTCTCGCCTTCTGTCATTTTCGTACAGTATTTCTAGTCTCACCGCACTCCCATACCACTTTTCACAATACTTATCCACCTGGACGAAAAAAATTGTGTTAATAAATTTTACTACAAAAAATAAATTTTGTCTATATATTCATTATTTATGTATTAATAAATTTTATATATCTATTAATAAATTTTACTATAATAGTTTCATAACGAAATAATTATCATTATGAGATTTGAATCAAAATATAATTGATTGCGCTTCAAACTATATCCCGCACTCGGCAGGATAGGCGAATGGAATGTAGTGTTAAAACATTCCGACAATTTTACATGAAACGTTTATTATAGATCTATATTTCATAACGAGACGATACACGATTTATTTACCTATTAACATATACATTTGTCATACTTCATTGTTATTCACTCTCTCTCAGCTTCACGCTGTATCCCGCGCACTGCAGGGTAGGCAGAGGGAACTTGGGAACCTAGTGTCAAGACTCTTCGTTTCCTTCTGTTCCCCACTTTCCGCCGAATTTAAAGCTTTGCGTGTTGAGTGGCGGAGCTGAACGCCGCATTTTGCCTTGCACCAGAGCGAAGAAATGAAAATATTAAATATTTAAATTGGAAACATAAATATTTCATTTCCTCGAGTGGGGATCGAACACACAACCTGTCGGTTACAGTCACAAGCTTGTGCCGCTGCGCCACGACAGGCTTCATTCTTTTAAATACAAAACTAAAATAATATGACCGTATATCATTAAGCAACGTAATTGTTTATTCTAGAATACCCTGTGGGGTAAGAAACCGTAGGGATAAGACAAAAATAAGCGATATGACACGCATGCTTTATCAGCGGTCCCCAGTAGCGATCTATATTTAAGAAAAAGATGCTTGGCTAATACGCGACAACCATTCATAAAAAAGGCAATCTTGTTAATATGAATATATTAAATTATAATTGTGATATGTTTTTTATATTTTATCATTTACCATTGTATCACTTGATATTTTGTTTTTAATAAAGTAAATCAAAACCTTATGACCAATAGCCATTTTTACTTACTGTTTTAAAATACAAAGAAGACCATACTTTTATATTTTAGAGTATTTATATGAAATATCACTGTCTATTACTTTATGTTTATGACTGTCAAATCCAAATAATATATCTTTATGATGAAATAATATTGAATCTTAAAATGAAATTGACAGTAGCGTTTATTGTGAGATATATATGTAACAAGCATAATACGCTTTTAGGTTTTGTATAAATAAATCACCTCTACAGATTGTCTCACGATTATATCCAATAGGTCAAGACGTCTGCAAACTGGGTTGAGTAAAAACATTAAAGAATAGCTAAGAACGAGAGTCGTATCGATTTTTTCAGCATAAATAATTAGAGCACCTTACCTTACATTTTACGTTATCATATAACGGTATGAACATAAACAATACGGCGTTCTCACGGTTATGTACTCTATAACTGATTATAAGTAACTGTTTTTTTGATAATAACAATATGAAACAAATATAATACATTTTATTTTAATATGAAACTATATAATATGCATTTGAAAAAACAATGGTCAGTATCTGCTGCATACATATTTATATAAAATGTACATTACATATTTGGGAGAGAATAGCATAAATATTTTTATATAAGAGCAGCTAACAACTTTGTTTAATGCTGGGTGACTGAAAATCAGATCCACATGTTGTTTTGATACGGCGCCTACGAGCCGAGTTGAGAAATAATAATACGTAATACTTTAGACGCAAATGTTAAAGAATAATATATTAATGTAAACAGAATAGAAATTGTGGAGAAAATAATGTAAATAAGATGTAGATGTTACAAAATGTCCAGTACAAATTAGGTGCTTCAAATTCTTATACGATCGGCATTCATTCATTTTCAAACCACCGACGGTGTGTCAAATATGTCGTGACGTCTGACAAACAGACACGAGATAACGGGGACAAACAAGTAAACTTTATTCATATTTACATCTAGTTTAATAATAGTTTTGTACAGAGAAATCAATAATTTTGCTTTTATATCAATATTTTTTTTACTTTTAAATAATGTTAAAATTAATTTCTTACTAATTTTAAACAGTTCAATTGGCGATCTTGTCGACTGCTGTGAGGCTCTAAAATAAGAAATAATTCACTTAATATTGAATAAAATGCAACATTAATTCCAATTATAGTCAAGTAAACATTTTTGTAGGTGCTTAAAAAATAATATACCTATTATATTTACTTCCAACTACTCGGGCCAAACTGTAGATAGGTAGCTAATAAGATAATGAATTCACGTGTTATAATATATTATTTCTTAAATGTCATCGCATATATTTAAAAGAGTTAAATAAAGATTTATTTTAACTAATTAGTTCGTCATTTCGCTTAGTGGAAATATTTGACAAATGCCTCGTTGATACCTGCATTGTTACGTAATGGTTTTGCAGCGTCGGCGTCGGGAGGATGCCAAAAACCGAAACTTATAAAAATAGTAGAATGAATGGACGTTACGAAATAACGAAAATAAAAGGAAAAATAATATTACTGTTGTAATGTTTTAAAAATACGCTTATTTCATATTATATTTTGAAATAAAAAATGGGTATGTAATAGATTTCTTTTATTTTATAATATTTTTTAAAATTCATAATAAAAGTATTTATTTTTTGTATTCAATATTGTTAGTTTGATCTATAGCACATTGATACACAGATATTTTGTTTAAATATGCTTTTTCTAAAAATATATTAGGATAATTAATTTAAATATAAAAATACTTTATAAATATAATTTGGCTTTAGTAAGACATTGCTTTGGAAGTTATTGATTTACGCTATTAAATAAATATTTTGTAAAAGTTTTATAGAAAACCAAACCATTGCCATTTACAGTTTACCGAACTGTAAATGGCATTCTGGCTTTCTATAAATAATATTTATCATACTAGTGACTCATGAGATTTCCTGTTGAATTTGGCCTAAATACACGATTTTGTTCTTTGAAAACGCAAAAATTATTTAAAAATCAAATTTAAAAAGTGTAAGTGTTTTATTTTAGAAATATTAAAACATCGACCTTAATATGATGTATTTATGTGTAGTGCGTTACGCAATAATATTTTAACTAATAGAAGTGATAATTTAAAGAATGTATTTCAGATCACAGACTATCTGTAGATTAAAATTACGATTGTTCATAATTTTAATCTACAGATAGTCTGTTTACGACAAAATAATAAATATATACAGTAATAAGTAAAATATTAAATATATATTTAATAAATATATTAAATATACAGTAGACGTAATTGCAATTTTAAATAATATTTTTTAAAAACAACTCAAATATTATCCTGTAATGTATAAGGATTTTCATAAAACATTCTAAGACAATTTGAAGGAGTTTCATTTGAACTTATCTATTAACTATATATATAGGGGTCGTATAAAGTATTATATGTGAAAGTGGGTGTGCGTTCAAGGTTATTATTGTAGCCATATATATTACTTGTGACGGTCGATACAATCGGTAAAACCTTTCAGTTCTTCGAAGGTTGTTACTCAAAACGACAACAATAAATTTACTTTTTTTATTTATATTTAAATGATAATTGACATTTCAGTTACTTATTCGTTAAAAACTTATATAAAAAATGAGATTAATTTTCTTATAACTAAAGCGTTATAATTTTTATTTCCCGATTTCATGTTACTGAGGGTCTTGTGAAAAATTGTTTTTATTTTATAAGCAAGTAAGGCTACTAAAAAGTAAAGAACTACTTTATAAATGCAAATAACCTCTTCAAACCATACACTGCTTTAGGGCATGCAGCTATTTCTTATTAAGTACAAAACTAAAAGAATAGATGTGAGTGAAATATTTTTATACGGTAAATGAGACTTTAGAATGATTTGCTTTTATGTGGCTGTTTATATAAATTATAATATTTACACATAAAAAATAGATTTTAAAGTTTTAATTTTAATAGATAGTACTAATTGAAATAACTTGTCATATATTTTTAAGTACCTAATACAAATCAATTTAAAATATCCTACTAGGAAAAATAGGTTATGTAGTCCTTTAATTTATATTATTTAGATTTTACCATAGTTTAGTATCTTAACGTTTCATTTGCGTGGACTGTAATATGTACGTCAAATCCCGTCCCGTTTTTCTTCTATCCCAAAAAAATTGTACAATTCATTTCTCAAAAAAAAACTAGCTCTATTATGCCTATTTCCGGCTGTACGTTGTACTCCAATCCCTCAGTAATGGTCTAACATTATATAGATTATAATGCTTCGAAAAAAATATGATGTAATTTACATATTTTCATTTTAAAAATAAGTATTCAAATGTTCAAGCTTGTTTTGCACGGTTTGGCCACATGTACAGGTTATTCGATGCAGGCAGATCAGTAATCGAAGGACCGGTTTCAAGAGTGAAATGACTCATCTTTAATCTCATACTAGTTTAATTTTCTTGATTCTTTTAAAAGTCTTACATTTCCTGACATAATATTTTTAGCAAATCAGATAAATGCGACAGTAAAATGCATATTTTATAAATGTTCTTTATTTAATATGTTGTTGTAAATGTTCACCTAATTAAGTTGACTTGATGAAAGACCTAAAAAGATAACAACCTTTATTCGAGTTAATCAATATTTTTTTCGAAGACGCATTGCGTCAGTAACATGGGGGTCTTAATGAGAGCTGTTGTGATTATATTGAATTCAACAAGTCCATTAATCTTCCACGGTGTAGAATATATTACTTTTAGTCCAAATCCATTATTTATAACACTTTTATTTTAGCTATTCTCATGAATAAACTCTTTCATAATACTAAAAATTAAAAAACATTTTAATATAAGAAATACTGTTATTGGAAACATAAATAAAGGTCATATACATGTTAATATATAACTATAAAAAAAAACAAAATAGTTTTATGTCAATATATCAGGTGTAGTGTGAATGTCAAGTGTAATAAATAAGCATAGGAAGTAATAAATTAAAAAAACTAAAATTTATAAATTTAATATAAAATTATTTACATATATAATTTATAGACTATATATACTTATATACACAATATAAATCTGACTATCATATTAGTATTAACAAAAATATTTAATTATATACTGATATGCGTAAATTAGATGCAGAGATAACGGCTTAAGTTGGTAAAGAAATGACGTTTTTTATCGCATCATCAGATCATATTATAGCTGGGAGATTCATTCAGTTAGTATTATATAATCCAATATTAATTTACTAGTGAAACCGGCAGTATTTGAAACGTTACGTACCTTATTATATATGTTATACGTTTGCAAATACAACAGAACTTGATTATTTTTCTCCAGTTTTTATATTATAAAGAAATAAATATTAACAGTAAAGTTAAGTTCATTATAATAAATTCAAAACATCGACAATTACACAATACATTCATCTAATACGATTGTAAAAAAATATAGTTAAGTTAACTGAAAAGTTGTTCGATATAGATTTATATTAAATTTACCTTCAACACTTGAAGAGCAGTAAGCCGAGCATATCAGTATCTGAAACAATATAAACATCATTTAAGTAAAATGACAATAATAAATTTCACTTTCACGATGTACCCCGCAAGTAGCCGGGAAGGCAGAGGAAGCCTAGTAAGACACTCCACTCCCTACTTTCCGCCGACTTCTAGAGATTAAATTTAGAGAATGCGTAATAATTGGGGGAACTCAACGCCACACTTTTTTAGTGGGATCGAACCCACAACACATCGCAGTCACACGCTTCGCCACGAATGACCTCAATTAATTATAATTTTATATTTGGGAATGGAAATTCGGTATTTATTTAATTATAATTTTATCATTATAAAGATACTAACTTTATAAGTAACAGTTATACGTGCATTATATTTTTTTTATTATAAATTTGAATAAATTAAATATACACATATATTTATCCGGCTGGTCCCCGAGGAAGATCAAGACCGTAACCCTCCAGAGATAACAAAACATTTTTCAAAAACTATAAAAAATAATTACCATAGCAGTTTATACATAGCGACTTATAACGTCAAAACACTATCAACCTATTCACGTCTACTAGAACTAACAGAATCCTTAAGAAACATAAAGTACGATATTATCGGTCTCTCAGAAATTAGAAGGCTCGGTAACGAAATAGTAGAACACGACGAGTATATTCTCTACTACATCGGCAAAACACCAGGACTATACGGAGTAGGATTTATCGTCAAAAAATATTTAAAAAAATACATAAAGAGTTTCAAAGGACTGTCAGAGAGAGTAGCGCTACTTCAGATGCAAATCGACAGTTTGGACTTGAGCATCATTCAGGTATACGCACCAACAGAAACCTCGGAAGATGAAGACCTAGAGATTTTTTATAGCACTGTCGGCAGAGCTATACGACTCTCAGGAAAAAACATAATAATCATGGGCGACTTTAATGCCAAAATTGGTCAACCCAAACTAAGCGAAACAATCACCGGAATCTATGGCTACGGTAATAGAGACCATAGAGGAAACCGACTCATTGACTTTGCATATGAAAACAATCTAGCCATCATGAACACCTTTTTCAAAAAGAAAGACAAGCAGAGATGGACCTGGAAATCACCTGATGGCTTCACAAGAAACGAAATAGACTATATTCTAACAAACCTACCAAGAAGCGTAAATAACATACAGGTCCTGAATATAACCTACCCTTCAGACCACAGACCAGTTAGAGCAGTTTTTGATATACTACCAAAGTCAAAAAATCGTAGCAAGTTTGCTCAATGCCCTAAACCACAGTTAAAGAGCGACAAAGAAGTGGAAACCTACATTAAATCGCTGAATGGCTGCTCAACAAACCTGCTAGATTTCTGGAACAGTAGACAAACCGTTCAGAACTGTTGCGGTAAAATAACTCACGCAATAGACACCAGCCTAAAAAGAGTACAAGAACTAACAACTGAAACAAACCCAAAGAAGAAACACATATTATCAGTACACACTAAGACACTAATCAACAGAAGACAAGAAATACATAAGACCAAACTGAAATCGAGGGCCATGAAAAACGAACTAAAAGCTCTTTACAAACTTATAAGTAAATGCATTAACCGAGACTACAAGGTATATCGCACACAAACTATTGAAAAGCATCTTCATGCCACAGGCAGCGCCAAGAAAGCATACAAGGAATTAACAACACATAAATCATGGATCGGTGAGCTGAAAAGCAAAACTAAAAACACAAAAAATAGAACGTAAATACTTAAACTAACAACCGATTTCTACAAGAACCTTTATAGCTCACCAAATCAACCAGCGTATCAACTACCGAGTAGTAGCACAGAAAGAGCGACACCAATCATAACCGAAGATGAAGTGGCCAAAGCAATTAAAACTCTGAAAAGTGACAAAAGTCCAGGGCCCGACAGGATAACAAACGAAGTCATAAAGGCAGGATCCACATGTCTCGTCGTACCCCTTACGAGGCTATTCAACATGATACTGACCTGCAAAAATACTCCACAACAATGATCAGAGTCGGAAATAATTCTGCTTTACAAAAAAGGAGATCCAGGCAACATAAGTAATTACAGACCTATAAGCCTGCTACCATCACTGTATAAACTTTTCTCGTCAATATTAGAGAAAAGAATAAAAGATGCCACAGAAAAGTTCCAACCCATAGAACAAGCGGGATTCCGACGAGGTTTTTCTACAGTCGACCATATACACTCGCTAGAGATGATTATAGAAAAATTTCAAGAGTTCAACAGACCACTCTACGCAGTTTTTATAGATTATCAAAAAGCATTCGATACTCTACTCCACTCATCGATCTGGGAAGCTCTATTGTCTCAAGCAGTGGCACTGGATTATATACAAGTCCTAAAAAACATCTACGACAGCAGTACAAGCAGAGTGAAGTTGGAGACAGCTGGGCCCTTCATACAAATAAAAAGAGGGGTAAGGCAAGGAGACCCAATTTCTCCAACAATCTTCATAGCGGTGCTAGAGTCCATCTTCCGCAAACTAAACTGGGAGAAAGCTGGCATAAATATAAACGGGTGTTACCTGAACCATTTTAGATTTGCGGATGATATAGTTTTATTAACCAACAGTGCAAACCAACTACAACTATTGTTGAACTCTTTACATGAAGAAAGCTGTAATGCGGGCTTGGAAATCAACTTAAGCAAAACAAGTGTCATGACGAACCATACAAAAATACCCATTTACCTCAATAATAGACCTTTAACGTATGTTGATACCTACATTTACCTAGGAAAACAAATCTCATTTAACCAACACAACAATGAACTTGAAATAGACAGAAGAGTCGACATCACTTGGAAGAAGTTTTGGAAGCTCAAAGAAATTCTTAAATGCGACATGCCCATTAAGTTGAGAAGCAAAGTTATAAATACTTGCCTACTCCCCTCGCTAACCTACGCCGGTCAAACATGGAAATTTTCAAGGAAACTAAAAAATAAGATCATAACCACTCAAAGAAGTATGGAGAGAAGTATCCTGAAAATCAGGAAAATACAGAAAATCCGTCATACAGCCGTAAGAGAGAAAACAAAAGTCATCGACGCACTTAGTTACTCGCAGAAGCTCAAATAGCGATGGGCTGGACACATAGCCAGACTCACTGACAACCGTTGGACCACAAAGACAACCTCGTGGAAAGGACCATCGGGCTTTAGAAAAAGGGGCAGGCCAAATGCGCGCTGGGCAGACGACATTATAAAAATAGCCGGCACCGACTGGATGCGAGTAGCAGAAGACAGAGAACAATGGTCTTCTCTGGAGGAGGCCTTTACCTTCCGTTGAGAGGGGTTCTTGCAACCACAAAATCCAAAAATAATAAAATGAAACCCGAAAAAGATAGAAATTGAGACAAGAACTATAAATAATATCTACTATATTGTTATACTAGTTAAAATTGTAATACTTTTTATTAACTTCACGCCCATTAATTTTGTTATATTCTTTTTCAAAATTGTAAAACTACTGTAAGGCAAGAAATAAAAGGCTTTTTTATTTATTTATTTTTATTTTATATTTATTATTTATTATTTATACTCGTACTCGTACTTAGCTTCACGCTGTATCCCGCACGAGGCAGGGTAGGCAGAGGGAACCCGGGAACCTAGTGTTAAGACACTCCGTTCCACTTCTGTTCCCCACTTTCCGCCGAATTTGAGGCATTGCGTGTTGAGTGGCGGAACTCAACGCCGCGCTTATCCTTATTACCAGAGCGAAGAAATGAAACATTAAATATGTATATTGAAAATATTAAATATTTCATGTCCTCGACTGGGTATCGAACCCAGAATCTGACGGTTACAGTCACACGCTTGTGCCGCTGCACCACGACAGGCTTCAATATATACATATATTTATGATATTAACACTCAATATATACATATATTTATGATTGCATATATACATATATTTATGATAATTAATAAAATATTACACTGAATGTGCGATGAAGTTTGACATTGCTTTAGTTTTTGGCGGAAGTAGAGTAATAATCAGATACGTTGTTCTATCTGTAACCGCTTTTAGGTGTTTATATAATGATAATATCTTTTATACATTATTATTGTGTTTTGTTTTTTTGAAATTATGAAGCAATTTAGAATATATTAGAAAATACATTCTAAAGGTTTGATTAGGTCATATATTATATTGCTTATTTACTAAATCTAGAATTAATATTTGTAATAGTTATATTATTGTGTTGTTGGGTGATTCTAAAAGTTTAAAGTAAAAGATTTCATTTTATGATTATTTAAATGTTATAATTAATGTATATATAGTAATTATAATCCACATTGAACGAATTTTCAAGAGGCGTGGGTTCAAATCCTGCTTTGAAACGTGAAAACTTACAGGTATTTCATAGTAAAATCATTACAAACTTATTCGCAGTTCATTTCATACAAAATGAGTGCTTACACCCAAAAAATTAAGTTTGTCATCTTTTATAAATAGCCAGTTGCTCACAAGAAATCTCTCCACTTTGAAATTCTCTATATAGTTTGTTTATCACTTTCTTGCGAATTAATGGTCATGGATTTTTGCAATTTTTATTTGTTGTATTTTTTGCATTATTTAAACAAAATATATAGCTAAAAATGGGACCATTGCAAAAAAACATTCAATAATATTACACAGGGTAGTAGAATAAACAAGAAGTCTGACCGATTGAGGTGAGCGACCGTCCACAGGTCATCGTCGCGTATCTATCGGCACCGCACTGATTCATCTTGCACTTTTAATATTTACCCATGATTATGCAATAGTACACTATAAGCAAACATAGACATTTATAATTAACATAGATTCACAATTAAAGCTAATATCTATATAAGGATAGCCATAGGGATATTAATATTTAATATTGTATTAAAAATATTGCTATCAGTTATTTAATAAATTTATTACGAATATCATAAAGTAAAATAGAAATATTAAATAATATAATTTTGAACAGTTTAAACTAATTACAATAACTAATATTAGATAATTGAAATGTCAGCAGTAGGTATTACTAGTGAGTAACGTTGTAAGTTCCTTGTAGATAATTCACGTACATTATGTACGTATATTACTTTAGTTACATTAGTTTGAATTTTATTGCATTAGTTGTGTTTTACGGCTACCCCAAGTATTTTGACTTAAACATAAATTCACAAATAATTCAGTTGTGTTTTTAACTTTTTTTTGCGTTATGCCGCAAAATTAGAGAACATTCTGTTTTTATATATATTACATACTTAATGATTTAGTAAAATCCAAAAACATGTATATAATTAGTAAATAAAAGCCCTATATGACTAATAACTTGCCAAAGTAAATAATATTAATTAAAATAAATAATGATCATAGCATTGTTTATGTTTAAATCACAAAATATTTTGTCAAGTACCAATAAGTATGTATGTATATAAGTAATATAAAAATAATGAATATGACATTAATGTAATTTATGGTAATAATATTGTGTGAAGCAGCTTAACGGCTAGACTTCACGATCGTAGGATCGTTCGATTTATTTAACTCTATTCGAGCGTTCGTGAGGTTATTTAGGAGTTAACGGATTAGACGATATTGTGTGACGCATCAAATATTTCTAGTGCTAGGAGTGTCGTAGTATAAGCTTAATTTTGTTTCTCAATACCCTTACTGACACTTGCTATAATGTAAAATGGCGTATTATTAAATTAAATGTATTGAATGCATCACTAATTTAGGTGAAATACAATTGAAATCTACGTGTCCTATTTCGGCCAAACAGCTGCGCAATAGGACGATATGAGGTCATCGGCTTGTACAGTGAACCGATAACGAGTTTGTTTAACCCTTTTTACTTAATGCATATTAATTTAATAAATCTTACATAATATATAAATCAAAATACATCGATCACGAGGGTAATACTGCAATATTTGGCAGTAATAACATAAATTAATTTCAACGTGGTCTTCTCAAATTTCAATACTGATAACTACACATTCTTATCGTCAACATACCATTTGTTGTTCATACTCACCCTATATCGTCCATTATATGCATTGTAATATGCAACTAATAACGGACTTGTTTGGCTCCGTATTTATGAACGTGGATTTCCCATTGTTCTTTATAGAAAGTGCAGCTCATGAACTCCGATCACGACAAGCATTCTAATTACTCGACCACTTTCAAATTAAATCTCGTTTGTGACTCAAAGTCTTACTGTTTTCAATATTCAAATTATTGTATATAAAATATTATTTAAGATATGTTTATGAAAGTCGAATATAAACGTGCCATTTTTGTATAAACAAACTTATCCATATAAGTAGTAAGCATTAAAAATATCGTTTCAATACGGAAATAAAAAAAACCAAATATGTTATTGAGGACAAAGTAACTAATCATGGGCATTAAATTGTTATCTATTTATTGTTAATGACTTCGCTGTTTATATAAATCTTAATATATTCTATAAAAAGCGTGACACTGGCTGCCTGACCGCAGCTTAGGATTATTTCACTCGCCTTATAGCTTGAGCTGTTATATGGTTTTTTTATTACAACTCAAATATGTTTGCTGCAAAACTGTTAAAAATTTTAATCCAAATTAGATATTAAGGATTATTTAAAAAGTATTATTTTTGAACACATATTTATTTGTATTTAAATTTTAAGCTCTCGATACGACATTGTTATATGATAGCCTTAATTAAGCATTTTCAGATTGGGGTTGTATCAAGGTAAAGTAAACACCTAGGGTGTGACGCTTATGCGCACCCGAACAAACGCCAACAACCTTGCAAGGTCATACGCCCTGTATTAGAAAATAATTTTGTTGTTTTTTATATCACCTATTAAAATAAACATACATCGCTTTTTGCATAGTTTTAATATTGAAAACTAAATAGTTTTCAAGAGAGAATAGATTAAGTTATGTCAGGTAATGGATTTTATAATTAGATAGATGTCTACAGGTGTTACTTAGGTAATATAGAAAGATTATATATGCCATCAGTATATAAAATTATAGTATATATCTTTTCATGTTAATATAACATATAGAGTTAATAATCATTTGCAAATAAAATTATTTGTACGCAAAATGCTTCTTGTTTCAACAAAGAGTGGCAAAACAAACAGTATGAGATTCGAACATTGCGGCAGAGCTGTCCTTGTCCGATCTATTGTGTTACTTCAAATATAAATGCTGAATGGCATCGGCTGGCTCCGCGTCAGACACAGATTATAATAAATGATATCTTAAACAACTGTGAAATTATTTTTAATGCATGTTCTGTAATAATAATTTTCCACGTAACGCGTCATGCGCATAACTTCGTAACAAAACATAATTTTATTCAAAAAATATTTATGTTGTGTCTCTTAATACTGCTGTTAAAGTATTTTTTTTAATTGAATAGAAATTATGTATAATACACGTGGAAGTACCGACATAATTGTCAATAAATAGTATTTCAAGCAATACCTAAATATTGGCTTACTCGTGATTTTACTAATTAAATAACAAAAGTTTCAGTGTATAATTTCCTAAAAATAATATAAATTAATTAAATAGTTTTTGGCAGAGATACGTGTGTATTTTTCGCAACACTAGGTAGAGAACTCTGACAAATTGAATTAGTTTTTTAAATTATTGTAAAACGGCAATAATTGATACAAAGTTTTCAATATTTTTTCTATTTATATGCTAAGCCTGTCCTGCAGCTGGCGCAGCAGCACAAACGTGTGACTGTAAATGAAAGGTTGTGGGTTCAATCCCCACTCGAGAAAAAGAAATTATTTAATATTTTCTACTTAAATATTTTTTTCCCCTCAACACGCAATGCCTTAAATTCGGCGGGAAGTGGGAAATGGAACGGAGTGTCTTAACACTAAGTTCCCTCTGCCTTCCCTACCATATGCAGCATACAACGTGAGCAGTCATACACACTATGTTCAAAAGACATTATTTGTAAATGCATTTAGAGTAGTACATTTACATACGAAAGTAATTAATGAGTTTTATGTAATAAAATAAAATAGACTACCTCTTACTGAATGAACTGTTATATTATGACGAGTGTACGGCAGGTAGATTTCACTGGAGCTGTTCGGTCGAGCTGCCACCGCAATTCTTGCGCAAGCACTTGCGTCAGTAACTACTTAAATACGGAGCGCGATGTCTTTAAGACGTAGATATTTAAAGTTCCTTTTAGAAAATCAAATCCTGTTCTCATAATCAAGTGTATTGGTATTAACGGCAATAATTTATAACCTTAATTCACTTCTTCCGTATCCTATATTGTTTTAATGTATGCTATAATAATGTACTGATAACATTAAGAAATGCACGTTTAGTGTAGTGGACGAAGTTTATGGATAATTTTTTACAATCACTATTATTTATGAGGCAGGCCTGTCGTGGTGCAGGGGCACGAGTGTCAATATTAAATATTTTCATTTCCTCGCTCTGGTTATAAGGCAAAGCGCGGCGTTGAGTTCCGTAACTCACGCAATGCTTTAAGAATTCGACGGAAAATGAAGCGAACGGAAGGAACGTACCTTAACACTAAGTTACCAAGTTCATTCTGACACCCTGCTATGTGCCGGATACAGAGCAAAAAAAACGATTATATATATTTTTGTTAGTAACAAAGACCATATCAATGATAAATTATATTTATTTTTTTGTACAGATAAAAAAACATAACTAATAATATATAATATAACTCGTCTATAATTTGTATAAACTAAAATCAGAATAAGGTCGAAACCGATAACTGAGATGTGAAGGCAAGACTATGGCATTGATACACGTGACGTTGTCACTATCCCGTTGCAAAATCAACGAGGCCGCCATTTTTTATTAAGAGTTGTTTATAATTTTAATAATAATAACACCAAATTCATATCTATCTCGATACAATTAGTTAAATTGAAAAAAAAAATAAAAACAAAATTTAAAACGCAAAAATCTTATTTTAACCTTGTTACTTTTAATAGATACTTCATTGAATCGTTGATACAGTTTCATGTGCGGCTATACGAAAGAGTTCGTATTAAACATGACCGATTCTAAATACCTGAGATATCTTGATCAGGTACCAGACTTACTATCATTTTTATGAAGGCAAATAGTAATTTTTAAAATATTGTAAATAATATAGTGTTATCATTAGGTATGTAAATAATATAGTGTTATCATAGTTGCCGTGTGATCCCGGCTTAGAATAGGATCACCCTAGAGGTAGGATCATCCTAGGTAGAGTCACGTTGCCAGTAATGGCAACACGCATGGGCAGACTCGACCGGATTGTTACCACCCCCGGCATTTAAGACCGGCGTTAAGTAGTAGCTTTGGCCACTGCGTTTCGCATTAGGTAATGCCGGGCCCCGGTGCCCATCTACCTTAAAAGACGGCAACGCTCCTGTAGTTCCTCTGGAGTTACTCGGGGCCGTGGGCGACGGTGATCACTTACCATCAGGTGACCCGTACGCTCGTTTGCCGTCTCTTCCATAAAAAAAAAGTTTTTAGTAATTATTTATTAACCGACTTTTTTTTCAGACAAAAGAGGTTCTGTATATTTTAAACGAAATCCACAAATTTTATATGGCACATACGATTTGGAGTCAGGGTATCTTTTAAATGTTATAACGACATAACGACTTATAGAAGGCTAGTTTTATACTATCAAGATATTCGGGAAAGCTGATGATTACAAATATAATCCCTCAACTTGTAATGGTTATGTTGTACTTGCCCATATTAAGTTGTATATTATGTAAAAAATAATAAATGAAGTGAATAACAATGCAGTAATTACTTGGAGAGCGTCGATGAATATGTTAAAACTATTATATAAACTTATATACAGAATATCAATAACTTACATTTTAACCGAAGATTTTTATTTTTCTTTCTTTTTTCAATAACAAAAAGAAATATTTACATTTACAAAGGCGACGATTTTGTTAATGAAATTTTATTGAGTAATATTATGTTCCTGTTTCTTTGAAAAAATAATAGTATCTAAGTATTTGTAAGAGCCGCCTTAAATATACTTATTTAACGGCACAAGCGTGTTATTGTAAACGCGGTTATTGTTCAAAAGGGTACAATTATTACTCGGGAGAGTAAAATATTTAATATTTAAAACTCAAATAGAACAATGAAAAAAAAAACGATTTCAAAATTATATAACTATATGGTTTAAAAAACTTAAACAAAAACTAATTGTAGAATATTTTAGTTATAATTAGTTAGAAGCAAATTAATAAATAGTAAGTAAAGTTATAAATACTTATAATATAATTTAAAACAGTTTTCAAAAATATCATGTTGGCACCATATATATTGCTTCGATTCCTATAATAATTTTTAAAATAATAAGCCTTTGCCAACCAAAGCAAGCCAATAAGAAATACACATGGAGTAGACTAAAGTAAATAAATATACATAATAAAAATTAAAAATTTTATATTTTTTTCCGTCAATCTTGTATGCTGCGTTGCGGAAGCGTTCCAGTCACATTTAATTAAATAAGCTGGGCAACTGAATAACTATAAAAATATAGTAGTATTCATACTATATATTTTTGTATAATAAAACAAAATATAGTAAAATTGTCTAAAATAATATATTACAAATATTTATTAAGGTACCATAGCAGGTACATTTGTTTACAGCAAAACGTGTAAAATGATGACTTTTTCTTAGTTTTGATAATTTTCTTTTCGAAAGCTCGTATTTGGATAAACGGATCTTTCAATTCCAACACAAATAATTTTAGATTTACAAACAGTAGTTCCTGAAATGTGAATGACTAAACGAAAATGTAGGTACTTTAGCTTTGCAATACCTATTAATATAAAAGTTTAGATAACAGTCAATTATAACATTGGAGGTTTGGGTGTTTACAATGGTTTAATATGTTAATATTAAATTAAATAACGAAATAGTTATCGAAATGACTTCTGATCCCAAAACTTTAAAACAATAAAATATTTCATGGATACGGGCAGAACTACGAATTGTGTAAATTAATGATTTTGATATTTTGTGCGAAATAGGACACAATTTAGTACACTACGAAAAAAATGTGATTAAAATTTTGAATGTACTAAAGCAGTAGTTTGTTTATATAGTTCTAAAATATGGCTTCGACCAATTACATGCCCCGTTATTCTCATATAATGTACAGTATAAATTACGCTTACGTAAACAGTTGTGACGAGCGAAATTTGTTAGTTTAAAAATCGCCAATGCTATAATGGGACACTGCAGCACATGTGATCTCCCGGCGAACTACCATAACGATTTGACTGTGGACGCGCTGATGATATACGCAAAGTGAATAAGTGAATTAATAAAAATTAGGTCTGACCAACTGGGTCAAGATTACTTTGTGCGTGTTAACAACAAAGACTCGTAACTTATATTCTGCTATAATGTTGGTTACATTTAGCTATTGATATTTGCTGATAATTATGTATTAGTCAGCTTACGTGCATGACATTTGTTTAATTCTGTATTAAGATTTTTTTTTTTCATATTGGTACATGATTACTAAATTTATTTATTAAGTATAACTAGTTTTTATCTGTGGCTCCGCCCACATGATCGAATGGGAATAATTAAGAATTACGTAGGACACATTGCACATTCAAACAACCCCGTTACCTCTGACCGCAGATATAGTGGTTTACACCGTAATGTTTAAGTTACAGGAATATAAGGCTATATTCCTTGATAAATAGATTATCTAACTGAATGAAAGGTTTCCGCCCGTGATTCGTATGTATTGCGATTTGTACGTATCACGCTCGATGACACGATGACTCTGCTCCCGTATTTTGAAACTGATATCTTCTAAAATATCCTTTTTTTAAGATTCCGTTTACGGCATAAAATGCCTTTTAAGCATGTCTGCAATGAATTTTGATCTATATAAACGGACAATAAATCTTATTTAATTAATTGGATAATGGGTAGCATAGTATTGTTTAAAATATTTAAAAATGTACCTTTATTATTTGGAAATAAGTAAAACACAAGGAGGTCACTGTGACAGGTGTAAACAATTCCGTCATACACGGCATTTTTGAAGGTTCAATGTTTTACGCACCGCACTAACGATAGTTCAACATTTATTATTTTTTCTGCACTTTTATTAGTCTTCCTGTAACGTAATTTAATTTATAATCGCCTTAGTTGCTAAAGAAACTATCGTATAAAAGAATATTTTTTCAAATCGAAACAAGTTTCTGAGATTACTGCGTTCAAACAAAAAAGAAATGGTTTTACATTAATTCTTTTTAGTTGGCTTTAAGAGCCAGGCCGGTTTCGGAGCCAGCGGTAACCTAGCGAGCCCATTAAGGACTACGTTGAACTCGCAACAGTAAACCGCACCAATAAATAGTCAAAAAAAATCTAGCGAGCAGAAACAAACGAGCGCAGTCCTAGTTATCGGAGCGAAGTAATCATAAAATACTAAACTCTTTGCTGGTTAAAATATAACTTTCTTTTATTTAAAAAAAGCCACTGCGGCTTCACCTTCACCCCTTTGAAATATACTATTTTATTTATTAATCTCAACTACTTCCATGTTCTAATAATATTTTAAGGAAACACTTTTAAGACAATATCTAAGTACATTGGAAACTGATTTTCAATGTACTTAGATATTGTCTTGGAAGTGACTTAACATTTTTATTTCGTTTGACGTAACATTTTTATTTATTTTTTTCAATTTTAATAAAACAAACGCTAAATGTTTGAGAGAAGGAAGTATAATAGTCAAAACTATATTTGAATCTGTTAAGCGGAGATTAACGTAAAGAAACGCACAAACAGACGAAAATTTAAAATCAATATTTTGGGCCCTATTGGGTACATTCATGAATATATTTTTTAATATATCTTCCAGTGCAAGTAATTTGTTACAGATTAATTATAAGTGAATAGAATTGTGTAACTTATGAAAAATGAGTTATATATTTTTTTCAGCTTCACGCTGTATCCCGCACAGGGCAGAGGGAACCCGGGAAACTAGTGTTAAGACACTCCGTTCCACTTCCGTTCCCCACTTTCCGCCGAATTTGAGGCATTGCGTGTTGAGTGGCGGAACTCAACGCCGCGCTTTTGCCTTATTACCATGAGTTATATTATATATTAATAATATTGTATTATTACGAAAAAAAATCTTTTATTTATATTGAAATATAACCCGCTAAGGTGACCATTTATTGGAACATCAAGTATATTTAACAAATGATAAGATACAGATCCGCATTGTCGTGCGGCCACTGATGCGGAAGCGTAAGCTGACCCACTCTACTCTTCCACTTAGCTGTAAATGTTAATTACGTTCCTTCAACACAACTGTTTGAAACATGCAATTGATGACAAAAAACGGAGCAAAGGAAACAATTGTAAATTAATATAAAAACACACCTACTACATTATCAATATAATTTTATGGTAATAGTTGGTTAATATTTAAAGTTTTAGTAAATAAACTGTAGTTTGTGGTATTTACAGTGTTTATTATCATTTAAATATTTTTAATTTTTTTAAAATATTTTATATTTTCAATATAAATATTTGATGTTTTCATTTTTTCGCTCTGGTACAAGGCAAAACGCGGCATTGAGTTCCACCACCCAACATGCAATGCCTCAATTTCGGCGGAAACTGGGGAACGGAAGTGGAACAGTGTGTCTTACTACTAGGTTCCCAAGTTCCCTTTGTCTATGCTGCTATACAGTGTGAAGCTGAGGAAATATTTTTAAATTGTCTTTATTGTTTTTATTATGTTAATAATGAACAAAATATTATAAATTTAAGTGATATTTGAGTTAGTTACTATATTATCATATTGTTGAATATCCTATTGTCACATATCATTGGCTTAGAGTGTATACCTAACAGTTTATTAAGAAAAGTAACAGACGAGAAAATAAAAAATGAATGAAAGTATGAGATATTATAAATTAAATATAAATAAAGGTCAATTATGTATTGATTTTAAATTTTCAAATGATAAATTACAGTAGTAATTCTGAACTTACTTTATTAAATGCTATTTGAGCATTAAGAAACATCCTGTATAAGATTTTTTAAAATATAACTTCCAAGGACAGACAGTGAAGTTACAAATTTATAATAAATATAGGTTACAAAGCAGCTTTTCAAAAATTTCTATGATATATTACAAGTGCATCAGATAGGTATTGTCTCATTAATGAAATATCAAAATAATATTAGATATATATATTTTCTTAAATTATTCTATTTCAATCTGCTGTTACTGTACACATTGATTTAAGTCTTATGTGAGGGATATAAAAGCAAAAGTGCTTCACTAAAGGAAAATATTGAAATCAAATCAACTGCTTTTTAGTTAGTTGCTAGACTTTTGAACCATAAACAAATGTAATGCATTTCTTGGAATAGGTTACTCAAATAACATTAATCAAAATAAATTAAAAATACATTAAATGAATAAAAATTGAGAAATATTTTAGCATGCTCATTTTAAATATGCATTTTTGGACTGAAGAGCTTGCATATTGAAATAAAATTGTTGATTTTTTTAACTGTCTTGTTTACTGAGTCTAATTAATAATGACTTATATTGAATGTTGATATGTAATGTAGATTTTGTTAAATATTGTTTTAAAACAATATGTTAATACATTGTTACAAAAAATTCTGCAGTATACAAACTAAAGTTAATATTAAAATAAATTGAAATGTTATACATATTTTAATGCTTCCAAGTATGTATTTATATCACACTGCTATATTAGTAATTAGCACATATACTAAAATGGAACTAGTTCTGCCAAAGTGAATGGTCACCATATGCAATATGCCAATTTAGAGAGCAGTAACAACCTTAACTTTAATACAATTTATATATGCCAAAAATGAGATCTAGGCACTTTCTAAAAGGCGTAAATAGGGTATACCTATATTATTTTGACTCAACTAATTATAATAAAATATGCAATAAAAAATAATTGCTTGCAAAAATTTCAATGCTACATACACTTCGATTCAAATATTATTTATTTTGCACATGACAAAGGAAATTCGAGACGTCTTGTGCTGACTACTATGGTGAGAAAATTTTGACATTTATAGAAAAGAGAGTGCTACATCAAATATCCATAAACGTAAGTGGCGTTAAAAATATTATGTATTTTTTTTATTTATATGTAGGTATAACCAACAAATTTATTAAATAATAATGTCGATGGTAACATATTTAGGCCATAAGTCTATAAATGTTATGTTAAAAGATATAACAATATAGAAGATATAGTGATACACTTAAACTGATCGATATTAATTACGTAAAATATCAGTGTTTATTTTATATATTATACTTACAGTAATTATTGTATAGTTGGAATCTCTCCTGTACAATGCGCACGGATGATAAAACCAAATCTCTTTGTGAAAGGTAAAACGGCACAAAAATTGTAATAGCACTCAAAACAAAAACGAGTTATCTACATTTGCAACGGAAAACATATAAATATGTGTAAAGATATTGTTTCTTTATAGTGTTAAACAAAATTTGTCAACAAAATTAAAATTTTGATAAAACTAACAGCACATCTCACAAAGTAAAATCTCACTAACTGGTCGACTTTTCTTTAGTCTCTGGTAAAGAACAAGAGTGAAGTTAACAGCGAGTTCAAAGCAAAACAATCTTTGAACAGCTGTTTGTAATCGGACTTCAGCGACATCTGTTATGAAATATTTGGCTATATTCTTCTATCACCAATAGATGGTGCTTATATTTTATAGGATCCATCTAGCGACCAGCTTTGTCAGTGATTCGGAAACATTCTCTACGTCAAAATTGTCTACTTAAATTTAACATTGTCCAGAAGATGGCATTCATTTTTTTTAATGGACGACTTTATCTATCAACAAATTTGTTTGTGTAAAGGCATTTTTAACTTTTTCCGGTTAAATTTAGTGTTAGTAAAATTATTGTGGTTGATACAAGACTATTCTGAGGTGGGCACGGCTGAGGCACCATTTACTATTTGATCTTTACAACAATCGTTCTTTGTACATTTTTTTCAAATCCCAGAACTTTTTCGCATTCACATTCTTCTTTCAGATAAGATGCCATTCTCGCTTTCTGATGTTAGTCCTAAAAGGTAAATTTACAAACATCCTGTTTGTAAATGTAGCTTTTAGGCCTCTCTAAGATTTTTTACACAACTTTCTTTTTCCGCTAATGTAGCAATACTGGCTCCAACTATGGGAAAACTGAACACTATGCTCGAGATTTTCAAGTAGTGTTTATGAAAGGGTAGGGCAAACAATAACCATGTTGATTGTCCTGCTCCTGTTAGTATTGGAAACCCTAACCTTGTTTTTCATTATATATAAATAGAACATAGAGTTAAACTAGGTAGGCCCAATAAGTCAAGATTTATATAGCCAGCGTTCAGGAAGCTAGGATAGAACTTCGCGTGCAAAATACTACAGTGTCTAAAAACTTCGTGTCTTTTTCAGGACATTCGTAGAAGAGGCATTTTGAACGATTCCCCAGCTAAAGTGGGTGGGACGCATAGCAAGGAGCACCGATAGCCGTTAGGACGAACAGATTCTCGAGTGGCAGCCCCTAGATCCCGAGCAGACGCTAGATGCAGACAGCGTAGGATGAATCGGCGTGGAGATCCTTAGTAGAGGCCTATGTACAACAGTAGGCGTGATGTGCTGAACTTATACAGGTTTTTTTGTAAAACACAATTATTTCAATACCGTCTGTTGTCTTTCGTACGACTGAATTATATTAATATTACAACAAAAGGCCGCCACAGGTATCTCGCTAGGATGTTGGTAATACTAAAACCGACACTACCATTTTATTTAAATATTATTCAAATTCAATAACATTATATACTTATGATAAGTTATAAATAAACATCAAACTGATATAACTGATAATCTACTTTTTGAGAAGTATATTAAAGTTATCAAATTTTTTGTAAATTTCGAAATTTAAATTTTAAATTAATACAAAGACAAACAGATTGTTTGTGTCGACAAAGACACGTTAATAAAATTACACACGACAAAGATTTTTTCGTATACCAAGCTATGCGAAAAAATGAAAACAATGGTGAGAAGTAATGAGAGTATAGAAAGAATTTATGCAAGAAATTAATATTCTATTATATACCTACTCGTCTATCAAGTACATTACACTATTATATTGACTGTTTTAATTGCAAATCTTACGATTAACTGAACATATAGATAGTATTACCAATACGCAATCTATTATGTAAAAAATATAAATAAAGAGGTATTAGTGTATGCAATAATTATAGCAGGCAAATTGGTGAATATGCAGAATAATTCCATAAAAAACAGATATTACTATAATTTTAGTACATATATACAAATTTTCATAAAATTTTACCATAAATTTAGCCATATTTTTACCATTATTATTATTCACTTATTTTTTTAAGATAGCGTGTCGAGTAGCTGAACTCAACGCCGAAGCCTGTTTAGTTTAAATTAAATTAATTTAACATTTTCCTAAGTGATTGATTAATGTAAAATAAATAAATACTCAAATATCAATCTACTTTACTGTATAAAAAAACTTCATGTAAATTGGAATAGCTATCCATAAATTATTTTAGATTATAACATCTTAATCGAAAATTTACAAATATATAAGCTATCTTATCATGTTTGATTGACTGACTCGACTACACTGTAACGATGATAATATTAACTACATGGTACATTTTGTAATACAAAGTCTATATTGTAGGTTATTATATAATTTTATCTCGATTATACTTGAAATTGGAATTTGCGAAATAGGATAGGATATCATAATAAAAGCGTTTATTTTGGTTGGTTATTTAATCTTACTTTGAAAAAAAGAGATCCAGTCTTCTATCCAGTTTTATTATTAATTTATATTCATCATAGAAACGAATTACTGCAAAAAAATACGGCAATATAGTATTCAAGTGAACTAGCATACGTATCTGAGCAATACCTATACAAATTTGTGTTCATGGCGTCACGTTTGGTTGCGACCGATGGCGGCGCGTTTTGTAAATTTGAATTGAGCTGAGTTATTTTTTAGTTTTTATATATAATTTTATGGGTCTAAGTAATAAATAATTTCATAAAACAACCTCCAACCTTTAATTGTAATGTGATAATTCTGAAAATAAAAAAAATATTTATAACAATAAATTTGTTTTTTTTTACTTTAAAATTTTATGCACATTTCCTATTAGGCAACGGAGCAAAAAGTGGGTATTATCCGACTTCAGTGATGGCTTGGTGAGGTGTTAGCTATGTATGTAATAGTTAGCTATGTGTGCAGTCACTCCGACTGAGCCATATCTTTGTGAAAAGAATATTATAATATCGGCAAAATATACTATTATATCAATTATTTATGCATAATATACTATTTATCACAACCTACCCTTAAAAACACTATATTCAATAACCAAAAGTGATCCATTCAGTAATCATTGGGTCATGAAACTCGATCCACCCAATCTTGGTTAGCAACCAATGTCGTGGACTTCAACTGAGAAGAAGAAGACTCTAAAACACTCTATACGCTTGGCAATAAAGAATTTAGCATGAAAAGAATGCGTGCTGATAACTGCGCCACGGGGCCCACGGGTTATAAGATCGACTCGCACTTTATTAAATAAAATATTTAATATTTTCGTTTCCTCTCTCCGACAAGGTAAAATCCGCCGCCACTCAATACGCAATGCCTACAAAAAAATACGCGAAAAGTGGGAAACAGAGTGTCAATATAGCGTCAACAAAAATATAAATTTAAAAACAAATCAGAGAAAAAAAACTGTATAAAATTAAAATTATTTTCGTTTGCATGAATCTTTTATTCCATCACTCGGTAAGCAAAATTAGTGGATAGGAAAGTGAGAGGGAGCAATGTCTAGGTGGTAACATTAAAAGGTTTTTCTGAAATGTTGTTTACTTACCTACTCCAAAAAATTGCAGTTATACGTGAGAAGCAAATAGCGAAATGCAAATATTTTGCACGAATATTTCATTTATAAAATGTAACCAACAATAACATTTTCCGTTAAATAAATAAAAAAAAAACAAAATCGTTATGCTAAAATGAACGCCATCGTAGTTCAATTGAGAAGATCGAACGCAATGAAATGTGATGGTTGTGTTCGTTTTGTGCCTAGAGAAAGTGGAGAACAGAGTGTGTAAGCATTAGGCATAGCTACAGATATCACTACTTAAAACCTAAGGTAATATTTGGAAATATGGTGTAAAGGAACTGATAGATATTTTATTACTTGTAGGTCTTGCAATGTCTTATGTATCTCTATCTACGAATATCTTAGTGCTTTTATTAGCATTAAACAATTTAAATTATGTTGTTTGCTAATTAACACCTGATGGTTCAACATTTTTATGCTTATGCAATTGAAAAGATAATAAATGTTTACACATATTAATTAATAAAAGCAAATATAATACTATTGGATGTAAAAAAACACCTTACCAAAACATATTGTATGATGATCATTACAGATGATAAAAAGTGAGAGCGACCTATTGAGAATGTATTTGAGAAAAAATAACTAGTTAATGTATTTTGTTTCTGTTTTGTTTCTATCATTACTTATCACAAAACATATTTGACCTATTTATTATGAGAAACTTATGAGTTTATTAATGAAGTCTTAAATCATAATATTATTTCTATTTTTTATGTAGGTAAGTACGAGTAGCATGCTCGTTTACAGAACTATTGAAAAAAATATTTCAATTACTAGGATATTTTTACTTTGTATAGGTTGCCTGGTAGAGGTCACCTGTGTTAATAAGGTAGCCCTTACACAAAAATTGTTTTTGTTTTCCTTTTTTTATACAGTTTTTTGAACATAGTTAGTTAAAAATTATTGTAATAAAGTAAAGTCATAAAAATATAATATAAATAAATAATACTTGTAACACTTATACAATGTATTTTATTTTATACAATGTATTTTATGTATAAAATTATACATTTACATAATAAATGCATTAAGTCTTATTTCATAGACATATACAAATACAATTAGAATTGACTTATAATAAAATTGCATAGGCATGCTTGCAATAAATCAGTTATAATACCGACAAGTTATACATGTTTATACTTAGTTTGTAATTCCACACTTACTTTTTTTATAAACGATAAATGCTTGCAATATTTTTGCAAGCATTTATCCTTAAATCGCGGCGTTGAGTTCCGCCACTTAACACACAATGCCTCAAATTCGGCGGAAAGTGGGCAACGGAAGTGGAACGGAGTGTCTTAACACTAGGTTCCATGTTCCCTCTGCCATAACCTGCCATGTGCGGGATACAGCGTAAAGCTAATTTTATCCTTATTTATACATATGATTTATCTTTAAATATGAATCATATGTAACTATAAATTATTTTTTATTTACAACAATGAACGTTTTACAAAATATAGTAAATAATATTGAAAAAATCGAGTATCAAATTCCTGTAACTCAATACATAAAATCTTCTTCTTCTTCTTCGGGAGAGGGCCGATAATTGATCAGAGACAGCGACGCCGTGATTATTCCCACTCCAATTGTCGTGGTCTCCCATTTTGAATTGGAAAAAATAGCACATTTATCTGTGTAGTTGCAGCATGGACTGCAGCTTAATAGCTAAGCATTTTAGAATAAAGGGTGTGAGAAGTGAGCTCTGTAGAGTATATTACCTGAGGTAGGTTACGGATGCGGATATACTGATTTCCCGGGTCCTCAGTCCTCAGCTCAGTTTTAGTGGGTAAAAATTCCACATATCCTGGTTACCCAGAACTAGATATCTTTTGAAGATTTCCCTTGCAAAAAAAGAGCAAATATAACAATATCTCAATTTTAATTGAATTTTCATCACTCACATCACTCTTTGAATTTTCATCAGTCATATAAATTTGTTTTTTTTTTAAACGATGGAGTAGTAGTAGTAATAGTAAACTAATAAGGCACATACAAACAATTTAAAATTTGGAATTTTATTAATCAAATAGTCTGGTCAGCAAATTATCAAATACTACTACAGTGGCCCAATATCGGTCTCCACTATATAAAAACTGAGAAAGATTTATTATAACCTTGGATAAACATCTTCATAACTTACAAAACTTAAATTTAAAAAGCGTATAAAAATTTTGAACGAAGCAGGATTTGAACCCTCTGGAATACCGTTCCAGCGCTCTGACCAACTAAGCCATTCGTTCCCACCGAGCTCCGTGGAAATTCTTATACGCTTGTTACAACTTATTTATGTTGTTAGCATCTCTGTAGGGAGATTTTTACAAATTTCCGCTACCCAAAGACAACTCGTAAGAATTATCGTTTGGCAAGAGAGAATACTATTTATTTTAATATTTTTACTATGTTTTAAAGTGTTATTCCACACTTAGGACAGAAAATACTAAACTTAAATTTCAAAAGTGTATAAAATTTTTGAACGAAGCAGGATTTTTATAAGCTTTTTAAATTTAAGTTTAGTATTTTCCAAATTTTTTTCAGTTTGTCCATAGTAGACCTACAAATTGTCATGCGTCTCTTAATCTCATCCACGCATCCACCATTATAAGATATTAGAGCTCCCAGGTAGATGTACGATGATACTACTTCGCAGCTCGCAATTTGTGTTACTTCTGGCGAGTTATTATTTGCTCTATCGAAAATCATCATTTTGGTCTTAGAATAATTTGTCTTAAGGCCACAACCAAGGCTAACATGCTCTATTTTGTGCAAAAGTTGTTGTATATAACCAACACTGGTCGCAAACATGGTGGTGTCGTCTGCATAGTGAAGATTTGAGATTTTTTGGCCTTCTATACTCACAGCGTCTGTCCAATTTTCGAAGGTCTTTCTCATTATGAGCTCTGTATAAATGTTGAAAAGGAGCGGTGATATTATGCAACCCTGACGGACTCCTGCATTGAGATGGATATCCCCAGACAAAACGTCATCTGTTCTTACTGACGCAGTAGTATCTTCATAGAGATTCCGCAGCACATCCACAAGATGTTTCGGAGTGCCCATTTCTAAAAGGGTTTTCCAAAGGACAGGGGCCATTTTACCGAGTCGAAAGCCTTTGAGTAGTCAACAAAGCATATGAATTTCGGCTTGTTGAACTCTCGGGCCTTCTCTACAATTTGGCGCACCGATATTATTTATTATTATATATTATTTGCTCTCGAGTACCCTTGCCCCTTAGGAATCCTGCCTGTTTAGTGGCGATCTCCTTTGATAGGAATGCTTTCAGGCGCTCATTCAGTACGTGCAGTAAGATTTTACTAGCGTGGGATGTCAGAGCGATGAGTTTGTAGTTGCTACACGTTTTGGTGGAGCCAATGATTCTTATGCAATGGGACGAACACCGTATGTGCCCATTCCCTCGGCCACTTGCCATTTCGCCAGACATTATTGCAGAGGGTGTGGAAGATGTTGATACCATATTCCCCCATGGATTTGATAGTCTCAATTTTGATACCGTCTCTACCAGCAGATTTGTTTTTCTTTAGGTGTTTGATGGCAGCTCTAATTTCATCGCGAAGCATATGAGGCTCTAATTCCTCATTGGAGGGTTTTGAAGCGGCAAAAGCTCGGGAGTCCTTATCCTGATAGAGCGACTGGCAATAATCCTTCCAGACTTCAGAAATGGCGTCTATTTCGGTCACTATCTTTCCCTGTGTGTTTTCAACCGCCCAGGTCTTAGAGGTAAATGTTTTGGTGATGATCTTTTGGTGAAGGTCGCGAGTTTCGTGTGAGTTGGCGTGAGCCACCACATATGTTACGTAGATTTTTGTTCTTATTTCTTCTGCTTTCCCTTTGGATCTGAGCAGAGAGATCATTAAGTTCTCTCACCTTAGCTCCTATGGCCTTCAACTTAGTGAAGCCCGGATCTTAATACTAATTATATGGTCGTTTATCGGCTCATATCCCATAATGCTGTTCGCCATTTACCTTGGTAGTAACAATGCAACTCCGTTTCGGCTGGTGTCACTGCCAGAAAAATAGATGGCATGTGTTTTTGATATAAAGTGGCCGCTCTTCAATGCGTTTCGCTTAACCCACAGATATTCAGACGGCATCTCACGATTTTCCTTTCCACAATAGTAAGCTTTCCCGGTTATAGTAGTCCACGGACATTCCAAGTGCAATCCTATGGCTATTCCGCATTTTCAGCTCAGTAGTAGTGTTTCTGATCGCATGGCCAACTCATTGACTTTTCTTGTGTTTCCATAGCGACTTTCATGGGAAAATAGTGCAGTGGTTTCCCGTTGTCTTCTGCACCAGACATTTTTGAAGTTATTTGGACCCCAAGGCCGCTGTAGCCTCTTCCAGTAAAATGTGTATTTTACTGGGTGTATGATTATACTGCCATTGCTCGGTCGCCATTGCCTCGTCTGCAAGCTGTCTAGCAGGGAGCACCGCGACGCCATAGAGACGTCGCCGCCGACTGTCTGTAGGAACCATCAGCGCGTGCAGGTGAGGTTGACAGTCGGGCTGGACAAGATATTTAATTCCACTTTCCTCCTACTCCCCTTCCCCTAACTTATCTTTACCAAAGTAAAAAATAGTATGCTAACGTTACAGCACCTCTTCCATCCTCTTGGTTATCTTTTTGGTAAAAGTTGGATTGAAGCTCTTAAGACAAGAATTATTGTCAAAAGCCGCCTGCTTTCTGTGTATAATTGGTTTACGGATAATAAATTTACTGAACATTCGTCCTACATATGCTAAATAATCCTTTACTATTTGCAACGATTGATTGATCCTTAACAATACACAGCGTAAACACTCACACACACGGCTCTGTGCAAACAACATTATGTGTACTTAGGTCCAAATATGTATGATAAAATAATAAATATCTCAACATATACCCTCGTTGTCTCCAAGTTTAAAAGCTAGTTAGTTAGTTTAGTTTTAAAGCTATTATTTTAAATTGGCTCAAAGGTATGACATCCGAGAATACTGTAATGCTCATGTAAGACGTAAATACACGTACATGCACTCATCACGCATGCAAATATACACACAAGCATACATAAATTCATACACAATTATAACCCACTCAATTAATTAAAATATGTCTTTAGCAAATGCTAAATTTATTATTTTTTCGGAAATGTGTTGTGAAATTCTGGAGAAGTGCGTTAGTAATTACAACACAGTTTTTAACAAAAAGTAATCATTATCGAACTTGTAGATATTTAATATTATTATTTTAAGTAAAAAATATGCTATTTTATTATATTTTTTTTTGCTACGATAACAACGTTCCTTTATAATATGAATTTGGTATTTTAACGTAATTTGTAACACTAAGGCGTAAGTATTGTCTTATTTGTAGTCTACGGTGCGTGCGGCGTTCGTAAGGAACAAACTGTAACAGCCTTATGTCACTTAAACCACGCGATTTGACGTAATTATAAGTTACATGAACATACTACACAAACTTCGTTGAATTCGCGATTCGCTTGACCGTAACTCAAACAGGCTCATTGAAAAACTATGAGTGATTATTGTGTAAGGTATTTTCCTGACTATTTGCATTCTATACGTACTGTGTGATTGTTATGAACGAATTAATTAGTAAGCTATCGGTCGATTTACATTAAATATATATAACGAACAAAATAATCAACCGCTAGTTTATCTATAAATATGACAACTGCTCTGCAATACATACAGAAAATAGTTTTATAATATTGTTTGTAAACAAATAAAGCTTATCTTAAATATGTTTGTTTAATTATACAAATCTTTTGTATATTTACGTTATAAACGGAAATAACATAAAAAATTGTATGGTAGAGACGAGGCATGTTAAGAGTAATTCAAGTATCTAAGCCAATAAATAGGTAATGTCACGAATGTGGGAAATTTACAATTCCAGCTTATATACATTTACGTAGTGACGTTAAAGTTATGTTCGCTATGCGAGGTATCCGCGAAATATAGAAGATAATATATGTACGCAGGAAGTGGGAATCAGCGTTGCCACATTTTTTATCTCGGGTATTTTTTCGACAAAAGCGTGACAATAAAAAATTGTCATTAATTTAAGTAATTATTAAATGTAATACTCTGTAAGGAAGGTAGTTAAATCTTTAGGGTGTGGATGGATGAGTACATTCTCTCTGAAGGCTTATGTAGTAACATACATACCTTAAGAATATACTTATACTAATTATTTACCTCGTTTACCGTAAATATTTAGTAGTATGTAAATAATTAAGAATTTAATGTGTTTAAAAAAAATCTCATGTTAGTATAATCCATTAATGCGGGATTATGTCTGTCTTGCTTCGGACATATTATTTTGGGCAAAAAAGGGTTGTGGCCATGCTGGAAGGCATCTAATAATATAAATTGTAAGCCCTAATAGAAAAATGTTTCACACATTTAATATACATAGGTATTTCCCAAGAACCATCGGCACATTTATCTTACTCTTACGCGTTGATATTTGCTTGCTATTTCGAAACACTGCTAACTTGACGATCCATCTATTTGAACAATACAAATAATCTAGGAGGTCACCAAATAATGACGAATATTTATCATAGATATCTAATTTCTATTAACACCAACATTAATATTTTTAGCAAATTTTTAGTGTTGTCTCCTTATTAATTTCAGGATTTTAGGTCGAAAGGAAGTACTAATTACTTATCCTGACAAACTTAAGTTTACGCTTATTATAATATATGCATTTATTTTATGTGAAATGAACTACAAATATAAGTTTTTATCCGTTTTACGTTTGTCATAAAGTATTATTTCTACTTTTAGATTTTTTATGGTTTCGCACCTCAACAGAAAAAACAAGAACTCTTAATATAGTAGTATCTTTTGGATTTTTTTAGTTATTTGTATGAATTGTAAGTTTTGACTTCGTCGTTAATTTCATAAATGCAGTGTTTCAGTCTTCATATGGGATTTTTACCTATAAATTTTTGATGGCGCCGTAAAGTTATCTTTGGATTGCGTTGCCTGCAGTAATTTAATATTATTTAAGTATATTTAGCACTCATTTATATTGTCATACTCTATATAAATTGTTATTTAAGCATTTTTGGTTCGGGTTAACCGGGCAGTAGGCACGCGCGCGCAGTAATCACCGATTTTCCTATTTCAGCTAAAATTTTGGCTATATAAGCTTATATGAATGAAATGCTCGCTTCAGGCTATTTCAAATGTACCCTTGTCACTTATAATAATATGATGTAAACTGCATATAAAAAAAGTCATGTCCCGCCGAGTTTCTTGCGCTGGTTCTTTCCAGGTCTGATCCAGTAACTTTAGTGAACCGATGGTAAATTTTTTAACGTTCAAATAACGAGGCTTGTAACTTCTTATTTTAAATAAAAATTGTAGTAGCAGAAGTGCTACTCACAAAAAATAAAAATTGTTAGTCGTGTAAATAATTGTTAGCACTTGAAAATACACAGTAACTTTAAAATCACAATTAGACAACTAAATTATATATACAGTTTATTAGATAAATTGATTGAAATGACCCGATTAAATTGATAGCTGTATTTTAAGCAATATTAATGTCTTATATATTTATTATTTACGTACTAATTAAACGAAATGAGCCAACATTTATTTATCTATGATTCAAAACTTATTGTTCACAGATGGTCTAGTCTGTTTAAGTTTTATTCTGTTTATTGTATATCTTCTACGTCAGAAATGTGAAAGAATTTGACCTCAAAATATATAAAAAAATGCAATATTAATATTTCCGGTGTCCGACAGTTTTACGAAAAGACAATTTTTAAAGTATTCAATAAATGTCTTAATATTTTTTAGGTCAAGGCTTATAAATCAGTGCATTTGGTTTCGAACAATTAATTAACATACTAACGTTGCTATGTCGTAGTTGATATTTGCCTGACTGACAGCGATATTTTCGTTTTGGGTACCATATGAAAAATGTCTATCTGGACTGCTTGGCGACCGCCAAGCCAACGATTGTTCTCCGAAATCGCGAAAAACCCGTGAACATAACATTAATAAAATACCTGTTGAAATTGCTATCGGACCTTTATTTATACTACTGATCCGTATATATTGTATAGGTATACATTAAGAAGACTAAAAGGTAAAGCATACGTTTATGCCATATAGCCATAAATGGTATTTAAAAAAAAAACATACGGAGATGATATTTGGCAATGCTTTATCTTGTGCTTTTTACTTTTATACACGTTATTGAGATATTATATCTTTGTTGAGAGGTCGAGGGCGTTTAAGGAAATTCTATAATTATAAAATTAATTTTAACAATTTCCGGCTGACCGAATTAAGGTCGTCTGGTCCTCGGGTTGATTGCATTAAAAAAATATTAAAAACAATCATCAAGAGTTATTTAAATGACCACCTGCCCGCAAATATTTTTTGTATCTTTAGTTATAATGCATGGACTTGGTTGAACTACGTTTTCCATGAACTACGCGCAACGTCTAGCGTGCATCGACCATCTGCCCTACCACGTCGCATCACATTTACAATCTATAAAAGAATTCGATACCTCCTCATTGTCATCTGTAAGTTAGTGATCGCTGCAGTGCTGTGTTGTGTTCAAACAAAGCTACCAAGGTACCGCATCCTTTACCGCACTTAGTATTCCAAACATTAGATATACTTTACGATTTACGAGCGATATTAAGCACTACGTTTGCAATGTTCACTTGTTTTCATAAACAAGTATATGTATACCTTATTGTAAATCACTAATGAGGTAGATGTTATTGCTATAACTTTTGTCATTGATATTCCTCACTACCTAATTACTTTAGCATCGGAATAAATGGAGCATTCAAATAATAGTTAGACTATTTTATATATCGACTTATGTTGTTAGACTATGTTTCATATATCTATTGTATATATTTAATTAAAATATACGTAAGTAACTATTTTATTGTTATTCCCAAGTAAATGTATTTCTAAAGATAGTTACTACTACTTGGTTTCTTTGTATGTTCTTTAGTCAAAGAGATGTTTAAAGGAAAACCAAATAGAAATATCTGAATTTTCACGGAAATGTTTCCTTGCTACGGTACGCTTCACACTTTAGAAACGTCGTGTCGAAATATGTTCGGTTTCCTCCTTCAAATTGAAATAGTATTAATCAGGTCTTTATAGTAGCGTGGAGCTATAATGTGTACATAACTAAGTATTCGTATATTTTAAAGACAAGTAAATATATATAATTGTGTTTTTTAAGTCTAAAAAAAGAGGCCGGAAACAAATTTATTATTAATATTAAAATCTGATAACATTAATAGATTTCAAACAATCAGTAGTACCTAAATGTTTGAAAAATCAAATTGAAAAATAGGATTTTTGTCCGTATTGCGAATGGTCACAAGGCTAGCAGTCTATTTTGACTGACAAATTATATTGTAGGTAGCTCATATTTGTTTTGTTACCCTACTTAGGGACTGGAGGTTACGCACAGTAAATAACCTTCAATACATTGAGTGATTGTCACATATTCTGCTAGGTTTATATGCTTTATTTATGTATATGTATTACTTTAAATAACAGACATTTAGCAAATGAGAAATTGTGAATAAAATTTATGTATATAATTTAAAACTTCTTTAGGTACTAGTTATTTAAATGATTATATCAGGTTATTTAAGAGATAGTGTTGTAACAATTTCATTCATTTTTTTATAATTAATAACTTATAATACGATAGGCGTACAAAACTTTCCTGTCTGACTCCTTGAAGGTATTAAAGTTGTTAAATTACATATTACACATGAGAGTATTAAATAATTTCGCATATTTGTAATGATTTCATCGTAAATAAATTTGTTCGTTCAGCCGTGTGCATCCTCATATATAAGTATACAATTTGTAAACCTGTCTGCTCCATATTAAATCATCCCTGGCGCCTTGCTGTTACGTACCTACGAATATTTTGTATTCTGTACATATTCTACATTTGAATTTCTTATACATTAGTACTGATTTTTGAGACGTAGGTGGAATTTTTAAAAAATATAACTATATTTACTCAAAAAGACAGCATACTTAAAATATTGTACAATTTAAATTTTACTTTTTATTTTGTTTTATACCTAACCATGGCATAGGCAAGTGAGTAATCAATAATCATGCTCTTTTAAAATTGATTTTAATGTAATTGAATAATTTTAATATAAATGTGTGTCAATGGTTTTTAAGGAAAAAACATGCAGTCCTCAACAATCATTGTTCTCGCTTGTCTCGTCGCCGTTGTTGCAGCGAGCGTGCATTATGAGTACCCAGAAAATACGCAAGATGTACAAAATATTCACGAGTCTCTGTATGAAACACCAGTGCACGAAAGAGGCGCAAGAACGAAAAGAGGTCTGCTACTTCTAAAGAAGAAACTTATCCTTGGTAAGTCGTTTGATAAAATAAATACAGAAAATAGTAAAAGTAAAGTGCCTTAACAAAATAAAATTGAAAGCTATTTAAAAAAAATCTTTGTTCAAATTTTTACATATTATTGTCGATATTTTTTCCTATCCATATTCACTACATTAGATCATATAAACGAAAAGATTTCCCTCCATTTAAGAAACGTTGCGTAGCGAGCTGCTGAACATAACTCCGCGTTTTGTCTAAAGAGAGGTAATGAAGTGGAAAGTTTTGAAATATAAAAATCTTAGGAGTTGGCATCGAAACTACGGTTATCGTACAGTCGTATATTTTCAACTGCGCTAACATCGCATCGATAAATTGTATGACATTAAATACATATAATACGTAAACAATAATGATGGTAAATACATTTTATGTTCCTTGTATTATACAAGTTGGTTATTATGTTACGAAGTATAGTCTATATGCAAAGCATAATTAGTTAGTAAATATTACTTTTTGGGTATCATTAACTAGGTTAAATAAATTGACAGTTTAATAAGTAATTGTTTTTTGATATTGGCGTTCCAAACGTGACAGAAATTCGCCCAATTTCACCAATTTCACTTTGTATGGAGAACATACGAGGAAGACTGTACGGTAAAAAAAACTATGTTACATAACAAGACGAACAATAAAGTAAATTAAAATATATATAACGTATTTACAACATACTGGATTCGTTAAAAGAAAAATATAAAATTCAAAAATGTTAGCTTCCTGTTTAATGTTATATCTGATATATTTATATATATACATAGAAATTTACAAAGAGGACTAACACAAATAATAACAAGCACTGAACATTGACATAGTCCAATTTAAATTTAAGCTTTGTTTCTATGGGATAATGGATAAGGACGTATGTATACAGAAATATTTTATCACATTAAAATTTAGAAGTGTTTTGTCTAGTGACAAAGTTTTAGTAAACTAGACCAATTATGGAACAGATCTTATAATTGGTCCAGTTTTAGACTACTGATTATAAATGACAATATTTCTTATTGATACCAAGAATTGTTTTTATTATTTTCAATGTGTAGTCTCTATAAGAAATGTACACTATTAAAACATAAAAATATATTGTTTAAAACAACTATAAGAATAAGAATAGAATATCTATTAATTCGTTTGTAATATATTTATCATATATAAATTATTAAACGCTTTTAATACTATTAACAAATTGCAAACATCATATAAAATTTAACTCTGGTAAATTATTTAGCTTGTGATATGTATACGGTAAAATTAATAATTTCAAATTGATCAATAAACATAACCAGTCTTGATCTATAACGGATACTGTATAATTTATCGGTAGTCATAAATGTTTAGGACATTCCTTAACCACTATACAGCAAAATGATTTTTTAAAGATATATATAAATTATTACATGAAGTATACGAATAAAAATATTAAGCAATATTAATAAAAATATTGTGTAAGTACTATAAATTCTTACCTACACACTAGTGGGCCAATAAAGATTTATAAAATTATATTTTCATAACGAAAATAAAATATTAAATATATTTTTTTATTTTAATTTTACAGGAGCTTTAGGTTTGAAGGCAGTGAAAGTAGGCGCTGTGGGCGCTGGAGTAGTGGGCGCCTTAGCACTTAAGAAAAAACAGTCAGTACCCAGAAAAATCATTATTCAAACTGATCCACGGTAAAGGCTAACTAACATATTAACCACTATAAATATTACATTTATTGCATAAACTATTTTACGATATGATTTTTTTAATCTTATTTATATTTTAAAGGCTATAACATTTTTTTAACAAAATTAATGCCTATTATTCGTATATTATTATATATTTTTTTATTTTATCATTACTTATTTATATTGCATCATTTATGTATAATATTACGCTTATTTATTTAAATATTGGGTTTATATTACAGTCATGCGCCAAAATACGTCGAAGTTGAGAGGTGAGCATTTATTTTTTTAATTTTGTATCAATTAGAATAGAATGTCGAAAGCCTATTATGGATTTATCGGATTCTAAATTCCTTCGTTATAATATTAGTTTCGTAATACATCTCATAATTTACATAGCCCATAGACCATGAGATACATGGCTGTGTTACTGTTGCTTAACCATAACCACCATTTATATGTCAAGCGATGAAACTGCACCTTTTTGTCAATTATTGATTTGTAATCATATACTACAGGTCAAATAGAAGTTGTAAAAAAATGTATTCATTGTAATCTTATCTTAATATTGAGCAAAAAATAGCTATGTATAGAAAATTAACAGTTCTCTTCAATGATTATCTAAAGATAATTAATAAGCGACCATGACACCATGCAAATGATTTTTTTATGCAAGTCGTTACGTTTGTACTCCGCTAACTTTACATCAGGCACTGTTAACCTTTACAAATGTGACTGAATAAGTACAGAAATAACGCTTCTTGGAAGTCGTCCAAGGAGTCTACTACTAAGCCTATTACTATATGTTCTCATCTCTTATGTTATAATTCTAAAATGGCGCAGTTTCGTGAAGGTGAATAAATATTGCCACTACTTGTGTAAACAGTAAATGTTATCAGTCGCAAAATTTTGTTATTATTAAATTTGTTTGTTTTTTTTTTCATTTACGTTTGATTTGTTGAAATTCTAATATTTAGGTGAATCCTTAATAGAATTGACTAAAAAAAGTTAATTAGTTTTTTCATAAAAGGTGCTAAACTGGGCTTTATATTTACCTACAGTCAGATGTTGAGCCGCAGCTTCACAACCATCTCTCATATCATACCTGCACATACACTTGTGTGGAAATATTTTATTCAATGATCACATAAATCGTGTTATTTTGTAAAATAAATAGTAGTTTCCTAACTAGGCGTCATTTTCGTAGCTGTATATTTATGCGGCAAGTTTTACGAACCAAATTATGTAATATCTTTGTGAATAATTTTTAAATCATATTACTATGCCTTAAAGTGTCGGTAAAACCCAAATTTGATGTGTGTGAAGGAATGCGGATTCCATGTTCACGTGTAAATAAACTTATCAAGTTATTATAATTTCTAAGGAAATTATTGGAACCTCATGGAGATTAATTTAAATATGTTTTATTTTATTACAGCTGGTCCGGTTAAGCTGCTTAAGGTTTCTGTTTAAGCATCCTGTGCGTTAAGAAATCAAGAAAGCATCGTTAAGTAATTTTAAAAGTAGATAAAAGCTGAAGCCAATGGGTATTTTTTAATATGAAGTAGATAATAAGAATAAGTACAGGCTACTAAGCGACATGAATAGTAGAATCTGCAGGACAATATTGCTCCATAAAAAACAGGATACATACCTAATTTGCATAATTATTATTAAAAAAAAATTAAGCTCACGTCATTTAAGAACCTCTGATGACAACGTTGAAAAACAACAAAACACTGTAATAAATAGTCTAAAAATTGCCATAAAAATTAATGTTATACTTAAAAGTCATGTTAACCGAAATTGAATTACTTATTATTTTTATATAACAATAAATTTGTACATTGCGTAAATTTTGAATATCTATTACATTATAAATTGTGTAAATGACAATATTTGTCACTTTAAGTCAATTCAAGGTTCAATAGTAACGATATAATTGAGGTTGCCATTGTAAAATTTGTTTTATGTTTGTTCAGTAATAACTTTGTAAAAACCGATGGTCATATTAATATAATACCGATGTTCATGTTTGTGTTTGTTATAATATTTATAGCAAATTCGAATAATATAAGCTAGGGTATATTGTTGCTTTTTAAATATATTTTTTTAATTAATATAATTGTTTTTCTTACCCATTTCTCTCACTTTTCTTTTCACGTGTTTATTTTAAAAAGAAATGCGGATAAGGATTAATTCAAGCAAAAAGCATAAATTTGTTTATAATTCTATAAGCTTTATATGATTACTCAAATACTCAATCATATAATAAATTTTATATAATTGAGTATTTTAATCATTTACTCGCCCTTATGTTCGAATGGAAATACTTCCATATCTACCTATAAATGGGCAAATTTCACACAAAAACGATTATATGGCCGTATCATTTGATACTCGATAATGGGACTACATGAAAAATACTTTGTAAATCAGTTTGGAGTTTTGTTTTCTCCATTTGAATTCAGAATCATAACTTGAATTTGTCACAGATTTTACCATATATTTACATTTACACTAGGACTTATATTAAATATAATAAAACACGAGGCCTGTCGTGGCGCAGCGGCACAAGCGTGTGAGTGTAACCGACAGGTTCTGGGTTCGATCCCCAGTCGAGGAGATGAAATATTTAATATTTTCAATTTTAATATTTAATGTTTCATTTCTTCGCTCTGGTAATAAGGCAAAGCGCGGCGTTGAGTTGCGCCACTCAACACGTAATGCCTCAAATTCGGCGGAAAGTGGGGAACGGAAGTGGAACGGAGTGTCTTAACACTAGGTTCCCGGGTTCCATCTGCCTACCCTGCCTCGTGCGGGATACAGCGTGAAGCTAAGAATAATAAAACATGAGATCTAGATGGAAATACACAATAAATAATAAACAATGAAAGATGGAAGTCAAATGCAAGATTATATAAATAATTGTTCGCGTTCATTGGCATTCGTGACTTATAGATATACAAATATATACATATACATATGTAGTACATTGTGCTGCGAGTGAAATTTTATTGTTTCACGTAACGTTCGTAGTTCTAAAAAGACAGCTACGGAATTACACGATACGTAATGAGACCCCCACAATCTTTAAAAGCAAATATTTTGAAATCATAAAATGATAACTCTATAAAAATGAATTATTTTTTATTATATACTATTTATTATTTGGTAAAAATATTTATTAACATAGAATGGTATTATAACTGTAAAAGAATAAGCGGAACATGAATATGGTATAAAAACGAGTCTATCAAACACAAAAACCACCCTTCACACTTGTAAAAAGCTTCAACCGTCTTACGGTTGTAAAACTTTGGGAAAACCCTTGTATTTTACGAACTATGCTTGTTGAGTAAGAGAGCAAAAAAGTCGAATCACCCGTCGCGGGCGAATCCTGCTCTTATATTACATTGAAGGCTTAACTAGATTTTGTAAGGTAATATGAACAGATTTTTGAACCCACGGCAGCGGTTATAAAAGTGTGTAGAGATTATTTGATTTCAGTGTCCTAGAATTATGGTGTTTATAAGAATTACGAAAAATACAAGGTCTATCTGGTAGAGTGCAGCGTATTCTGCATACCTATTAGTTAATTGATATAGAAGTTATCACTTACTTATTCTAAAAAAACACTAATAATGCTTTTAGTTCTAAAATATGTCTTAAAAATTGTATTAAAAAAGATTGTATTAATTTTTTTTTGTAGCAAATTCTTAAATAATGTATTTAAATATTATTAAATACTCGAATATATGCAATTTGGCTCGCGTCAACTATATGATTTTTTTTAATATGACTGTTTGAATGTGGATTGAGAGATTTTTTATTAATTATTTTAGTATTGTTATCTTTAATGTACGGCGCTTAGTAAATTATTGTTTATATCTTATCTGTATAACTTTCATGAAAATTTGTTTAACTGTTCCGAATATTATATCGAGAAACAAAAAGACAGACAAAAAAAATTAAATATACATTTGATAAATTTATGTTTGGTATCGTTAGGCAATCTATAAATGGTTTTGTTGAAATCATAGATAGAAATTGATATGTTTAGATTATATACGACTATGTAGATAAATCGTAATTAAAGTTTTTTGAAATTTTATTTATTTGTTTACGTTACAAAACGTCTAGTTTTTTACATCTGCTTAGGCGATAGATATGCATGACAAACTTGGCTTTTCTTGCTTTTTCTTTTCTGTGCCGATCCCGAAGCAGAATTTTGGGATAAAAAGTAGGTTATATGTTGCTCCACAATTTTCAAATCAAATTTATCTTTCAAATCACAAAATCACAAAAATCCCATTAAAATCACTTGGGTATTTTGAAACATAGAAAAACACTTCAATTTAATTTATAGATACATATAAATCCATATATCATCCATCCATATATATGGACTAAATTACCCAAGTCACTACTTATTATTCAAACAATATATGACTATGTTAAAAAAAATGTGCTAGAAGGGGAATTTCCTATAAAATTCAATTCGATGATATAGCATAAAATATCATGCTTTATCATTGTGCATAAGATTTGCTTAACTAATAAGACATTAAAGTGCTAATATATCGTAGGTATAAAAAGAAGTAAAATAAGTTAACAACCAACCAAATGTTCATTCTGATTCAAATAATTTATTTAAAATATTAATATATATCCACTGTAGTCAGGTGATCTGGTTGTTTGCATAGGGACATGTTTATATTTAAAAATGTTTTTAAACTGTAGTGGTGTATTTCGATACGCAAACTGCAATCTGCAATATCTTTGGTAGTTACGTCTTTCCCTGCTTCATAGATCATGTCTCCCTAACCTCACTTCCATCGCTTCGCATAAATATATTCTTAAAATACATGAAATCACTTGCCATGACCAAAGACACGTATACACACGTAACACTTATGATTTACGAATTAACCGGAGTACTGAGGTCCAATATGTCGGTGCCTTTATGCCAAATAGTAAAACAACGTGTGACCACTTAACTGGTTCTATGCGTTGCGGAGTATGTCTCCCACCTGGTCAAGTTTCCCGGATTTCTCCTACCCATTATATGTAAAGATAATTAATGCACAAAATACACACAAAATAATTTAAACATATACAAAAGTTATATTTTATTTTACTTAAATTAAAAATATTTAACATCAAGATATACTATAAAATAAAGATATACTATAAAATAAAGATATACTATAAAGTTATATAGATACGAATAATATATATTTTTTGGAAAGATTTTTTATTATAAGATAGTGCATTTATAAGACAATAATTTCCAATTAATTGCATAGGAATTCGACGGCATAAGGTCATTTACAAGTTTGACCATATTTAGTAAAATTAAGTGTGAATTCTGACCGTGGTGATAGTGTAGATGTTTACGTAGACCTTGTTTCCGTGACGGGTCATTGACTCACTGTATATGAATTGACACGAGAAATAACTTAATGCTTCGTGTAAATAGTAACGAGGTAATATTATATAAAAGTAAACTAAACGCTTATATGAATTCAGTCATTTTAAAATATATATCTTATAATCACTTTGGTTTTCTTATACCGTTTTAAATATATTTTTTAACTTACAGAGTTATTGGTAGAATATATGTATTGACAGTTTTTACATATTTCGTGCATTTATCGACATTATTCATCAGGAGAAAGTGTGCTATGTATTCCTGCAATCATGGACATTTGTATTAAAATTTGGAGGTTGGAAAATTAGTATATTTTAGTTATACTTTTTATTTCGTAGTAACTTAGTTCTCAAGTGGGAATAGAACCCACAACGATTGCCCTTTCAAACACCGTCTCACTACACTATGGAAGTCTCTATAAATAATTGAAATTTGTTTTTATATCTAATTCGATTTTATCTGAAATTTCGACTGTAGTGTATATGTTTAAATAATGAGTTAAATGCAATTACAAGGTTAATTTAATTTACCAGTTATGACTTTATAAATATATAATGTATAAATTTCACAGTAAGTTAATAATATGATTGATGGAAATATAAGCAGTAATAAGTGAGCTCAAGTAACCTTACTTTTTATTCAATAAAATTGTAAGCGGTAAAGTTCACGTCAATTAGCTATAAGGCTTACTCGCCTTTTGTCCATTGTTCGCTTATTATTTTATTTTATTATTAGTCACCGTCACAGTGCCTATATTTTATACTGTCGTTATAAAATATTGAGTACTTTAACAGTAAAGTACCTAATTTAATTATTTTTTATTTTTTATGGCGATAAAATACGTTTTTTAAAACAGCCCAATTGTTTTGAATAAAGGTTGTCCTTGTTTCAATTGCTACACATATTGATTATTAAAAAAGAGAATATTAATTTACGCTTATTTTGTTTGTATAAGGACTAAAAATAAAGTACCATATATACACACCCGCAGCAAAACAGTTTTATTAACTTGTTGTAAACTTATTTTCTTTAATTACTTTAATATAGGTAATTTCACATGTTTCTTTCAATAAACTTACTGCTCATAGCGATGAGGTTACTGTCTTAATTATGTAAATAACAAAAAATCTGATCAAGTGCGAGTCGGACTCGGCCACCAAAAGTTTTGTACCAATTTAAAGATTATAGGTCAACGGAAAGTACAACTTACAAAAATTTTATGAGACGTGTACTCATTGTCTATCACATGAACACAGTTAAATTCCGCGTAACCGCAATACTTCAAAAATTAGTTGAATGAAGGGAACGGAATTGTCTTGATTTCCAGACAAAAATATATATGTCCTTAGTTGAAAACTTTGTTGTAATCATTAACGTCCATTCATAAAGCATACAAATTTTCCAGCAATTTTACAGAAGAATTTCCTGTGAAATAAATAAAGGAAAGAAACAATATAACCATAATATAATCTAAAGATACATTTTAATTTAAAATTTAATGTGCAGGTTATAATGTAAAAGCTATAGAAATAGTTTTATATAATCTATACAAATAGTTGTCTATATAAATAGTCTGTAATATAAATATGAATTCCTTTCTTCACTTAACTTTACTTACTTCTTGGTAAATTTATTAAATGTTTTTTTTTTAATTTTTACAAATCTTCACTTTGCTTGTTTTGGTTTTCGTATCCACTACGCGGCTAATTTAAAATCAAATGCAAAAGAACTTACTGCATAAAGCTTGTACGATTTTTTGTTTTTTCCGTTGGCTTTGATATTTTCTGTGCTCCAATATTAAATAATCAGGTCCACGGTGGACCTGATTATTTGATATTGATTTCACCTTGATACCTTTTTAACGTGTTTTTTCCTACTATTTGATTTGCCGCGCGGTTTTGAGGTAAATAGTCTCGACACATGGACAATAAAGTAATCTTATAAAGGTTCGGTTTTATCCTTCGAGATACAGAATCCTAAAAAGAAATAATCTTTAAATAAGAGTGGGTAACTTAATAAGTACTTCCTAGATTTCTATAATGACGTTTTAACATAAAAAACTTTGACATTTTATATATAAAGAAGAACTCTTAAAGGAACACTCCGAACACTACGTTGGAGTTGCGTCATCTTTTATTTTAACATTATTCTCAACAATGTTACATATGTTGGTACACGTTTACGTACCAGACATATAGCAAACAAACCATTTCTCGCAGCTTATGAAAAATGTCTATTACGAGGATCTTCCCTGAGATGTTGCCTATCGCCTCCATCTGTGGCCCCGCACGAGACGCAAACACATTAACGTAACTAAACAACTGTTGAACTACAAATACGTGTAGTCCTTCTAAAGAAAATTAAAATAAAAATGTTTCAGATTTGAATGTTTATTTATTTATTTATTTCTTTATTTTTTAAAGGAAACAAACAGTAAATTACAAAAAATAAACTAATAACACATTAAAATTAAAACAGAAACCAATACTACTAAAAATACTCCTTGTTGAAGGTTTATAACTAGGTTATTACATGAAAAGTAGTAAATATTAATATATTTCATGAAATGAAAAATTAAGGAAAATCGTACTCAAGTAGAGTACGATTTTCCTTATTTTTTTTTGTACAATAAACATCTTTCGAAATACTGAATTATAAAATTCAATCCGTTTATGTATAATATGTTTAGGTACACATAAACGGATTGAATTTGCAATTAAGTAATTATTGTTATTAACAGGTTCTTTTTTAAGATTCATGCTGTATCCCGCACATGGCAGGATTGGCAAAGGGGACTTGGGAACCTAGTGTTAAGACACTCCATTTCGTTTTCACTCTCCATAGAACATGCCTTCATTGCGTGTTGTGTGGCGGAATTTACCGACGCGATTTATCTCCTAGAAGAATAAAAATGTTAAATTATTTCTTTTATTTAATTTTCTCGAGTGGGGATCGATTCCATAAATTGTCACGTTTACAGTCTCTCAACTCGCCATGACAGCCGTTTGAGGTATTATCAACATTAAAAAAGTTATAAATTAACAAACATAATATGCTACAATTCATTGTTTATTTTTTATTTCCTTTATGCAATTAAACGTGGCAAGATTCGTTTACGATTTCATTTTAAGTCCTGAGCGAATTTTAAGAGACCTCTTTTTCTTCTTGGTATTTTTTTTAAGTAATTTAAAATTTGTCGTCATATTTTAAAATAGCGGTTAGTGTATATTGCCAAAGAATTCGTAGTAAGTACTATAAATTTTCGACGAAACTGGTTTTGTTAATTCAATCGATTTTAAACGGTAAATATTTTGTAGAGATAGATTTCCATAAAATAATTAAGTCTATGCTTATTTGTATTATTAAAATCGAATAAATCTAATGTTTTGTAATTTTTTTAGTCAAAAAGTTAAATCAAAGAAGATTTATTTTACAATTATCCTATAATAAATAATTGGTCATCATCATCAGCCTATGACGGTCTACTGCTAATCATAGGCCTCCCCTAGAGCGCGCCACGTTGTTTGGTCCTCTGCTTTCCTCATCCAGTGTCTGCCGGCGATCTTACGTTGTATGTCGTCAGACCAGCGGGTCGGAGGTCGTCCAAGGATCCGCTTGCCAAGACGCGGTTTCCACTCTAGGATTCGTCTGCTCCAGCAGTCATCGGTCCTGCAACAGATATGGCCAGCCCATTGCCACTTCAACTTGCTTATTTTACGAGCTATGTCCGTTACTTTGGTTTTGGCCTAGTTGGATAGTCTAGACTATATAGGATTACGTCTTACCTTGGGTAGCCAAGGTAGACGTGATCCTGCACAACCTCGAAGGGGATGCCGTCGACACAAATCGGTTCCGTCACGATATGCTCATTGAAAATTACCTTGGTTTTATCCAAGTTCATACCGAGATCAACCCGATGAGTAAACCCACCTAGGTCTTTCAGAATTCCGCTAAGCTCCTCCAATGTCTCTGCAAAGATGACGATATCGTCTGCAAAACGAAGATGTGAGATGCGCTCTCCATTGACGTTGACACCTCGTGTGTCACAACACCTCCAGTCCAGAATCTTGAAGACGTCTTCCATCGCGTTAATCAACGGTTTTGGAGTTATTACATCTCCTTGTCTCACCCTGCGACAGAGTTGAATCGGTCTTGTTCTCTGGTCCTAAACCTGCACGGTCACCGTTGCAGCGTTGTAGAGGTATCTCAGCATCTTGATATGTCACCAGCAGTCAGTATAACATCGCTGCAGAGATTCCAAAACTGGCACATGAGAGGGACCTGTGGATCAGCCTCACCTGGGGCCGCAAAATTTTCTGCTCTTGAAGGGTAAAGGTCTTCATAGAATCTTTCCACTTCTGCCAGAATCTCAGGTTGAGACGCAGTAATTCTGCCGTCTGCCATCTTTCTTAGCTTCGTCAGATGACTTCTCCCGAACGGTCTTAAGAACACAATGGATCCCCTATTCTGATCAATAGCAACTTTAATAGCTTCCGCATTTGAGCAGCGAAGGTCTTTCCGCGTTAGTGCGGTTTCTTATCCATCTGGAGAGAGTCTTGAATTCCACTGACGAATCCTGGTCAGGTTCGCGTCTTAGCCACACGAGATTCAAGGTTTCAGCGCAGAGCTTGGACTTCCTGTTCTTCTGAGCAAGCGGAAATATTTGTTGGCTCCCGATTGGAGTAGAGCCTTCACTACATAGTCGGTTTCCTCGTCAATATATTCCTATCGGTGGTTTCCAGCAAAACGCATTGGTTCTGGAGTTCCAGCTGAAACTCTTTGGATCCATGGTCGACGTCTTTCGACTTTGAACTTGGTATCTCAGTGCTTCGTACCAAGCTGTGGTCGCTGCTGGTATTGAACTGGTTAAGGACGGAGAGGCCACTGAAAATGTGCCTCTTATCCGCTGTGATGAAGTCTATGTCGCTCCGCGTAACAGCGTCAGGTCTCTGCCAGGTTCTCTGCCTATGGGATTTCTTCTTGAAGAACGTATTCATCAAGAAGATTCGTTTAGTTATCATTTCGAGGAAGTTGACCAGCATTTGCTCCCTGTAATTCCTGCGCCCTAATCCGTGTGGTCCGTCGTGTTCTTATACTCCTTAGCGTAGAAGTCCCCCATGACAACGTTGTATTGAGCGGTGGTGTCATGTATGGATTTAATTATCTCCTCATACATGGCCTCCATCTCGTCGTCAGAGTGAACTTCAGTACTAGGTACGCTACCCCTGTCGACACACTACTGACTTCCACAACGTTGCCACTGAGGTTTTATTGATAAGGAAACCGATGCCGCCCTAGTAACTCTGTTCGCCTTGCCGGAAGTAGAGCAAGAGACCAGACTCTAAGGTTATCGTGTCTTCGCCCTTTCTTAGTATTTCTGATAATCCTAAACGTGCAAGTCAATATGATCCACCTTCACTTTCAACTCGGTCAGGTGATGGTCAAGTCTTAGCGTGCGTCAATTATAACATGCCAAATAAAGTCATCGCCCCGCCTTTACCATGGCCACTGTCGTAATCGGGAATAGCAGGGCCATTGGGAACTGATGGCTGTTTTTTTTAAGTCTCATCTCATAAGGGGGGAAATAGCGTAGTCACCACGCTGGGCAAACGGGTTGGTGACCGCATTATGATGTCGGATCTTGGACAATTAAAGATAATACTGCTGCCCATTCTTTTAGATTCCCAATGGAAAAGAAAGAAAGTCTGCCTCCAAGCCTCATCCGTTGATTAGCAGGATGTACCACTAGCAGGTGAGGCTTTGTTCTTTGTGTTCTTTTGTAAAAAATATAATTATCAAGTAAGCTTAGTTACCTTTTTCTCATACAGGCTTGTTTTAGTTTTTGCTCTATCTTCAGGTGCTTGATATCATTTAAAATTAGAGTGCTTGCCGAGTCTATTTACTTAGCTTTTGAGTTCATCTTTTAACACTATCATTTCTAGCATTAGAGTACCCACCAAAACAAATGGAACGAGTCCAAGCACGATATATTTTAGTACAGAAGTACCTTTAGTTACCTTCTAGCTCTATCTCTAGTCTCTAGGTGATTTTTTCATAATGTATTGTATGTTCATCAATCATCATCATCACCAAGGCGGGCTGTGCAAACATTTTGTGCAAAAAAAAATGTTGTGGTGGTCATTTTTGATCAGCAACAATATTGATTACATGATATTTCGTTGTGATCAACACTGAAGTCGTAACCCAAATCTGAGCTGAATCGGATAAAAGATCAGACTAAGAGGGCAAGTTAAATTAAAGCAGTGAAAATGCCTTACTTCAATTGTTATTGAATATATATACAGTAGTCGATATTTATCTTTTATATTCGTTAGCAAAAAGAGTAAATGGATTTTCTAAATGCAAAGTAAATATGTACCAATAAAAACACAAAGTAAACAGAAAATATAATTATAGTCGACTGCAATTGACATAGAGGTAAGTTCTAGTTTATAATAGAAAAACTATTTAATGGAGCTGCCGCACTTCTGGAGTAAATTAAATTGTTTTTGGATGCACTACAGTTTTTCTGAACAAAACTTTTATTGAACGTCAAAAGAATTCACCGTATACCGTATAGTACTTTGCACTACAACACGCGCAACACGTTGAAGGGAACAATTTTATTTATTTCTATTTGTTCATACATACACTTCTGATATTCAGACATGAGAAAATACTGTGAAATTGCAATATTATTTTTAGTTTTTTTTTTTCTTATTATATATTTACTAAGTAAGCTTGATTTTGTACGTAACTATTGCATTTTTGATGCACGTGATTGTCGTGGGCTCGATAGGTCTGGTTCTCTTTGATTTTAGAGCTTGATATTCTTTATGTTAGTTTTTGCGTAATGACAAATTGTATCTGATTTATTTCAGTATTAGTATCCGATTTATACCGCTATTAACAAAATATAAAAACCAATTTTGGCCTGTCGTAGCACAGGGCCACACGCGCAACTGTTAGCGCGACAGATTGTGGATTCAATCCCTATGCGAACAAATGAAATATTTAATATTTTCATTTTTTTGCTCTGATAATATGGCATAGCGAAGCGTTCTGTCCCGCCACTCAGCACGCATGATGTCTCAAATTCGGCGGAAAGTTGAGAAAGTGTCCAAACACTGGGTTCTCAAGTTCATTCTGCCTATACTGTCATTTCCGGGAAGGGAGAAACATAATTATTATTATGATCTGTGAAAAATTGGTATTATTTTCTGCTCTTAGTTTACGGAGTATCAAGCATGGCAGATGAGCGTTAAACACTTTTAATAATTTATTTATATACTAATATTCTTTACTATAACTTACCCACTTGATATAACATATAATTTTTAAAGTTTCCAAGTGCAGTCCGTAGTTCTGTCAAGTTGCCAATATTTTTTGCTTACTTATGCGGAAGACCATATATTACTAAATGGGTTAAGATGTGGATATGCTTTTTGTTACTCTACATTCTTAAGTTGATGTCTTTTCTGACTCAGTATTTGATTTATTTAGTAATAATATAGCGAGTACGGCGAAACCTTACTCTACAAACTACGACTACGACGGCATTGAAATTTATCTATTTATATATTTGTTTATATATTTATTTATATATAAAGTGTTTACATAGTATTAAGCTTTCAGGTTACACTTTGCATATTATGACGTATAAATAGCAAGAATCCTATGCAGCATCCCTTATTATTCCAGAATGTATATTTTGGTAAATATATGCTTTAAGTAAACAAAAATCGTCTAAGTCAAGTTTTTATTAAATATTTTTATATTTGTTTGTTTATAAAGGAATATGAAATGATAAAATTATTACTTATCTACGAAATAAGGTACTGGCACTTCAAAATTTACTTTTAAACATTTACTGATATAAACTCATATATGGGTAAAACAGTAGTATAACATTTATTTTTTTTTAACTCTGCCATTAATTATAAGATCACCGATTTATCTTGTAGCGAAATATTAAGAAAATATTAGGGTGTGGCTGTGACACGTAAGGATCGTTGACTTTAGTGATATATGTCGTGGACGGTCGAGCGACCTATAAAAGTAGCAAGCAGGATCTCCGAGCACAGTGTATATGTGTATCTTGTGATAGTGTCACTATTATTTCGACAGGTAGGTCCTATTATAAAATTTAAATTATTTTTTGTGAATATATTTTTTCGTTTTTAAATCAACTCGGTTATTTATTTCAATAAATAGTAAATATGTTATTTTATCTTTACTATAAATAATAATTAGTTACTGAAAATTTACCAAAACTTAAAAATGTCGCCAAGACTTACTAAGGCTACCTAATCGTATCATTAGTTTACTTTATATTTATTTTTCCTTATCAGCATATTAGCATTTTCCTAATTCATAAATGTTCTTGTAAATAATAATAATACAATAATTTGATTTAATGCAATTTATATTCTTTAAATAATTTCATTTATGAGTAATTATTTTTTATTGATAGGAGTGTTCTAGAAGTAAAATATTTATTTTTTTATGTACTTCGTTATGTTGAACCATCATTCAACATGCCGAATGCTTAGATGACCTAAAGATCATCTAGTCTAATGTAAATAAACAAATTTAAATTTGTGATCACTTAAATAGAAGAAAAAAAAAATATTTTTGTTCTTAAGAAACATTTTTGAAAGTTTAGAGAAAAAATAATAACAATTTAATATACGTATTTAAATACATATCGGTCTTCGGTATGTATCAATTTAATTACCATCCCCGCTCTAAATGAATCTGTAAAGACGTAGCAACTCAACCTACGTCCATTACAGTCAGTGAACAGTAATAAACGCTATAAATCCTTTCTAAATCATCATAAAATATTTATTTATTAGGTTTACTATGTAAATTTGTTTTATACCTAAATCTATGAGGAGTAATAGTAGTAATTTATTTAAGAAATGAAAAAAAGGAATGAAGAATAGTCTTAATTTCTTATGTTTTTGCATTTATAGAGATACTGTTACTAGTATTAAAATTATATAAAAAAATATATTTATTTCTTGTCAATTGTATATTAATATTTAATTAAAATACTGTCATACAAGTTGCTAAGCATATTTTGTATTTGAAATAATAATAAAAATTGGAACGGAAAATTATATATTTCTAATAGTAATAGATTTATATTTAATTTCTCTATTGAAATAAAAAATATAGTTATAGTTTATTCTTTGCTTTCAGCCCAAAATGAAGTTTTGCTCAGTTGTATTCAGTCTTTTGGTGGTATGTGCGGTGAGCTTCGCCGTAGAACATGGCCCATTGATCAATGTACTGCAACCCATTGAGTCCCATGACTTAGTCCAAATTGAACCTGTACAAAATAATAGACCGAAGAGGCATTTACTTCTAGGTAAATATAATAAATTTGTAGTACATAAAAATATATATGTTCTTAGATAATTTCATGGTAAAGGTTGCCTGGAAGAAATCACCTATGGTGATAAGGCCGTCATTACACCAACATTTTTTTCCATTTTTCTTTTATTTGTTATGTATTTAGTTGGTGTAATAAAGTATTAATGTATATAACAATATACATTAATAGAAGCAGTTTGTAATAATTAAAAAATATATATAAGAATAAATAATAATAGGAACAGTTTATAATTTAAATATTATAAGACTTAAAAAATTTTTCAAATAATTCAGGCGTTTTGAATATTCTGTAATTGAAGAATAATTCTTCTTCTTTAAATAAAACACCTTTAAATAACGTAATATATTATAATTTAATAGTAAAATCATAACTAAATTTTATGGATCGATATTATAAATAAGTTAAGGTAAAGCAAACGGAGAGTATTGGAATAAAGCTATTGATATGCAGGGCAAAACAGCGTGAAATTGTTGCCAAGTATCGCGCGTGACTCTCCTGGCACTTCATTTGCGAGCCGATATTGATGACTGATAACGTTTTAAGAGACATCAACTGTAGAATAAAGATTTAGGTTTTTATGTTATTATATAGGTACAATACCTGACCAGGCTGCAGCGCATAACTTATATTATGGATAATTTGTGTTAAAAATGATATAATCAGCAAGAATAAAAAGAAAATAATAAGCTAATTATTAGAACATCGTTTAAAATAAAGATTTTTAAGGAAAATTCATAAAAACTTGAAACATTGAAAAAAAAAAACTTAACAAATGTTCACATAACCCAAAGCACGGAATGAAAGACCTATCATACAAAGCAAGTTAATTTGCTGGAAATGTAGCAGTAGTATTTAAATCTGATAACTCTTCTGAATACCTAAGCAAAATGAGCTTTACGGTACAACTCAAAGGAGCTTGAAGTTAAGCTCACTATAGAACATAAAATACAGTAGTTTTATATGATTAAAACGTATATAAACTATTGTCAATGTTCTGCTGGGTTCTAATAAGTTTATATATCAGACCTAAATAGATATATGTCATCGTGTATATATTTACTCTGAAGTACTTTACATTTCCACGTCGTTATTATCAACTTAATTTCTGTAATAGGTGCCGGAGCCCTGGGTGCAGGTTTAGTAGGCGCTGGAGCTCTTGGAGTCGGATTATTAGGAGCTGGTGTGATCGGTGCTAAGGCTGGACTTATTGGCGGTGCTTTAGCTGGCAGTGCCCTGAGAGGCAGAAGTTACGGTGGTGGATACGGATATGGCGGCGGATACGGATACGGCGGTGGATACGGATACGGCGGTGGATACGGATACGGTGGTGGATACGGATACGGCGGTGGATACAATGGACAAGGATACAGGTAATTGCAAATAAATATTATATTGCCATACAGTAATAAAACGGCAAGATATTTGAGAATATTTTTTAAATATTTATTATTTTAACGAGTAATCAAAGTTATCAATCGATTTTATCAATTTTTATGCAAATTAAATTATCACCACACTGTAATTTATGTTGGCAGCAATTTCGTATTTATGAACGAGTTGTCGAACGAATTTTTATTCATATTATTTTTTATATTTAATGATATCATAACTTCTATACCTGTTTAGAAAAATATAATATAATGTACACTTTGTTTGCCATAAACTACAATATTCATATAAAATATCAAGTTTAAAACAAAAATCGCTTAAAATAACTGTAAATGAAACCTATAGTAAAATCATAATTAACATTTTCGAGGTAATCAAAATAAAGAAAGGCAACATATTGTCTTATCTAAAAAGTGTAATAATGTGAACAAGCATTGTTTTGTGGAGAATATAATTTCAAAATAACAAACAACTTAATTCTTTGGGAATATAGCAACTGTTTAAATAAATAATATCTACAAAACAAAACAAAAGTTCATTGTTATAGTCATGAATATAACGATATGTAATACATTAATTTTCCCTCACAAAACATGTATGAAAAAACAGTATATGTATAAATAATAATTTATGTTTTGTTACAGACGTTACTATCCTACTACTACATATATTGTTGAAGAACCTTGGTGCTAACTTCAACACTCCGTCCATAGTGTTTTGTAATCAATTCCAACGTGTGTAGAGATGGGGATATCTCATGACTGATACCTGCACGTTTAGTTGTTAAGAATAAAATTTATAAAAAATATTTCTGACTTTATTATGTTTAACTGAATTCTTCTACTTCAATATATATATATATATATATATATATATATATATATATATATATATATATATATATATATATACATATATATATATATATATATATATATATATATATATATATATATATATATATATATATATATATATATATATATACATATATATATATATATATATATATATATATATATATATATATATATATATATATATATATATATATATATATATATATATATATATATATATATATATATATATATATATATATATATATATATATATATATATATATCAGCTTCACGCTGTATCCCGCACTAGACAGGGTAGGCAAAGGCAACGGAAGTGAAACCTAGTGTTATGACACTTCGTTCCACTTCCGTTCCCCACTTTCCGCCGAATTTGAGGCATTGCGTGTTGAGTGGCGGAACTCAACGCCGCGCTTTTGCCTTATTACCAGAGCGAAGAAATGAAACATTAAATATTTAAATTAAGAAATATTAAATATTTCATTTCCTCGACTGGGGATCGAACCCAGAACCTATCGGTTACAGTCACACTCTTGTGCCGTTGCGCCACGACAGGCCTCTAATATATATATATATATATATATATATATATATATATATATATATATATATATATATATATATATATATATATATATATATATATATATATTATATGATGATGATAATGATAGGCAGAAGCGTGCGATTGTACGCGCAAAAATTGTTAAAATTGGATGGAAGACGGGAATTGAAGTCATTTATGGGATCAAATAGTTTGTCTCCTGGGTTCCCTCTGCCTATGGGATGGGATCATTTATTTTTGAACACTCGATTGCATTTTATGATGTACCTTTTTTATGACTGAAACAAAAACATGTTAGTTACTAATGTAACTTTATCCTACACTATCGATCGGTGCATATATTCAACAATTCCAATAATTGTATTTATCTGATTGTGTTTACATTTCACCTTCCTAGAAAGATATAAATATTTTACTATTAAACTAAAAATTACATTTATTATCATCAACATAAAATAAGACCCATTATAAAAACTATGATATATTATTATTTAATTAAAAAACTAAAAATTATTAAAAAAAAACCAAAAGCCCGTCTGTACTTAGAAATTAAACAACACATCATACTCATCATAAAGTACATCTTTTGAAGCAACGATATCTGCCGTTTTTGAGGTATTTATTCACTAGTTCTTATGTAGGTATTATTATGTACAGTATATCGTATATATCGCTTATCTTACTTTTATTCATTTCTTTTAAATTCCTCGTCACATTCAGACTTGGATATTTTTTTTTGATCCATCTTTCAGAATGGTAACCAATTCCGCTGAAAGAGGAGAACAGAACGGAGCCTTTTAACACTAATTTCCAAAGTACAACATACCGCGTAAAGCTTGAAAAATGTATTATAAGAATAAAATATCATAAAGATATTATTATAAACAATGTTTTAAAATTGGCTAGCACGTAAAGCCATTTGTACTTACGGAGTGCGATCTCTTATGGGTCGACTAAAAACACTCGTGTTAGCGTACACGTTTCGCTAATATCTTCTGAACAGATTGTACTATTATTTAGAATGGCCGTTGTAGTATGCAATGTTAATCGATCTCGAGGTCGAGGATGTCAATATTTGTGTATGATTAAGACAAGCTTTCAAAATCTCCGTGACTCTTAGTGTGACAAACGCTTTACAACCAATTTATAACAGCCGAAAGAGTACAACATTGTCCTACGTAATCTAAAAAATGGTAGGTACAATACTGTTAAATATTTCAACTATTACTTATCACTACAATAGATATATTCTGTTTAATACGTTCACGGTAATCAATCTTATACGTGTATAGTAAGTAATTGGCATACATGAAATAATTACTGTACTTACAGTATGTATATAATGTACAGCTTTTGAAGCTTCATCTAGCAATTTAACCTAAATGAATATTCATGTGCTCTCTAAGCAAGCCATTACGCCAATTTTGTTAAGTCATGTTAATTTATCATACATTAAAATTTTATTACTAATACTTTTAGCTAATATTTTTGTTTGAATATTGTTGGTTTTTTTAAATAAAATACATTTAATTTTAACTGTAATCTGTGAACATATAAATGAACGAATAATTTTGCCATTATTTATACTTAAATTATTTAAAATATATAGCTAGTATACATGATAAAACTTCATCTTGCTCAAGAGAACGATTGTGATCATATATATAGAATAACATAAATTATACATATACATATTCTTAATTTGTATATAGATAGATGTATGTATATTATGTAGAGAATAAAAATAAAATACGATGACAATTCAACAAATTTATTAGACGCTGTGGAATTGTTGATTGATTATACACAGTACAAGCAATAAAACAACAAACATCGATTGAATTTTCATGAAATATGGATTATTAAGTAGAAGTTTCAGGTATGCAAACATTACGCGATGTGCCTGTAGCATATTGAACGCTAACAAGCCACATTAAGGTAATTAGTTATCTATCGAACAACGTTCAGCAATGGCAGGAGTGTAGGAATTTAGTCAATTAGTAGCTGCTTGCTGACAATATAGCGTCAATGCGTCACAGGCACTAATAGTAATCAGATCTGAAATCATATATATATATATATATATATATATATATATATATATATATATATATATATATATATATATATATATATATATATATATATATATATATATATATATATATATATATATATATATATATATATATATATATATATATATATATATATATATATATATATATATATATATATATATATATATATATATATATATATATATATATATATATATATATATATATATATATATATATATATATATATATATATATATATATATATATATATATATAGTTCTGATATGATACGATAAATTTACGATACACGAATTTCCAAAATGGCCTCTGCAATAAGATCGCCTATTAAATAATACAACTTATAGTAGTGGTACAAATGAAATGAAAAATATTTTATCGTCTTATTTCGCTACAATGGTTTATTAGCATTTGTAAAATACTTGGCTAAGTTCGCAGCAGCGTGACGATAAAAGTTAATTACTTTCTTTATTAATTATTCTGTGGCGGAGGTTTAAGTCTTTTGTATTTTAGAATTTTAAAATTCAGAATCTTTCTTAGAAGATTATAAAATTGTGTTATATATTGAAATGATAACAACTTTCAATATATTCTTTTAATTCATTATAAATTAGATAATAAAAATAAACGGATTTATGATTCGGTAACTAAACATGATTACTTTTTGCAAATTTAGTTTGATTATAGTCAGACGAAGCCGAAGCCATCGTGCTACGGTGAGGCAGCGTTTGACTGCAAACGCGGATTTTTTTGATTCGATCCCCACACAGGAAAATAGTTATATTTCATTATGTTCATTGCCCTGTTTTTGGAGACACCGTTTGGTAAAAAAACGTGTTAGCATCACACTGTATCCTGTGCAGGGTAGGCAGAGGAAGCATGGGAATCTAGTGTGAAGATACTACGTTTCAATTAAACCACTTTCGTTTTCTAATGTAGACAAACACACAGCAACTACAGTATTTTGCTTATTTCGTAACTGTCGTCCTGTCCGCTGTCGGGCGCAGGTTATATCAACATGTAGAGAAATTTCGAGCCTATGGTTAGCTCTCCCGCGAAATTGGCTAGACGAAACAAATTGAAATTCAGAGCTAGTACAGTGTTCGCCGAACGTGCTAGTTTGCCAAATTTTATACGAATTGAATATGGTTGTTTACAAAAGTGACATAACCATACCTTTACATAATTACTAAATGAATAAAAACAAAAAAAGATGATTTATGATAATCATTTTAAGTTTATATAATTAATAATACCTACATTTGATTATATAATTTGTTAATTGTATTAATGGTGGCCAATTTACGCGGTTTAATCTATCTAAATTAAACATTAAAAAAGTATGCTCGTTCTCCACATTAAAAAATGTTACGAAAAAATATTTTCGTTGACATATAGTTTTTGTATGTCCTATTGTCTATTTGTCTGTTCACCTTTTTACACACATATAAAAATTATATATCTATATCAGCTTATAAACAACCACGCCAGTAAAGATCGGTTAAGCTAAACTATAAAAAAATAATGAAATGTCCCCTTAGCAAAAGTTGTTGACGAGAGGCCTGTCGCGGCGCAGGGGTACAAGCGACTGACTGTGGACACTACAGGTTGTGGAATACTAGAGGAAATTAAATATTTAACATTTTCATATCTTCGCATTGATAACAACGCAAAGCGCGTTGTTGTGTTCTGTCACTCAACATGTAATGCCTCAAATTCAGCGTAAAGAGGAGGACCGGAAGGGTCCTAATAGGAAAGAAATAATTTATAAAAACATATTTACAAAAAAATCGATCACTTTGATTAACAACCAGGACAAGTCAAGGTAAATCCTAGCTTCTTAATTATAGCTCCTTTGTTGTTACACGAGGCCGTCGTGCAGGTAAGGGGGCGGCGGTGATCACACATCACCAGATAACCCGTACGCTCGTTTGCCTTGTATTTTCCATAAACAAAAAATAAGAAATAATAAACAATTCCTTAACAAAACTTGTTCAGCGTGATGAACATTTTCTATTGACACTTAAAAATTAAAGATTGCATATCTGATGAATAGTCGCAGTAGTACAGCTAAACTATAAGAAATAGTAAAATTCCGCCTTAACAAAAGTTGCTGAGCGTGATGAGAAATTTGAAAATTAAAAGACTGATAATAAGTCACTTCAGTTAAGTCATAAGATATAATAAAATACTGCTACAAGAAAAGATAATAAGCGTGATGAGCATTTGTCGACAGTTTATGAAAAACAAAGGTCTGTAACATCTATCTAATCGAACCGCTTTAGTGGCAGATGTTAAATTTCCATCGATTTATAACAATTAAAAATCTAAAATATGTGATGTTAATTAGGATAACTAACAAAATGTCATCTTAGCTGGAGACATTCAGTATATTGGACAGTTTTAATAAATATTAATACTTTGAAATTGATTTGCTAACTGATTTCTGTTTTTATTCATTAATCGTGAAAAATAATAATAATTTATTTGCTCATAGAAATTTAAAAAAAACTCGAATGAGTTCAAGTGTAAAATTGAGTAATTTACGGTTGCTACTGAATAGAGGGCGGACGCTGGCGTCGAAACTGCATTTATAGGAGATGGATGCTAACGGCCCACGCCGCTGCCTCTTTAATCTCGCTTACAAAAGAGATATACGACTGTGCTGCGTGCTCGGTGTCGCATCGGTAATTACTCTCCTGCTTTGTCAGTACCGAGTTTATGATCACCTTTAAGTTGAATATAGTATTAGTTGTAGTTATGATTTTGCATGTCTAATTCTATGGCAGAATTCTAATTTGTTTTTTAAAGCTATACTTATCGCAACTTGTTAAAGTAACTTTACGACACACAAACAGTCAGATAGCGAAAAAGATATGATGGATTGAGTAGTTTTATATTGTTTGATCTTAATTGTATACTGAGTATTTTTATTTATTTACTTTGATCAACAGCCACAACGTAACATGACTTGGATAGATACTAGCTTATTACAAATAATCATAATAATGATTACTGAATAGTATTTTTTTTTTTCAATATAGATTTTTAACTCAGACTTCAATAAGTAATAAAATTATTATTGAAAAATATTAAGTAATGCAATACAATAAAACGTTTGTGTTTTTTTTTCTACAACTAAAGCGATCAAAACTTTTCAAATAAAGCCAATGGGAATCCTTGTTTACTACCAGCGTTGGCCCTTAGTTTTGTTCAAAACGTAATTTGCGACTCTTGGCTTAACTATTGTTTTTATTACTTTGAGCAAATCACAGCTGAGAATTTTTTCAATCATATTTGGCCGCATTAATCAACGCCTTTAGATAAATCATCGATGTAATATAGGATATGTCACAACATACTCGTATATCATGATTCCAACACCATATAGCATTACTATATATTGTACGAAACCATAACGATTATTTGTAAATTTCTTTTCTTTATTATCTTTTGCTATAGAAAAATTCTTTAATTAGTATATATAATATTAGTTACAGCAGTAAACTTTGCAAATATGTGCATCTTAAAAATATATAATTAACATGGTTCTGTAACGTAAGTTATAAAATAAACCGGAGGCTTACTCCACTTTCTTCTAAAACTTCTTTAAATCCATTCATACATTGCACAAGAAAACGGAATTTCTTTAATTATGGAAAAATATCTATTTACAACATACACATGGAAGTAAAATAATGTAACGGTCAACATGTAGGTATATAATATGTTTAGGCCATTATAAGATGCGATCAATCATTTGCACGCATTAGAGTATTTTATCTGCCAACAATGGATCTATATTATCCAGACAAAAGAGCGCTTCACATCCAAACATTCAAACAATGGGGCGCGATTGATGACAATACTGCCAACAAATAAACAAAAACAAGTATATTGTTCTAAGGAGCTTAAGTGCTACGTTAACGCTGAAATGTTATTACACAGCAAATGTAAGATCACCAAATGAAAATGTGACATATGAAACGATTTCAGAATTTCGAAACGTACCAAAAACGTTAAAAAATATATGAGATATAAATATAATAACTTTAACTAAAGGCAACAAACAGCAAATCATTAGCTTTTGTGTAAAGACATCATTGTCAAAAACAATAGTGTATCTCATTTACTTGAAATGTGTATCTTAATTTTAAAATGAAGCAGTAAAATTAAAATATCGCTGCAGTCGTGTGCAAGTACCTACGTGGCGCTACGGTAAAACGTTTCTAAGAGATAAATTATATAATCAAAGTGCCTTTATAATTTTACTGAGCAAAATACTTATCATAGTTCATTAAACGATATTGAATAATTACAAAATAATGTTATTGATTGGTGATTATGTTCTACAGATAAGCATATAGGTATTTAACAGATTTATATTTATTTAATTATTTATTTATTTATTTTTAAGGGAAACAAACAGTACTTTACAAAAATTAAATAATAACACACTTAAATTTAAACAGAAACCAATAAAGTTTCCACAGCTTAGTTTCCACAGCTTATTTAATTATCTTTATTTAGCAAAATATTTTAAATATTTTGCTAACTTATTACCCGGTAACGCCATGCAGAATAAAAGTTGGAATTGTACATTTGTACTATAATTATACCCGTTGTTGTTTATTGTAGCTTCACGCTGTATTCTGTACAAGGCAGGACATAGAACGGACATAGAAGAAACCTGGTTTCCTAGAACCTGGAAAAAAAAATTAAGACATTCCGTTTTCTCTTTCTATAGAATTTTTATGGCATTGCGTGTTCAGTGGCTCAGTAACGTCCGTACATACGAGTACATATTAAAAATATTTCCGAAAAAAAAGGGCCATCAATTATTTTTTTTTTGCTTGAAATAATTATAGATCACAATTTTATATTTTTTCGATTTTGTGCCTATATCGAATAATACCTATACCGGGTAACTAATTTTATTTTAAACTAGGCGATTGATCACGTACCAGAACGTTAGGTAATATAAAAAATCTGTTTTAACGACACTAGTAAGGTATACAATCTTCGATCAACTATTCAAATAGTTGATCGAAGTATACAATAGATAATATTTACAGTATAATATTGACCACTGATATCCAACGTAGAATTAACTTATGGTATGGGCTCCCAAAATTAATTTACTGTAGTGTATCGTTGATGCATGTATTATGCAGAAATGCTGTAGTCTAAGAAATATTAATAATAAGAATGTGTGTGTGTGTGTGTTTTTTTTATAGAGTGACAAAAATACTCTTATGTATCATAAGGCCATATATGACATCGTATGTCGGACTCGATGTTTCATCCTCTACCGAATAAAAACTCCCTCTTTCTTCCCCTACATCCTGATCCCCGCGGGACGGCCGTGAGGCATTACTTCACGGGGGGACGATTAGCCGCAGTCGGGGCAGTCTTCATGTTTAAACCGGTGTAAATATTTTCGGTAACAGCCATGTTCAGAGAACATTTGGGTAATATAGTAATTAGTATCGCCTTGTTTACGGTTAATCCATGTTTCGACGTTGTTTATAAGGCGATAAGTCCATCTCCCTTTTGTCGAGGCATCCCATAACACCTGCCATTTTTCGATGCTATTGCGTCTCTCTTCTGCTTTTAGCTCTTCTGTTGTTAAATCAGTTCTTGTTTTTTGTTTGTATGTTATTAGTATTTCCTTCCACCTTGTTCCCACGAGCACCTAAGGAATAAACAAGTCCACTACAGCAGAGCCCTGGTTGCTGCAGTAAGGCCACTAATTACGCCTGAGGTGGGACCTGATCCCTCAGGGAAGCGCTTGCGACGTCTTATCCCTGACGCCTTCCAGTCGGCACGCTAGATCTTGACGTTTGGGTATGTGTTTTGTCCGCGGGGGCTATTTTATTTCACCCTACCCTGTGTCGCAAATGCAACAACGGGCACTCCCCGATCTACAACCTGGGAACGCGACACCTCGCAGTTTCACCTCTGCCGGTGGTGTGTGTGTGTGTGTGTGTGCGTGCGTGCGTGCGTGCGTGCGTGCGTGCGTGCGTGCGTGCGTGCGTGAGTGCGTGTGTGTGTGTGTGTGTGTGTGTGTGTGTGTGTGTGTGTGTGTGGTATACGAAGGGTGCATTTAATTTCCGTATCCATAAGATTTACAAATTAGCCATCTGGTAACTTTTTTCTTGCATTACGTCTAGTTTATGGATAGAGGTTGCAGTTTTCATTGGCGATATTATATAAAGGACAACCTACAACCCCAGAGTTAAAACTCTCCCTTTTGAGCCCCACTTTGCGCCGAATTTAAGGTATTGCGTGTTAGGTGGCGGAACTCAACGCCCCGTTTCACCTTGTTACTAGCGTAGAAATAACACATAAAATTTTTAACATGTAATTATGAAATATTCCTTCGCCCAGTCGAAGCAGCATCAAACCCACAACCTATCGCGATTACAGTCATACACTTGCGCCCCTGCGCCACGATTATGTAGAATATGTGTGTTGTTTTGATATTTATGACAGGTATATTTTAGTATTACATTAGTCTGCCTTATTACGAAAAACAAATAAACGAACGAACGAAACGAACGTTAATAAATCCGAACAGTAAAGTGGGAAATAAAAAATAAGTATAAAACAGCAAATAACCTGACTGTACCACATAAAAAGAAAAAAAACTTGCTTTTTAGTTTTATATAACAAAAAACTTGAATGAGGTTTTTTGTTTCTATGCAATTATTATTTTTTTATACCACAATGGTGGTGTGGATGTGAAGCAAATCTGCCTCCACGGGTACGATGCGTTGAACTGTCGCAATCCATGCCAGTCTGCTCACTTTTACTGCCACATTCGCCGCATGCTGGGTGTTGCGCATAGTGCTTGAGTCCATATGAGACAGTGTCGGACGAGCCGAGTGGACATCTACGGCGACAGAATCTCCATCCGGATGTTGGGTCAGCAGAAGGTAAAATATAGAAGTCGTATGGCCCTTAACGTCTGGCATTCTTGTAGGAGACAACTAGTACATAGTTGTGAGAAATCGTAAGCCAGTGTAAAGCCTACTTCATTCTGTAGTCTGTGTCACTGTGTAGTGGACGAGAATTAACCATTCGGGTCTGATGGGCTTAAAAATCTCCTAAAATAAATAATTCTGCGAAAGGGTATAATTGCTCAGTATCTAATTGCAGGTGCTGAAAAAGTAGTGTTGTTTATTGCTAAGGCTATGAGACCTGTACAACCACCGTATTCCACGCGCACTTACAATATTGACAGGTCCCTGTCTTCAAATTTATGGAGAAGATTACAGCAGATATACTCCTGAACGAAAAAGCATAGATCGGCCCTTCTCATATACACGTGCTCGTGCCTTCCGGGGAAATCCAGCTTCGACCTATCGGGCGTCCAGGATATCTGCGTCTTTGTAAGAAAAAGCAAGGTCGGCTACGCAGTCTCGAGATGGTGGTGGAATGCGCTAATATTTGCATAAAGTCCCCTGATTTATGCAATAAGAAGGCTCCCAGTTCTCTTCTCCGTCATAACCGCTTTAGCAGGGATTTTTTGTGGGTTGGCAGTTAAGCTTCCCATGTTGCAGATTAAATGATCCTTGGGTTCGAGAACTCTTCACATCTGCGGGCGGCCAGTGACAAACCATTTCATTCGGTCTCACTGATCGCTGCGTCCACACTCTGTGCCTGCACTGGCTGGTGGTAGTGTCAATTACATTGCTGGTCCCCCGCTAATCAACACAACAAATACTAGATCTTCGGATATCTTAATCACCGCAGCATCACAACACTGCCATAAAACAATATTATTTGACTGCGCTCTTCTGTTAGGCGGAGGTCCTTCCCCAGTCGGACTGCTCCACTTTTAAGTGGGGTGATCCACAGTGCCCTACCTCTCTAAAACCTTTTATTGTTACCTAAAAAAATAAGTGGGCTCTTTCAATAGATTGTTTTGCAATATGGTGACTGTTTTTATTTGTTACACATATTGTATCATTACTTTGACACCCTTCCGACTTATATAATTAAAGTATTTTGTGCCTCCATTCATTCTTAATGAGAATATTTATAAATAATTTGAGTGGGGAACATAGATACACAGTGCTGCTGAGTAATTAATTACACTGTAGTTTTTTTAGGCCTGTCATGGAGCAGCGGCACAAGCGTGTGACTGAAAACGACAGGTTGTGGGTTCGATCCTCACTCGAGGAAATGAAATGTTTAATATTTTCAATTTAAATATTTAATGTTTACATTTCTTCGCTCACTCACTGGTGGAACTCAACGCCGCGGGTAACAAGGTTACCAACCTTGTTACCCGCAGCGTTGAGTTCCACCACTCAACACGCAATGCCTTGAATTCGGTGAAAAGTGGGGAACGGAAGTGGAACGGCGTGTCTTAACACTAGATTTCCAAGTTCCCTCTGCCTACCCTGCCATGTGCGGGATACAGCGTGAAGCTGAGTGAGTGAGTGAGTGTAGGTTTTGTTATAGCAAAAATCATATATGACCTGTAGGTCATATATGATTTTTGCGACTTTCTTGATAAATTTTTATACAACACAAAAAGATATTAAATCGATTTAGTACTCGTAGTTCTTGAAATTATTGCGTACAAAAAAATGAAGTCTTCGTCTCTATAATATCAATTTAGTATAAAGTATCTACACATATAAATAGTGTTGAATTGTCTTTTTGGATTTCTAAATAACAGCGATTTTTCAACTGCGTATAGTTATTTACACGATATAAAAATTATCAAATAAAAGAGACAAACGAAGCAACAACCTTTTAATATATTATTTAGTGTCGTAAAAACAATTAACTTTTAGTAAATATGAGGATGTGGACATTATAGAGAGACACGATCGTAGTTCGATGAGAGCGTTAAAGCTCTTTAACAAAGAATAATAAAGCTCACAATCGTCGCGTTTCTGGTCAGAACTGGCATACTGAATAGAGATGCCACGAATAGTGATTTGGCCGAATACCGAATACCGAATATTCGGCTACGTAATTGGCCGAAGCACCGAATATTCGGCGGCCGAATATTGGTAAATGATTACAGTACGTCTTGTCTCAGTCACTTTGTACGAGAGCGGCGGAGCGCGCAAAGTAAGTAGAGAAAATACAGAGAAAAAATGTGACAAACGAGATTGATATTGAATATTTTCACTATTTTTTAAAGTGTTATACCACACTAGGACAGAAAATAATAAACTTAAATTTAAAAAACGTATAAAAATGATGATCAAAGCTGGATTTGAACCCGCGTACTTTAAAAAAATTGTAAAAATATTAAATAGTATTCTCTCTTGTCAAACGATAATTCTTATGAGTTTTCTTTGGATAGTTTAGCTTTCTGTGGGTTCGAAAATTTGTAAAAATCTCCGTACAGAGATGCTAACAACATTAGTTGTATTAAACGTATAAGAAATTTTTATACGTTTTTTAAATTTAAGAGATTGATACTGATTTGAAAACTGTCCGCCTAAACAAGTCAGCAGACCATTACAAATAATGGTCAGCAAACGCAAAATTGTATCTATACTGCAAAATTTGCTAAGATTTATCTATCGTCTCGTGGGTGTCTACAGCGAAAGTATTACCAGAAGGAATTTTTGTTTATGAAGAAAAGTGTAATCGCTTGGTAACAACAAATGCTGAAAAAAATGTTTTCATTCATCTTAACTTACTTTTGACAGATTTTAAGCACTTAAGTATGAATTTATGTATGAAAATGAACCATTTGTAATTTAAATAATATATGTTTTTGAATAATACCATATATATTTTTACCATAATTAGGTATTCGGTATTCGGCTGAATACTCCATGCTATTCGGCCGAATACCGAATATTAAAAAAGAGGCCGAATAGGCCGAATACCGAATAGTAACCGAATATTCGTGGCATCTCTAATACTGAATATGGTAGGGTACCCAGAGAGAACTTGGAAACCTAGTGTTAAGACACTCCGCTCGTTAACCCACTTTCCGCTATTTCATTTCAACGCCGCGCTTAGTTTTGTGATCAGAGCGAGAAAAATTAAAATATTTAATATTTCATTTGAATATTCAAATTTTACTTTTGAAAAAATATTAAACATTTTAATTCTTGAAGTGGAGATCGAACCTTAACCTGGGAGCTGTAAAGGATTACAATCACACTCACTCCTCGACATTCAATAATAATATAGGATAAAATGCTGAGTGTCACTTAAATCAATATATGTTCAGTATGTTAAAAGAGTTTAGCTTTAGCCCTAGGGTGTGATGCCGCACAATGGAGTCGAAAAGCAAAAGTTTTTCATACCTTTTTTTGGAAGAGTAGGTATGTAACAAACTTAGCGGTCTACTGAACCGAATGTGTATTAATATTTGGGAAAATGTTTCCAATATTAGAAACAACTTTGATTAATGATATTTGTTAGAGGTTTCTTTGTAAATCAGAGTCTTTTGAAGTTTTATGTGTAGTATTCGATAACTCTATTCACTATATTATGTTAATATTTATGTTAATATTTAAAATTCTGCCTGTCTGTTCGGTTAAACACGCTCCTCCAATCCCAAGAAATATTTATTTCAATTGAAAAAATCTTTTTTGATTGATAATATAATCAAATTACCCTAGAAGACTATATTACATCATATTAATAATTGATATGTAAGCAATTGTACCTGTAGGCAGAGTTATTCCGGATAAATAAAATGTGCCATATGTCATATACGATCTATAGTTAATTTCATTTGGCCACGCAGGAATTTTACACCGCAGTTGAGAGCCAGTATTTTGTATATTGGTATTTTATTATAAATTATAATAGCAAACCCTTTTTAATATACATTTTTCTCGGCTGCTAAGGAAAGGTTATTAATTTACCCAACGACTAACTTACTAAATATAATAAAGCGTAAAGGAGTTTCCTTAAAAAAATAATTACTAAACATGTTGACTCTTACAAATATCTTTTCTATATGTTATATAATGCAAAAATATATTATTAGTCATTTCTGTATCATATTAAACTTGAAATCGATCCAGGTTATTAATGATCAAATTTAAATTTTACATCAATCAACATCACTCTCGTTACAGGCCGTTAAAAAAAACTACATCAATATGCATGCGCCCAGCTCTGGCTCAAGCGATATACTAATATAATATTTTAACTTAGCTTCTTTACTTTGTGGATGACTATGTTGAAATATTTATAAAGCTTCAGAAATTATTTAACCATAAACAAAGAGAGAGGTTTGTCGTGGCGCAGGGGCGTGTGACTGTAAACGCGACAGTTTGCGGATTCGATAATAAATTCACTCGAGGAAATGAATTATTTAATATTTTCGATATAAATATTTTTAGGCCTGTCGTGGCGCAGCGGCGTGTGACTGTTAGCAACAGGTTCTGGGTTCGATTCCCAGTCGAGGAAATGAAATATTTAATATTTTCAATTTAAATATTCAATGTTTTATTTCTTCGCTCTGGTAATAAGTCAAAGCGCGGCGTTAAGTTCCCCCACTCAAGATGCAATGCCTCAAATTCGGCGGAAAGTGAGGAAAGGAAGTGGAACGGAGTGTCTTAACACTAGGTTTCCGGGTTCCCTCTGCCTACCCTGTCTCGCGCGACGATACAGCGTGAAACTAAAAAAAAATGTGTCTTAATCCTAGGTTCCGAATTTTACTCTGTCTATTCTACCATGTGCCGGGGATGTGGCTTAACATTTTTGCTTTCATGGACGTGAAATACTCTGCTATAACTGCTTTGGTAAGAAACTTAAAATTACATACTGAAACTTTAAAACTACCTTGTAGAGAAAGAGGTTGCTTGCAAATTGATACGCTGCGGGCACGGTTTGAACGTTGTATTCTTCGCGTGCTCCTTTATCGTTACTCTGGGAACACAAAGGTTGAATGCTGACTATCGATTGCGCAAATTTCCTTTGCATAGTAACGCCTTTTGTGACGTGAAACATTTAAATTCACTGAACGATATTAGTTCACTTGGATTACAGTACTAAAACGAGTTGCACTATATATGATTTTTAAGTTTTTTGTGACTAAATAATATGTGTGTACCTTTAATAAGACACAGATTTAGGACGGAAAGGAGTGACTTAGCACTATACTTCCAATTTCCTTCTGCCTACCTTGAAAAGTGTGGGGTACAGCGTGAAGTTGAAAAAAAGGAAATTATGCGAGGCGACAGATTTGTGGTTTCGCCTGGACAACAGGAAAATTTATTTATATATGTACACTGATTGGCGCTTGTTTTCTAATACATATTTGCAACGCCATTATATTGATTTCCAATGTAACTATTCAAAATATTCATATATATATATATATATATATATATATATATATATATATATATATATTTATATATATATATATATATATATATATATATATATATATATATATATATATATATATATATATATATATATATATATATATATATATATATATATATATATATATATATAATATAAAATTAGCTTTACTTAGGAGTAGTTATCTATTTTTCTTATTTTTTACTTTTCCAATTGCATTTAAATAAAATTCAGATTGTTTTGTTCTCATACCATTTTTTTCTGTCTGGGAGTTTTTGCGTGATTCCAGAATAAACTAAAAGATCTAATATTACCCAGAATTGACTCAATATAAGGATAAAGACATGGGGAAAAACCATTTGAATTTTAATAAAATTCTCGGATTGTCCTTTTACCACCGTCGTAGTCAGTAATAACGAAACCCATAATATGTTTTGTGTTCGAGAAAAATCTCTAACCATAAAAGAATAAAATTAAATTCTGTAATATCTTTTCTGCCAGCGTACTTTACTACCCATAAATACGTTAAGAAAATGGCAAGTAATGCCTTATTGTTTCATAAACTTAGGAAGATGCGTTATGAAGGTTTTTCGTTGTTTGATACCATGATATAAATTGTAACAGAGAAAGCACTGTGTACTCTATGGGACAGTGAAATTCTGTAGTAAATATTAACAGATTTTTTATTCATACTTTAAGAGACTAGATTGATATTGAAAAAAAAAGATTAGAAACAGCTTTTCACCTAAATTTATAAATAATTGATATTGTTATTATACATATAACTATGTAAATGTTAGATTTTGTATAAACTCTATAGATATGTTCTGTATAATATGATTTTACTGTTAAAAATAATTTGTAAGGATTTACAGAGCTAACATTAATAACTTCATTAAACTTACTTATTACGAATCCATCACTAATCGCCCATTAAAAAAAGGTCTATTCGTTAAGAAAACGTATAAAAATTTAACGAAGTGGGATTTGAAGACGCACCTCTTGAAATCCGTCCAAGAGGCGCGTCCAATCCGTCCTTGGAGGCATTCCAAGAGGTGCGGGTTCATATCCCGCTACGTTCTAACTTTTATACGTTTTCTAAATAGGTAATTTTCTTTTCTAAGTGTGGATCAACAAAACATTGGCAATAATGTATAGTCATTAAGACGAATTACACATAGACGCGTTTGTGTGACTTCATTACTGTATCTACAATCACATGGAGTCTATGGCTTCCATCATGATTTAGGTACCAAGTTCCGGTTCCATCTTATGATGGTACCGGTAGGTTTATCATCAGATTAGATAATAATTATTATATAAATTTAGAGGTCTATCGTGGCGCAGCGGCACAAGCGTGTGACTGTAACCGACTAGTTGTGAGTTCGATCCCCACTCGACTCAAAATATTAGAGATGCAGAACTAGACTGGTTATAGGTCTAGACTATGGCGGATAGATTGAGGACTTTCGCTTTTCATATAACTTATTTTTATTATGAAGAGCATATGCCACATTACTAACCTAACAACACAATTGTCTTAAATTATTTACTTAGACACTTAATTTACGTACCTTAGCTTCCAGTAAATAATTCTGTTTAACAAATGAAGTTACTAAATTAAATAAATTTGCAAGAAATATCTTATTGTTTTTCTTACTAAAACAAGATCTAAGATAGGATTCCATTTGTTGATAAAGATCGAAATGAGGAGGCTGAACATAGAATATCTCTTTGTAATAGATCTGTTAGCGCAGACAACAATGGTGAAGATTTATTACAGTCCAATATGTAATGACTGAATAAATTTATCTACTAATATCTTTATACTCCTAGAATCAGCTTTCGTTCGATTTCCTTTGAAAAAATAGGAACAATAAGTATTCTTATTTTATAAGTTTTGTTTCGACGAGAAACATAAAATAAACTTTAAGTGAAGACGAAGAAGAATAATATACAAGAAAAACGAAACTTCAAGTTTTCCATTACTTTCTATTCTATTATATACGATGTATAGTAATATTAGAATTAATTTTAAAGTTGCTAAATGAAAGCAATAGAAGGAACTAAATAAAAGTTTTCAAATAAAATCAATGAACATCGCTGTTTCCTCGCCATTGAAATGGCTAGCAAAAAGGTTTTCTGTTGCTTTGCTTGATATATTTGTTTTCGTATGCTTTGTATACACATCAAACATTAGAACAAGGATAGTTAAAGTTATTTCAATTTCTACAAAGAGATTGATTTTAATTAAGATTAAAAACCAAATATATATAATTTCATAGGTCATATGAAATTTAACTAAACTTTATATTTATGCTTACTTACTATACTTCTTAACTTATATTTTGATTAATTATTTTTTTAAAACTTGTATGATGACCATTATTTACCTGCGGGTCCATCGCCGTTACCAAATATTATGCGTTGTAAATGACGACATGTTCTAAGAATCCCTTAACTCTGACCGAACATACGGAGGGCTATTTAGAGACTATTAACGTGCAGTGGTATTTGGGATTAACGCTTTTTAATAATAAGCAAGACAAAGTCGTGCTCGTCTGGTTCGCGCATCTTACAGTGTAACATGCTTGATGCGACTCGCACTCCGCTCCTATTTTCAAATTGTAATATCTTCTAAAATTTTTTTGACATGAAATAAAAGACAATTTAGAAATATACAAAATGCACAATATCTACGTTACCTATTTTAATGAGTAAGGATTAATAATAATACTTATAGTTTCGAAGATATCCTATTTACCATCATAAAATATTGAGTAAAATATAAAATAACTATTGGTTCAAATTTTTTAAACGCTTTTTAAATTTAAGTTTAGTATAAAATAACAAATTTGCAAAATGCGGATTTTCTTTTAGAACTTGTAAAGGTTGTATATTTTTGAGTACCTTCAACGGTTTACGTAGCGCAGGCAAGGAAGTTCTCGGGTTTGTCGGTTTTTCCTAACTTCAAAGGAAGTATTTTCACGCGCATCTTATTTTGTATGTAGTAAATATATATGTATTATTATCAATCATCAGATATCTTCAGAACCACTGAACGAATTTACATAATTGTTAGATTTATCTTAGTAGCTCAAGTGTCCTTAGATGGGTAACGTTATAAAATATTAAACATGGCGGCAGTGCGTATTGTTAATTGTTCATATTTTTTTTAATTATTCCAATATGGGTATCACTTTAAAGTTATAACATGATAATAACGCAAATGTTTCAAAATATAAACTTTGCTTTGTTTCTTACTGAAACCAATGGGGGTGAAAATGTAACGCGATCTAATAATAAATAAAAATCAGTGAGTGTCTTAGATCGCGTTACACTTTTAATACCACTGGTGTGTATTCCAAAACAAAATATGAAAAATGTATGTATTCCAAACAAATTAATAGAGCTAAAATATATTTTCTTCTTAAAATTTAGGTTAATTATTAGATGATGTTCATAAAAGTTTTACGCGAGACGATTTACCTATTACAAATAACGAGGAGAATAAAATTTTCAGTTTTCTTTCCATTGCACTATTGAAATGAGTTTTTATAAGAACAAAAATATTAAATGAAGATGACAGAAATTATAATATGAAAAGATCTACTTCACAATGCTCTTATTTTTAAACACTTTTTCTATTTGTATAATAAAATCAAAACCAACAGTTCTTCATTTTTTATCGTAAAGATCGTTTCAGTTACAGTTATGTAATCACAATATTAAATATAAACAATATTTTTCACTCAAACTCAAACTGGAAACCTAATATTAAGACATTGCGTATTGAATGGCGAAACTGAGCGCCACATTGTGCCGTGTTGCGAGAATAAGGAAGGAATAATATATTAAATACATATAAAAATCCACTTGTGGGGGATCCCCTACCACGACAGCCCACATTAACATTGAACAACTGCGTAACAATCGTATGGGTTGCTGCACTTGATATATTTATGGCGATGTTTTATTACCTTATGCATAAAAATATGGCTCAGACACTCTATCATATAACTAACACGCTAGCGCCCCAACAAACCATCACTAAAGTAGGATACAGCCTACGATGTACTGTGTTGACAAATTTGGAAGCTTCTTTAGAGATTTTAGCCAAAATACAGTCATTTTTACTATTTTTTAAAGTGTTATTCCACACTTAAGACAGAAAATACTCAACTTATATTTAAAAAGCGTATAAAAATTTTGAACGCCCACCAACCAACTAAGCCATTTGTTCTGGCGAATGGATTAGCTGTTTAGAGCGCTTGAACAGTTTTCAAGAGACGCAGGTTTAAATCCTGTTTCGTTCAAAAATTTTATACGCTTTTTACATTTAAGTTTAGAATTGATAGTCATTTTGTTTGTTAAATTTTCTCATTCGTTATTTTTTAAAGTTTCGTATCCTTACAAGATATGTACGGAACCCTTATAGGATCACCTTGTTTCCTTCTGTCAAGACGTTTTTTGTACTGAATCTTAAGATTCTTTGGAGATATCAAACTGTTATTAATGTCAAATAAATAGTTTTCCTATCTTTGAAGCAAAGTCACTACAATCAAAAGGTACGTTGTATTATGTATAATTTTTGCAGCATTTTGCATGAAAGTCTACTAAGTACTTCCTGTGAACTTATAGTTGTTAAAGTAAAAACTTGCAATATAAATTGAAGAAAAAAATCCCAAAGTATAAATTTATACGAACTTTATATACACAACTTTTTACAAACTTATATTTGCAGTTCATTTCACACAAAATTCATGGACACACCTGCAAACTTAACTTTATCAACTCAACTTTATTCGCCGCGTATTCAAAACCCGAAAATAGAAATATGCCTGTACTATTTGCATAAATAAAATATAATAGTAACATAATTTAAGATATTATGAATGAAATTACAGTGAAATTCCTTATTTTCACTATAATTTCATTCATAATATCTCTAATACAAAGGTATTAATCCCTACTGTAAACTATTTATTGTAAAAACTTAATTTCATACAAAATACGTGCATATGCCTGCAAACTTAAGTCTGTAATTTTTTATCGGTTGATATCCTCATTGACATACCATCTTTAAATTGATACGGAAGCCTCAAGGTACCTAACCTATTTGTAGCACTGTTCTCACTCACTCACCAATATTTTAAAATCAGTATATGTCTACACTATATAAGTGTTTATGGAGTCACAATTTAGTAAAAGTAAATCTGTCTTTACTGTACAAAAACTTCAAGCTGTCGTGAAAGCAAAACTTATTCAAATTTACAAGGATCATAAAAAGTGGTTTCTGCATCGCGACAGGACTTCAAACTTTAAAATTTACAAGAACTTGTGATTTATTGTAACATTTATATGGCAAATCAATTTAGCGTAAACGAACTATCTGTACTGATATCACGAGTATAAAGGAGAAGAGGAAGGGTTTGAGACTTGATTGATCGCAGTAGCCTTAGAAAATATTAGCTCAATTTAAATAATATTTTTGTATTGGATATCCCATTTGTCAAGGACGGCTATAGGATATATTATCTATGATGTAAGTATAGTAATATAAAACCTATAAGAGAGAAGAAATAATGTTGAAATAAAAAAAAATGTTACAAAACAAAAATCCAACTTCAAAATATTGAAAAAAAAAACAACCAATTTGAAGAGGCTCCCTCTAATGATTTAGTTTAAAGATAGGTCCTAATAAACTATTTAGTTTGTTTTTTCTTTTTATGGTCAAGCAGTTTATTGGGTTTTTTATAATATTTTTTTATTATGATTTGTTAACCTCATCTACTTCGACTTTCGCAACATGGGCAGACTAATAAAATACTAAAATATACCAGTAATACTATATAACAGTCTGCAAATGGCAAGAATGGTTGTTAAAACAGCTTTATTACTTACTTACTAACTAACTTACTAACTTACTTACTATTTTACTAAAAATAAGAGTAATAACATGATGCCGGTGTGTAATAATTGCCTAGTTTAAAATATAAACGTACCTGATAGAGGTAGATTAAAGATTAAACTAAGATTAAACCCGATATAGGTATAGAACCTATCTAAACCCCGCACTTACCAATAAATTCTCAAAATAATGGTAAAAATCGCATTAATATCGTAACGCGATCTAAGACAGTGAGTGGAAAGGGGACCGAACATTTACATGCCGCAAATGTACGTACATATTGTTAACTCCTTCTAAACGAAACGGATATTAATATTATTACTATAGTTACATCATAGATAACATATCCTATACCTATCCTTGATAAATGGGATATCCAATACAAAAATATTGTTTAAATTGAGCTAATATTTTTCAAATTGTGATCAATCAAGTCTCAAACTCCCCTTTATAATATCAGTACAAATAGTTCGTTTACGCTAAATTGATTTGTCATATAAATGCAACAATAAATCACAAGTTCTTGTAAATTTTAAAGTTTGAAGTCCTGTCGCGGTGCAGAAAACGACTTTTTATGATGCTTGTGAATTTGAATAAGTTTTGCTTTTACGAAAGTTTGAAGTTTTTGTAAAGAATACTCAGATTTATTTTTCTTAAATTGAGACTTTATAAACACTTATATACTGTAGACATAATCTTATGGTCCGGACTGTTAGAGTTTCTTTATATAATTATATTAATATGACTTACTTGAGCGGAAATAAGTTAAAGAAGCATTTCACAGAGCGAGAATCAAATCTATCATCACTGTCTCGTTTCTTTTTTGAATGTGTCCCGATGCTCCATGACGGCTTGAATTTTTAAAATATTGGTGAATTCCAGTGGTACAAATAAAAATTGGTCAGGTACCATGAGGCTTCCGTATCAATTTATAGATGGTATGTCGATGAGAATAACAACCGATAAATTATTGCAGACTTAAATTTGCAGACATATGCACTCATTTTTCAATACCTTTATTTTCACTGTAATTTCATTCATAATATCTTAAATTATGTTACCTATTACAGAGGCAGGGTAGGCAGAGGGAACCCGGGAACCTAGTGTAAAGACACTCCGCTCCACTTCCGTTCCCCACTTTCCGCCGAGTTTGAGGCATTGCGTGTTGAGTGGCGGAACTCAACGCCGCGCTTTGCTTTATTACCAGAGCGAAGAAATGAAACATTAAATATTTAAATTGAAAATATTTAATATTTCATTTCCACGACTGGGGATCGAACCCAGAACCTTTCGGTTACAGTCACACGCTTGTGCCGCTGCGCCACGACAGGCCTTAACCTATTACATTTCTATAGGTTTTGAATACGCGGCGAATAGAGTTGATAAAGTTAAGTTGATAAAGTTAAGTTTGAAATGAACTACAAATATAAGTTTGTAAATAAGTTTTTTATATAAAATTCGTATAAATTTACACTTTGGGATTTTTTCCTCAATTTGTATTGCAAGTTTTTAGTTCATGCAAAATTTCACAACTATAAGTTCACAGGAAGTACCTAGTAGGTTTTATGCAATATGCTGCAAAAACTATACATAATGGAACGTACCTTTTGATTGAAGTGACTTTGAAGCTTATTTTTTTTGGGCTTCGAAGATAGGAAAACTATTTTTCGACATTTATTACAGTTTGATATCTCCAAAGAATCTCAAGATTCAGTTTAAAAGTCTTGTCAGAAGGAAACAAGATGATCCTATAGGGGTCCGTATACCTTTTAAGGATACAAAACTCTAAAAAAATAACGAATGAGATTTTTTTTACAATTGAGAAATAATTTAATAAGTAAAATGATTTTTGCTAAAAGCTCTAAAGAAGCTTCCCAATTAGTCAACACAGTACATCGTAGGCTTTATCCTAGTTTAGTGATGGTTTGGTGAGGTGCTAACGTGTTAGTTATATGAATGAGTGACTCGGCCATATTTTTGTGAATAAAGTAATAAAACATCGCCATAAGTATATTAAGTGGAACAATCCACACGATTGTTACACAGTTGTTCAATATTAATGTGGGCTGTCGTGGTAGGGGATGCCTCACAAGTGGATTTTTTATATTTAATATTTCGCTCCTTCCTTATTCTGGCAACGCTGCACAATTTCGCCATTTAATACACAATGTCTTAACATTAGATTTTCAGTTTCTCTCTGCCTAACCTGTTCTATGCGGCACACAGCATGAAGATACAAAATATATTCTAAATATTAATACGAAATCATGTATTCATGATAGGTATAAATTTACATGGAATATATTATTTATATTTAATACTGTGATTACATAACTGTAACTATAAGGATCTTTACGATAGAAAGTGAAGCACTGCTGGTTTTGATTTTATTATACAAATAGAAAAAATGTTTAATGATCTGAATGAGCATTGTGAAATAGCTCTTTTCATATTATAATTGCTGTCACCTTCATTTAATATTTTTGTTCTTATAAAAACTCATTTCAATAGTGAAATGGAAAGAAAACTGAAAATTTTATTCTCCTCGTTATTTGTAATAGGTTAATCGTCTCGAGTAAAATTTTAATGAACATCATTTAATAAGTAACCAAAATTTTAAGAAGAAAATATATTTTAGCTCTATTAATTTGTTTGGAATACATGTACATATAAAAATACTTGAGAAATTATCGGAATTAAATTGTTAAGTATTTTTATTACATATATTGTGTCATTGTTTCTGTAACATAGTTGAAATATAAGACGGAATTATAGAGTATAAATATCAAGCTCTAACTCCAAGAATACAGTCAGATAAAATATATCTTTTTTTTATGTTTTTCATAGAATTTAGCCCACGACATCTATTTAACGACGTTTTCATGATATAATGTGGTAATGTTGTATTAAAATTAGGTAATAATATAATATTTACGTTTAAGAAATAAGCTATCTATATTATATTGAGATTGCGGAATGGAATGTCGGAATTTAGGTGACTAGCGGTTGTTATTATGAAACACGTAGGTATGTATGAGTAGATTATAGACTTAGAAACTTTATCTGCGATCCGCATGTTCAAAATGAGATAGGAAGATATTAATGAATATAGATAATAAATAGGTTTTTAGGATGCGCCTCAGTGCCGCCCGTGCCCATTTCTGGTGAAGCCTGCGGTACGTTCGACACGACGAACCCTCTGCTTCTGTATTTTGAATCTCTAATAAATTATATTTTTAATATTGTAAAAAACTACATTTTTTGTCTATATTAAACACAGAATTGCTTAATTGGTTTCGATAATATCTCTTTATTTCATATTTATCTGTATTATGTTATATTATAAGTCTTGTTTTAACCACACAAGATTTATAATATAGATAAACATATCTAAATAAATATTCTCTTTAAATATGAATGGTTATTAACATTTGCATTTGCATTGTTTATATAAAACTAATAATATTAATCTTAACATAAGGTACTTGCCGTAGACCGTTATGAAAGATAAATAAAATAAAAAAAGACCGAAAACTGAAATCTATTTGTAGTTAATTTATAATAAATTAACGCATTCAGAAGCAGACTTATGTACATATGTTTATTTCCGTAGACCTAAATTTATAAAATTCGGCAAGTAGAAAATCGTATTAACATTTAACTTAGTAATATATGACTAATGAGTACGTTAATAATAATAATGAAATTTAATTTAGGATTAGCAATGCAAAGGCATAAATCCACGACAGCGATTTCGACTGTGAGAACAAACCGAGCGGGATTCTGCGTCGACGGCTCAAGCGTAGTTATGAGATTTACATAGCAACACGCGGAACTATGTTTTATTGCCTCACTGTATTAGTTTATATTTCCCAGAGGATATTCGAAATTTATCTGAAAATGATTGTTCTATACGGAATACCATGTCTGAGATACAAAATAAATAAATGTTTTCGTTGGTTGGAAACGCGGCATTAAGTTGGGAATGGAGTGTCTTAACACTAGGCTTCCAAGTGAAGCTGATGATGATGTTTATTTTATAGTTTGTGCTTAAATGGAGTCTAAAAATAGTTAAAATAATGCACGTAGCTATTGATTGCAGTTAAATTAGTGCAGTCACCTGGGCATACGGCTGCGGTATTGATCGGATTATTTATGGCCTGCAGCAGAGCAGTTTGTCTTCCTCACACCTCGTCTCGTATGCCAAAAATAAAGAGGAGTTAGTGCAACATGTACCCTATAGTTTAAAATAATTCAGTTAAAAACGTATTTCATTAAACATGATGTAGGTATCGAATTAAAATTTATACTAATGTAAGATTTTAAATTATTTTCTTAAGCATTTTGCTCAATGCTACTTGATATAGCTTGATTTTTGTGATGAAAGATTATATTTTATTTTATTGACAACGATGTTAACCTATACCTTGTTACTGAAAGAAAAAAAAAGAGTAATGGCGACCTTCTACGTTAGGGTATTATTTTACCTTAAAAGACAATTTCACTTACTGTAATTATGACAAATAGTGTGAGAGTAGTAAACGAAGAAGTAACATGGAATTTGAGACTTTATTACATTGGCAGTATTTAAATTGCACGAGTATAAATAAAAAAGTAATATAAACAATGGTGTCTGTCGTGACTACTAGATAGAGCGTGTAGCTGCAAACAGCAAAAAAATATAATATGGGCAAAATTATTTTTAGAGAAAATATTTTTTTAGTAAAATATAAATAATATGTATTTATATTATATCGTCCATAAGTATTTTATAATTTTATTTTACACCAAAAGGTCGACAATACTAAACTACGCAGTCGAGATCCATTAAGTGCTTAAGTGCTTTCTGAGCACGAAATTGGGCATGATAATAGAAATGGGTCCTTCACTATGTTAATATAGGATTTTACACTAAGACTAATTTACGTGTTGTTTCGGATAATGTTGGGATATAATCGCCTGTGAAACCCTCGTACACTAGACATTATAATGAGATCACTTGGGTCGTTGGGTATATATAAATATGTAAGCAATAGAAACAGAAACATTGTGTTTAATATGTATAGCTTTTACATCGTATTGAGCGTGGTCTTTTGTAACAATGCAATATATCATTTCAAGTTTCTCAACTGCTCAACTGTGACGATGTAGTGGAACATGGGAAAAATATTTATGGGCTGCGACTTACCAGCTCGATATAAATGGAAATGGCTGTTCTCATTGGTAGCTTTGTCACAATAAAGAAGTTCGATTTCTTTGGGTGGCACAAATGGGTCAAGCTTAAGAAAGTTATCGACCTTATATATAATGTACATATATTGGTGATGGACAACAAGACGAGTGTGTAAAACGTTTATTTAATGTTTATAATGCAATAAAGCTAATGCAAATTTAACTTTTTTTTAAATCTTACATATCTTACTATCTCATAAAAAAATATTTTTATTTATTTACACAATATAATAAGATATATTTTTTTATCCTCACATTTACGTTGTATTTTGCACATGCGGGTAGGCAAAAAAAACTTGGAAACCTAGTGTAAAGACAGCCTAGTGTTTTTTTTAACTACCTTACTCAATTGAATACATAGTTTACGTTGTGTGGACTTAAAATAGACACCGTAGAATACTATAACATGCTTGAAATTTTAAATAAAATACAGTCTTCTCGTGACCACGATCTACTGTAAAGTGTTCAAAACGTCGGGTTTCTCCAAATGTTTACAAATCAATATATGCGATTAATAATTTTAAAATCGTTTTATGTATAAGTATATGTTATATTTTAGAGATCGGAGATCTAATTTAATAAAAACAGCTTGAAACATTACATGCTATGCAATGTACGTAATCAGAAAATAACTAACCTGACCTAGGTATTTTTTTTTAAATAAGGTTTAAGATCATTTATTTCTTATAAGAATAATACAATTCACTTACATAAGAATAATTAAAGTTTAAACATAAAAAAAGGACAGTTACGTACAATCAAGAAAAAAAAAGATTTGGAGGTAGTTACATAAAGTTTGCACGCAAATGAACATAACTATATTTTTAAAGATTCCTTAGACTAAGCGAAACTGGATAACTGGATATAAATAACTTATTCTTCTGAATGTCAATAGTTATATAAAACGTAAACCTAAAGACAAATATCATTTCTCGTTGTGCACTGTAATAACTAGATTAATATCGCATGAAAATATACATATAATAGATACAGTAAACTCTTACTAATATAAAGAATCGTCTGAAAAATTTACAATTATTCAAAAAATGCATTATTCAAAAAAAAAAACAATATTCTTATTAAAATTCTGATTATTCATTTATGAAACACTTTTGTTTCATTTGTTTATGGAATAGGAAAATGTTTCAATTTTACACATCGACATCGGTTTAAAATCGATAAATGAATGACGAATATAATAAATAAATGTTGTTGCCATATTTCAAACCAACTTATGGAACTTATATATGATATTTCCGACTATCGGCGTTGCAAATAAGATATAATAACATATTCAGATCCAATATTCAACAATGAAGCTATGTTTGAAATTTGTGGTATGCAATGCAAATACACTTTACAACATTTGCAACCTAATTCAAACTTACACCTGTCAAAGAAGAAGTAGTTAGTAGTTGTGCGTAGTCAGTCAGGTTTTTTTATTAAAAAAGATATTTTGCACAACAACTGTTGAGTTATGAAATTGTGACAATAACAATTTCATGACTCAACAGTTTCCGCAGAATTGTGAAAATATTAAATAAATAACATAAATTGATTTTGAATTCTTTACAGTACAGTCGTTTGTTTACTAACTACCTGTCTAAAATACAATAAATGTATTCTATTTAAACGTTAACGAATTGCGAAGGTCAGTCCTGAGTTTCTAAAAGTCAAACCACTTTGCAAGTGTTCCAGAGGAGTTCACCGTTTGCCGGAACAAAATTAATTACAAAATTGACAAGGAACTTTTGGGTCACTACGTTGTTCAATATTTGTTGCTAATAGACTTCCTCCCACGTTACTTGCTTCAGGGAGGGTCGATATTATATATCAAAATCTTTTAAATACTAAATACATAGAGCTAATGTATTTTTACATATTTAGTACAGTAAATGGCAACACACATCGGCATGCTCGACCGGATCATTACAACCCCCGGCATTTAAAACCGGCGTTAAGTAGTGGCTTCGGCCGTTGCGTTTCGCATTGGTTAGTGCCGGGCCCCGGTGCCCATCCCCAACCCTCCCTGGGGTATAAAAGCGGCACATAATGAGAAATTACCCCAGGAGGGTACCAGCATCTCTGATGCTGGAGAATCCCTTCCTGAGTCTTTAAACTCCGGCTGCCCGTCGAATTCTGGGGAGGGCACTGTACCGCGTACTACACAAGGCAAACGAGGCGTACGCTCCACGGCAGCCTTGGCGATTTTAATATCGCATAATGCCAGTTGGCTTGGGTCACGCACCAGCGACCACGCGGGGAGATCTGTATTTGACCTTGCTACGGCAAATGGATTGTCCCAATTGGTTGAGTCGCCCACGCGAATCCCAGATGTGGAAAACCACAACGCCTCCTTATTGGACCTTCCGCTGACTTCGCATCCAGAACAGTACCAGGTGGTCGTCGATTCCCCCCTAGGGTCTTCAGACCACTGCCTGGTACGGAGTACTGTGCCCATTAACCGCGTCAGTCGCAGAACATCACCGATTCGTCGCGTTATGCAGACGATAGCACTGTGGACGCTATATACTCCGGCCATGCAAGTCTTTCTTGGGAAAACGTCGACCAGTGCCGAAATCAACTTGTGTCTTCCGTTGAGGCATCCATTCAGAATGTCTCCGTATGGGGTTAAAAGAACCTGGTAAAATTCAACCCCCAGAAGACACAAGCCTGCGCGTTAACCGCTAAAAAACCCCATTTGTCGCGTTTGTATCTAAAGCCGCGCCCAGTATTAGTATCTTGGGTCTCAGCTTTTCTTACGACTGCCAGTATCGCGATTATCTAGAAAGCAAGGCCAAATTGGCCTTAAAGAAACTGGGGGTCATCAGCAGAGCGAGACAGTATTTCACGTCAAAACACCGTTTGGCCCTGTATAGGGCCCAGGTTGGGCCTCATATGGAATACTGTTCTCACCTCTGGACTGGTGCACCCCGGTATCAGCTTGAACCATTTGATCGCATATAGCGTAGAGCCGATCGAATCGTTGTGAACCCAGTGATCTGTGTGGGGATTGATACTTTGGCTTTGCGTAGAGACGTGTCACCCTGTGCGTTCTCTACCGTATTTATCACGGGGAGTGTTCTGTACCTTCAAAAAGCGCGTCTACCTGTACCTTTAAGGCCGGCGACGCACCTGTAGCTCCCCTGGTGTTACACGGGGCCGTGGGCGACGGTGATCACTCACCATCGGGTGACCCGTACGCTCGTTTGCTTTGTCTTTTCCATAAACAAAAAAGAAAATAAAACTGACTAACCTAAGTTTTAGGAATTATGCACTAATTTTGATAAAAATAAACTATAAATATAAGCTTGTGACGATTTTTTTTTCCATGAATTTTATAATTGTAATTTTTTTTACACTTTTCGAATTTGTTCCATAATTTGTATTCTGTGGTGTCACTTTCTTTTATTTTGTTCCTAATTTCATAGCTGTAGGTCCACGGGAAGTATCATATCATTTTTAACTACACGGCCAATTTTCTGCAAAATGCAGCAAAAACGATGCACAAATGATCGTACCTTATACCTAAAACTTATATTTTACTAAAGACTTTAATATTAATTGTAATTGATACATTTGAGCAATCTTGACATAAATGTTCTAATAATAATAACAAAATAGTTTAAAAAACTAAAGAAACACGCTTAGTTTTTAAACTATTCTTTATTTTCTTCCTTTTTTCTTTGTTTAAGTGTTTTTTAACATGAGCAGATGTGCTAGCTCTGTCACTCTTTCGGGGAGTAAGAAAAAGAGAGGAGAGAAGAGGACACTTATAATAATAATGGGAAACTGTTTTCATATTATTGTATTGTCATCGGTCCTTGATAGGTGTGCAAAGTTTCAAACTAATCCGACTTCTGGAAATTGCTGAAAATCAAGCTCAAAGATTGCATTACATACATACATACAACCCAAGCTAATAAAAGCGTGTTAAAAAGAGAAACAGACGGACGAAACAAATATGTTGCAAGAGTTCCGTTGTTACATTGTGAGGTACGGAATCCAATAGAGCTTATATTTTTTTAATGAATAAGCGTATATTTCACTATATATTAAAAAATGTTATCTATTCAATTCTACGCAAGCTCCTATTAAGTTAATTATGCATCTCATTAGAGGTAATGTTATCATTAACAAAAGTAACATTAATGCACGTAGTAATTTATATTTATTTTAATCCATTAGCTTGCGTAAATAAACTATAAAAAAAACAGTTTTTCCTTACTTGCAGGTTAAGCAGAGGGAGCCTTATAGTATAAGGACATTGATTTTTTTTTTTTTTTTTTTTTTCAGCTTCGCGCTGTATCCCGCACTAGGTAGGTAGGCGGAGGGAACGGAAGTGAAACCTAGTGTTAGGACACTCCGTTCCACTTCCGTTCCCCACTTGCCGCCGAATTTTGAGGCATTGCGTGTTGAGTGGCGGAACTCAACGCCGCGCTGTGCCTTATTACCAGAGCGAAGAAATGAAACATTAAATATTTAAATTGAAAATATTAAATATTTCATTTCCTCGACTGGGGATCGAACCCAGAACCAGTCAGTTACAGTCACACTCTTGTGCCGCTGCGCCACGACAGGCCTCATTGATTATACACCATAAATACAAACATAAAAACGTAATTTATATCTAGTAGAAGCAGAAACGTGATATAATTCGTGCGTGAAAATTTGTGGCGCAGAGACAAGAGATTGTAATGCAACCGGTTGTGGGTTCTATTCCCACGCGATAAAATGATTTTTTTATTTTTCATTTCTTCAAAGCGTGGCGTAGAGCTCCGCCAACAACACGCAATGCCTCCCGACTTATTTATATTGAGGCCTACCTTATGATTTGTTTCTAGAATAGTTTTGTAAATTATTTCAGTACGTATTTCGTCCGCAAAGCTCCACTGTTGTCGATGTGGCTATATTTATTTGATACAAGTCCTAACTTTTATCCTAATTGTTTGTGGTTTACATATGAATAGTTTGGATATTTCAGCTACAAAATGTTATAAAGTTCATGATATTTTCAAATAGTTGATGTTTTTATTGGAAAAGTGTTCAATTTCTCTTTTAGTGAATAAATATAAACAATGTTTTAGGATTCATTACTTTTCGTTATTATAACTAAAAAAAAACTGTATAAATATTTATAAGTTAGAATAAAGTGCCACATATTGAACAAAAAAGTAACATCTAATTTGGAAACGTATTATTATTACCTTCCCGTTAGACTATTTCTTTTAAATAAATTAATTATAAATTTACCTAGTATAATTGTAAAATAATCTCAAAATTTGTATGGATTGAACTATAATATAATTAATGAAAGTAAACATTTTAACAGATTTAATGTCAAATTCTATGTTATATTTAACAGATATTTAAATTAATTTTAACCTACATCAAACATTGTCATAATTAAGAACATTAAAATCATGAAATACATTAGTATTTTAAAATTCATGTGCCATTATTGCTACTTTTAAGTGAAAATTACGAAGGAGCCCTACCTGTCCTTAAAGCTAAACCTGTTATAATGTATAGCTGTAGAACACGCGATATTACACCCTAATACTATTTTATAGGTAGAAATCACGAAATTTGTTAATTACATTGAAATGCCACGTAGTGCTTTAGCTGTGTGTTATTACTACTTCGACGATTAGATATGTTAATTAATAATTTTTGTTAACTAATGTGTCCTTTAAATTTTTACATTTCTTCGCTCTAGCAACTAACATGGCAAAGCGTGGCATAAATTTCCGCCACTCAACACACGTTTGGCGGAAAGTGGAATCCGTTCTGACGGAGTGTCTTAACACTAGGTTCCCAAGTTTCCTCTGCCTATCCTGCCATGCACGGGCTACAGAGTAAAGCTGAAATTTATATGATTGACTAAAAAGAATGCTACCATAATTACAACGTCAGTAATCATTATACAAATAATAAATTAATTTCAATATTATATATTAATTGAATATTATTTACTGAAATTGAAAACTGCACTATCTCATGATGAGATTTCTTTATTACATATATGTATCTATAGTAACATACTTACCAAAAATTATCTTTATCGCGGCCAAAGAATCCGCCGACTTTTGGTCGAAACCTAATCTGTCTTAACCTAGATTTTTTGTCAAAATCTAGACGTGTAAGAAGTAGCAATCTAAGTTCGATCGGTCACCAAAAAATAATATGACTAATTGCCTGATTAAGTATTCTGATAGGATTCCCTGAGTAAGTTTATTGCACCATGTCAACTTAGGATACAAAAGTGGTACGTGGTTGACATTTTCACAATTTTACCTAAGGACAATTTTTTATATATTACAAATATCTCAATTCTATTAATGACAATATTCAGTTTAAAATAGCATTACAAACAAATAATTCTCACCTTGATGTTTTAGTCATAAAGAATTCTAATCGCACTGTAGGCCACACACTATTTAGGTAACCCACACATATCTACACCTCAATTGTGAATCACATTTCCACTCTACAAAATGTTTTTTCAAAAAATCTACCTCTGTGACGTTAAACTTATAGGGGATAAGATTCAATAGGTAAAGACTGCCCATGGAACAAGCTACCAGTTCCCCGCCATCGTCATCTGAAGACCAAGAAGCCACCCAAGGTAGATAGGCAGCCGGTTCATTTACCATATGAGAAGGGGGTTAAAGTGAGCCAATTCTTGAGACCAGAGAAAAGTATCATTCCTTTGTAGTGTTCTGGCGAATGCAAAGTAGATTGTGACTGTGGATTATTATACATCGACCAAACAAGCCGAAGCTTCGGTGTTAGGGTGAAGGAACATATCTCTGATATCAAGAAAGGGCATGTATCGTAGTCAGCATTATGTAAGCATACAGCGGATAAGCTAAACTACTACGTCTGATTTAATAAACCCCGTATAGCCCACATACTAGGGAGAACAGATACGTCTTTAAATTGATCCATAAGATGATTTAAATACCAAAAAAACTAATTTCAATAGAGATATTGATTTGAAACTTTCAACAAACAGGCACTCATGAAAAATTAAGTCTTAGACCCAGTACACCAGAGGGCATCATGCAGTCAGCTCATTCTGTAGGAACTCAGGGCAGTACGCGAGGCAATTAAGAAATTATTGGCGGTAGATTGATATAATATAATATTTATGTCAACACCTCAATCTACCCGTGATCACGGAAACTACTGAAAAGTGTTTGTGAACGAGTATTCAAAAATGTATAACATTAAATATATATGATTTATGTAGTTAAATTTATTTTATTTAAAATATGTAACAATCCCAAAAATCAATCTCTTGATAAAGAACTTATTTTGTCTGTTAGTCTATTTGTTTACTTGTGCCTTTCCGTCACGACAGGCCTTTTAGAAAATGTAAAATTATATATATGATCGTAATTACTTGCTTCTTTTATAAATATAATCGGCAGGGATCCGCCCACCCAGAAGTATTATAGAAGTTGACAAACTGAATTTTGAACTCATTTCGTAAGAAATGAAGTATAATCATAAGTTTGTAATAGTTATGAACAGTAACATAGTAATATAAAAACGTTATAATTTTTAGTTTTCCACTTCATGCAAATGTAATCTAGTAGATAGGATTATTATTATTATTACGAGTAGACTTTATTTACTCGTATATAAGAAATTACAGAGCAGCGGCAAGTCTGAAGGAGGTAATGGTGCTTATTTAATGCTCTCGTACAATGTATGCTATATATAATATGATGAAAAAGAAGCTAATGTCCTGTTAAGAATACGTTAGTGATATTGTACATGTACATCGACGGAATATGGCAACTAAGATTATAGTTATTTCTTAAGTTATTTTATTTTGTGCCTAAGCACAAACTAGAAATAGATATATTGAAATAACGTTTAATACATTTACATAAGTTATTTAGCCATGAATTCGAAAACTATGCCGTATTTTATACATATAAATATTAATTTAATTTTAAAATTACCTATACTAAATTATATGTTAATTCCCTATTGTAGTTTCGCTGTATTTTATTCAGATAACTGAAAACAGCATTTAAATTAGAAACGTGAAATTTTAAACAATGACATTTTATGGCTCTATATGATTTTTATTCGGCAAAATTATATATTTGATAAAAACATATTTGGATAAATACTTACTTTTAGTATTAATTTTTCACTTAATACATCATAGTATGTGATCTTCTATTAAATTACTACGTCAATAAGCAACTTCCAGGTGAGTTAACACTGTGGTAATTAAGCTCATCTTGGAATCGCAACGCGTCTTGCATTTGCCGTACACAATATATGTATGTACGTACGTACTGCAGTGATAGTAAAACGATTTAATTTAAGAATGTTACAGGCATGCATATAATATTAAAGCCATCGTGCGAAACGATTCGTATACATTCTTTGTACTAAAAGTTTTGGAATATTTATACTATGAGGTATACCATAAATTTTATTCTTGTGCATTGTTATGAACCTAAATAATATCCGCGTGGAAATAAACCGCCTAAAATATATTGAACGGATTTCCGTCTGCTGTAACTGTAACAGTCTATATCCGATTTTCATGAAGGCTATAAATTGTGCAAGTTGTATAAGATGGAACCTTCTGTATCTATGTTATTTTACCAGTTTTTTTATTAATGAACAAATTTGTAATAACATTATATGAGGAGGGTATAGAAGAAAAAAAAAAAACTTTTGTATAACGTTATTTTGTTATCGAAATTATATCCAGCCATGTCGCCGTTTTATTCTGGCTTCGAATAGGATCACCCTGGTACTGATGGTATCGAAAGAGGTGACAAAAGTACGTGTGGGAGAGTCACGTTGTCAGAAATGGCAACACGCATGGGCAGACTCGACCGGACCATTACCATCCCCGGCATTTAAAACCGGCGTTAAGTAGTGGCTTCGGCCATTGCGTTTCGCATTGGTTAGTGCCGGGCCCCGGTGCCCATCCACCTTAATGACGGGCAACGGTCCTGTAGCTCCTCGGGGCTGTGGGCGACGGTGGTCACTTACCGTCAGGTGACCCGTACGCTCGTTTGTCCTGTCTTTTCCATAAAAAAGCCATATCTTTGAACGGGTTTTGAGTGAGTGGGTATGTTTAATTTTTTTTCACTGTTTTACCAACAATCCATTCAACTAACGAAAATGAAGCGGTCCACTGTGGATTTTAAAGTATTCCGGGTTTCCGTTCTCAAGATTTCGCGTATCTCCTGAGCCATAGAAAAGTACTATATTCCTTTAGAGTTTTCTCTAATTATTTTTAATTAAGTAAATTAATTAATAACGTTACCAGAACGAACCTTAAAATAATATGATTTTAATAAGACGAAGTGTTACGGAGACATTACTCTGATTACCCTGCCATGTAATGGGATACAGCATAAAGCTAAATTCAAATAACATAAAGACTTCTTATTTCTTACTAAATTGAAATCTACTAGTCCCTAAAAAATCTTAATTGATTGTTATATTTCTAGGCGCGTTGATATATGCAGTTTATGTAGAATTTTATAATAAACATGTACATATGACATATATTGAGGCCTGGCGTGGTGCAGGAGTACAAGCGTGTGATTGTAACACAAGCGGGGAATGTAACGTAGTGTCCTAACACTAGATTTCCAAATAAGTTGTTCATGCCTAGTTTTATATTTTGGGCGTTTGTGGCGCAGGGCATAATTCATATTGACCAAATGCTGTTGATAGCGTTGACCATTAACAATTTCACCTGGTTTCAGAACCTTTTTCCAGATTACACCACGCTGTTCCCAGAAAACACAGAGGAGTAGCTTTTTTTTCCGAAGCAATTTGGCCCTGCGAATGATTGTGCTGGTTGGCCAGGGTCCACATACGATCTCTTGCGTTTAGAATTAACAAAATAACTCCTCTTTTTATCGCCAGTAACGATCCGATACAAACACGACTGACTTCTTTTTGTGTCTATCGAGCAGCATTTCACATGTTGTTTTTCGGTTTTCCTGCTGACACAGCATATCATACCATGTTCAGCATATGTGGCACCCATCTTCCGGTTTTCATAATTTTTTCCATGGCTTTCAAACGCCTGAAAATGGTAGTCTGGGATACATTTAGTTGTCCTGGTAGCTGTTTTTGCGTCTAACTATCGTCGTAACGTTTCTGTGGTTCTCCGCGGTCAGGGCTTGTCACATCAAACCACCTTTAAAATGCACGTAGAGTAGCGCCTGCCTAGCAAAGAACAATGTTGCTATAGCGTACTTGTTATGGCATGTTACAGATAAGTAGGATACAAAATATCCATAAATATAACAAGTGAACAGTATAATACAAAAATATAAAAAGTCGTGGATTGTTTAGTAACTAATTTAATGAATGGTAGTGTAAAACCTTATGAAAAAATGCATCGTTACGTCCAAATGCGCTTCAAAGATCAGGCTTAACCTTATTTGCCTTTCTTAAGGTAGGTATAAACTATAGTTTACGGCGGAACTCAAACGTGTCATACTAGAGGTAAGCGCAGGAAAGACAGACAGTAGGCATCGACCTTACAATGTTCACCTTTACAGCTAGAGAGATTACATATTCTGTATATTATAATATAAAATTATTAAGTTTTTTTAGATAATACGTTTAACACAAAAATATAATATCTTTGTTTAATTTCTAAAACGTTTATAATACGGTATATCATAGCTATATAGATATGATATCACCAAATACTTTACTTCTATTCTTGCGAGTAAAAGCAATAAATTCTAAAAGATTTAAATTAATATTTACTAAGAAGTGACTATTAGTCCGATAACTGTACGAATAATTTCTAATTAGTCGTCCGGGTATTTTTTTTTGGTTAGGTTAGGTTAGGAACAGTTTTATATTATTGGGAGAGTTTTATACAATTCTTTTTTTTTTTTGGTTAGGTTAGGTTAGGAACAGTTTTATATTATTGGGAGAGCTTTATACATTTCTTATTTTTTATTGCCTCCATGATGATATTTTACCACCGTTATAATTTTAAGAAAAAGTTCTAATTGTTGAAGATAATGTATCTTAAATGTATCTGAACTAATAATCCAGTTACTGTACAAATAACTATCAATTATTTGTACAGTAACCGGACGAATAATTAAAAATGATTCGTACGGTTATCGTATGAATAGATTCAGCCTATTTACTAAGAGAATTGTGTAGTGATAATCGTAACAAAAATAATTAACCAATTTTCCTTAAATACAGTTAAATAATATTAAGTTAACAAATAATCGTATAGTTCGGGCGTGTAAAGCAGTGGCCGAGCCGCTAATTTTATCATAATTTGTCTGACGATATTTAATAAACATTTTATCTTAAATCTGGCGATTAATACTTACGTTTTTTTTTATCATTTGTTCCATCATTGTTAGCCAACAAGGAAAATTAACAATTTCTGTACTACTAAGAATGTTTCTTTTACAAAATTATATAATACAATAAAGAACAACATTACAAAGGCTCTTAAGATTTATGTTTTGATAAAAGTTTTGTCTTCTATATAATGTTATTTTTCAAAAGATAAGAAGAGTTATGTATAAATATTCTTTGATCCTAATAAAACCGGCTAAGCGAATTGAAGTCGTATACTCACGGTTCCGTCACAAATTCAACACTGAAACTCCTGACCCGTGTGCATATATACTCATTTTGTATGGAATGAGTTCATTTCATTAGAATGTAGTTGATAATAGTTTTTTTTTTATTTAAATAGAATTATAAGCATCTATTCGATTTTTTGGATTTTGAGTAAAATTATAAAGCAAATTCTCATTTCTTGATTAATTATATAATAATGGGTAAATGAGAAATACAACGTAGGTTTATTAAATTTATAAAAGTTATATATAAAGCTTGAATTTGCGGACTTATGCACTCATTATAACGTTGTATTAAATTAACTATTTTTTTATCACTCACATGGCAGGGTATTTACGCCGTGTGATTCCGGCTTAGAATAGGATCACCCTGGTACTGATGGTGTCGTAAGAGGCGACTAAAGTACGTGTAGAACAGTCACGTTGTCAGAAATGGCAACACGCATGGCTGACTCGACCGGACCAGTGGCTTCAGCCACTGCGTTTCGCATTGGGTAATGCCGGGCCCCGGCGCCCATCCACCTTAAAGACGGGTAACGCTCCTGTAGCTCCTTTGGTACTACACGGGACCGTGGGTGGCGGTGATCACTTACCATCAGGTGACCCGTACGCTCGCTTGCCCTGTCTTATCTATAAAAAAAAAGAGTGGGCAGAGGCGACTGGCGATCGAACCAACAACTTATCATGTTTATGGTCACACGGTTGATCCCCTACACCACGACAGGCCTACCAATATAAATAAAGGTTTGTTATGCCTTTTTCAATAAAATACAAATCAATTTCCTGTTTTAGGACTTTTCCCATAATTTATAATGTAATTCTCTGTCACACGTGAAGGAGAATTACATTATAAATAATGACTGGCACACAACCGCACAATGCATTTATATTTATCAATTTTTTACTTAATTTATATTATAAGTTTTCATTTCTTGCTTTTATTGATTATGATAACGGAGCAAACAATGAATGACGAATTTAAAATTGCATACGTCCATGCATTTGTTTTGTAGGAATCGTGTAGTTCATATTACAAATATAAGCTTTCAATGATTTTTCTATGAAGTTCCTATTATTTTACAGTTGTGGATTTTTTTAAATTGATTTATAACATAAGTTTGAATTACCCTATACATATTGGTAACGCAGCAGATTTAACAAAAAATGCAGCAAAAACGATACGTAAATACTCGTATATTTTGATTGCTTTGTTTAAGACGCTTATGTATGTGTTCCTTTATGACCACATACCTAAATATTACTTTTAGCTTGATTTCTCCATGCAGTTTGAAAATAAATGGTCTTTTAAAACGGACCGACTCAGAATAAATTGATCCTATAACAAATTAGTTTTGTTTTTTAGGTAGGCAATCCTATACACCAATCAAATGTAACTTAGACTTGCCCACCGAGGGTTCTATACAAATTTTAGGATTGCAGGACAACGGGCTTTTATCTTTTAATTGCGATGACTTAAAAGCATGACTTATCCTAAAAATAGTAGAACCTGGAGATTAAATTAATTTCAGCATCTACGTGACATTGAAATAAATGTGGTTTACAGACAGACAGACGGTTAACTAAGTATTTCTATAAAGGTTTAGTTTTGTCGTTTTGGGGTGCGGCACCCTAAAAATGTTTATAGTCATCGTAATTAGTTTTTAAACAATTTATTACTGAATTGGTTTAAAAGTTTGACTCGCTATTGAAAGTTCCGGAGCAATTTCAGAATTGTCGGTCTGTGGGCAATAAGCATACCTTACAAACCTTAAAATAGCTGACATTCTCATTTTTTTACACAAATACTACAAATGTTAGTTTCTAATCATTTATTTTTATAAAAAATCTATAAATTTTCACTTTGCGTAGGTACTTATTCTGTTATGTGTATTGTAATTTCACACTTCGTCCCAAAATTTATAACTATTGGTGTATGGGAAGTATGCTATTAGTTTTAGTTGCGCAGCAAATTTCATACAAAATGCAGCAAATAGTATTCATAAATGTTCATATTTTTTGATTGAGTTGACTAAAATGCTTAATTTTTTTGTAATCCAAAGGATTGCAGTTCTCATTATTTGATACTTCAGTTTGATACCTCCATGAGATCTGGAGGTCTTGACAGACGGACAGGTCGACAACAAAGTGATCCTAGAATGGTTCTGTTTTTCATTTAGAGATACGTAACTTTAAAAAGCTTAAATCTTCCTCCACCCACGTAGAGCCTAATGCTGTTAATTATAAGAAAAAAAAAAAAACAACCTTTTTTTTCAAGCAAGTGGGATAAAAAATCTCTCATGCTGTAGTGTCGCTACATCCCCAGCTCACTTCCATTTTCTAATTCTTAGCGTTGGTTAGACTGTCCATCGCTTTGGTGGCTATTTAGTATACATATTTCAAAATTAAATATCTCATGTTAATCATTTTAGGACAAATATTTATAGATGTCGGCATATGCTACCTATACTGGACTACGCAGACACTTGTTATCTGAATTTATCGCAGCAACTACTCAACAAATTGGAACGCCTTCAAAATCTCGTTATAAGATTCATCTTTGGTCTGAAAAAATTTGGTCGTATCAGTCAGTATCGCTCGAGGCTTGGATGGTTCCCTGTCAAGGGGAGTCGGAATCTTCACACTACGACTCTCCTCTATTCTATACTCTTTCACCCTGAAACTCCAACTTACCTCAAGCAACGCTTTACCTTTCTTGGCCCCAATTCCCGTCTTCCTTTGAGTCTCCGCTCCCAGAAAGATAATTTGCTTGATATACCTTTGTGTCGTACCCGTTGTTATAGTGAATCATTCACTGTCCAAGCAGCAAAGCTATGGAACAAGCTACCACGAGCCATAAGGCAATCCAAATCCATATCTGTGTTTAAGTATAGAGTAAAAAAATACTATCTTAGCATGTAGTGTATTTTATGTCTGTATCTACGAGTATAATGTTTTCTATTAAGTTTGTGTATTTTATGTAGTTTTCTTTATAGTTTTTGTACAAGTTTATAAATATATTAATATTATTTTATTACTTATATATTTTAATCATTAACATTTATATCGTTGTATATTAACTCTTTTGTTGCTTATAAATTGTTTTATATAAATAGGTTGCCTGGTAGAGATCACTCTTAGTGATAAGGCCGCCTTTTCACATATTGTTTTCGTATTTTGTATTAATATATCTGTTATTTTTCTGGTGTGAAATAAAGAATTTTTATGTTATGTTATGTCATATGTGTTTCATTGCCACAGAATGTAACAATAGGCAAAATACGGTTTTGTAAAATAACTACATTGCAATATTTGTCCATTTCTAGCGCATAACAACAAATGCTAAAATAAAAATGTATAAAATACATCAAACAGACTATTTCCATTCACTGTTAACACAACAGCCAATATCCGATTCAATTTGCATGGAGGTAATAAATTGTAAACGTGAAATAGAAGAAAGGTTGGAATTTCATACCATGATATAGTTGGAGAATTTACACATATATTTACAACTGTTTATAACTGTTGGTTATAATTTATGGATAAATATTGACTTGTGAAATATTACTTAATTTTAGAAAAACTCTTTAATAATAACTTACATGTTATATTAATAATAAAAATTTGACCATCTAAGTACTTATTTACAAGTGGTAGATTCTGCTTTACTTAATTAAGGTACTTCGAATGGCCTGTCATGGCGCAGGGGCACAAGCATAGGACTGTAAAACTAGAACTGGACTGGTTGTGGGTTCGATCCACACTCGAGGAGACGAAATATTTAATATTTTCAAATTAAATATTTAATGTTTTCATTTCTTCGCTATAGCAACTAGGCAAAGCTCAGCCTTAAATTCCGCCACTCAACACGTAATGCCTAAAATTCGGCAGAAAGTGGAAAACGGAACGGAGTGTCTTAATACTTAGTACCCAGTTCCCTCTGCCATGTTTGGGATATAACGTGAAAAGAAAAAAAATATTAATATAAAACTGGTTGATGATGATGGATGTGCGATAAGGAACCGATATACTATTATTATAAGAGTAGTATTCTGTGACCTTGTGGAAAGCATGTTGTTAAAATATACAAAAGATTAATAGTGAAATTTGTCATTCAAAAAGACGTTAAGGGTCACATCAAATAAGATGGATGCGACGGAGATAACCCTCCGACGCGACGCTGTGTCCCAGAAGGAACATTTTTCACACCCCATTCAAATTACCGACTTAGTTCATTTTGAATAATTTATATAAAGACGTTTCAGCCATAAATATCGATGATGTATTAAAATGCTTTTTAGTGTTACGAATGGTTTGGCATTTTTAATCGTGTAGTAAGTTTGTAAAATTTAAAATAAAAACGACTCTGTCAAATTGTTGATGTCATTGAAGTGAAGACTATAGGTAATATAATACCCAATTTAAAATTAGTTTATAACATTTTTATATCTTATTCAAACATATAAAGTTTAATTTTGTAAGGTTGCATATGTATATTTTAGAAAACAATTTTAAAATTATTATGGCGCTACCTTTATCAAAACAAATTCTAATCTAACTTTCTTGAGTTTTTTAAAGTACACATCAGAGGATCTGTAAGCAAATAGGCGAAAGTATCTTTTATTTATGGTTAAGTTTCTTAAGTCCTTAATTAGTTTTAGACGGAACATCATACACACACACTTATTTTTAGAATATTTATAAATAATAAAAGTCCATTGTTTGTTTGCATGAACACCTCCTCATGTGTTCTGAAGAAGTTCATATGTCTCTATCCTGAGCTATTTGCGGCCAACACATACTAGCTATTTCGATCAACTCATCTGTTCATCTCGTATGGGGTCGGCCTTTTAGACGTTTGCCGTTTGGAACCTTCCACGTTTTTACACTGCTGGGTAAAGTACGGGTACAAGGTACAGGTACAAATTACAGGTACAAAGTACAGGTACAGAGTATAGTACACAAGGCTTGGGTTCTCCAATGTGTGAATATTCTTTTTCCTTTGTACCAATTTGTATCTGAATCTAAATTTTTGCCCTCTATGTACTCTTCAATTATATATTATGTATAAATAAATAAATGAACAAAATAAGAATGTAAGCATATATTACTTACAGCGATGGTAGATACATTTACATATATACCGGAGAACGGATTGTCTTGACATTAAATTATCTTTGCCTATCATTTTGCCTACTGTAAAATACCAAAAGTTATAAAGTTCACGTAAACGAAATTGCTGACAGTAACAAGTGAAGAAAAAAAAGATCGTGTACATCACAGGATTTCTTTGATATTATTTTTTATTTATTATTTATTTATATTCATACATTTTTGAACAGATCTTTGGATTTTTTTCTTGAAATTTCGTAGAATAAAACAAACAACTGTTTCCTTATGGAAACAGTAACACATTCCCATACTTTTCCTATATAAGAATGCATTACGTTTCGGAAAGCGAAACAAGAGATTTATCGTTTAAGTTATCTCGAACTGATGGAGACAATCACAATGCTCCCATTTGCAATTCAATTCCACTAGAGTGTTCAATAAGTGATGTTCTAATTTCAATGTTGCATCTGCAAGCATGTATTGTAGGTACTTGGGATTAATTAACAAAATATTAACGTATTATATTTTGAAGTGCAGATATTTTTTAATTACGCTGAAATATTTAGATCAACTGTAGTCATGAATTTTAAATTGAATTTCGAAGTTATACAGCCGTGATTGAACAGATGCCAGTCATTGAGAATTATTGTTCTACATTCGTATCGAGGTCGCTGTTCAAATAAATTTGTTTGTCTTAGTGCAATGCGCTGTTTAAACTTATTTTTTATATGTATAATATTTGTTCTTGCATAGGCAATAAGAAAGAATACTTTAAAATTTTCATGATTTTATACATCGTAGTTTATATTAGTGCGCCATTATATTGAAACTAAAATTAAAACAATAACGCCTTAAACTAATGAACTAGGACATTGTTAATTATATTTCTTTAATAAATACCATACTATTTTATTAGTGTGCCCTGTAGTTAAATTATTATTTTATATTAGAACATTATACGTTTTGACCCATTTCTTGCCGTCTAATTTCCTTGAAATTTGCATACGGATGACAATTACGAGTATATTATCATAGTAGTGTTGACCACTTGAACTATACATTTTTTTTTAATTATTGTAGCGTATTTAGTGAGAATTGATTAATTATTTTTGTACGACTAATTATATTGTTAAGCGTTTAATAAATCGTAATTATCTTATAGTGTAAGTATCATAAAAATCGATTCGATAGTTCCGGAGATTACTCCGTAAAAACAGAAAAATAAACAAAAATTTTAAAATAATTTGCTTGTGTCTGGATATCCTGTACATGTCAATATGCATTTCGAAAAACAAGAATATTCTGGAAAAAAAAACAAACAAATATTTCAGTTGGAAATCGCTTATCAACCCTTCACCAAAGACTTAAATTTTGATCATATGAAACATGTGAAAGCTTTATAATTTTGATAGACTGATCGAGTAATCAAACCTGTTAAGTGTTTTTTGTTTACTTAAATAATTTTGTGATATTTTTTCAATTATAAATAGGACAAAAAAAATTATCTTTCTAATCAATACGTGTATAAGGAATAGCTTTTAAGCCTATAAATAAAAGTATAAATAGTACATTGATTGATAAATTGTATATAAAAAGTTCGACAACAGCAATCCCATTATCAAGAGATCGTCCAGACTACGACACTATAGAACTAGACGCAAAGCCGGGATTTGCATAACACAGCTGGGATCATCAGTCGTGATTGTTTCGACGCTGTTACGGCTCTCGTGAATCACAGGGATTTCCGACAATAAATATTGTTTTTCAATTTACTCCTGTGGATGTATTTTAAGCTCCTATATTTTTTTTTACATAATTTACAATATTGTTCTAAAACAAAATATGAATCTTTTAATAAAATTGATATGTATATTATTTACCGTTACATTATGTAAGTGTAAGGTGATGTTATTGTTGGAACTTGTTAAATAGTTGATTTTTTAGTTTCTTTAGTAATTTATTTACTAATGTAAGTAATAAAAACTAACCATAACTCTAATTCAAAAACCCGCAACGTAATTTCGTAATTTCTATTTATTTTTGTGAAATAAGCAGCCAAGGATATCTTCTTGGCTTATAAATCAACTAGTGCCTTCCGCTTATTAAAGTGTTGTGTGTCAAGTAAGTGACAGAGACGGTGACAGTGAGTTGGTACCCGTTACACTCTAAAGTAAAAGTTGACATAAATGAGCAACTTATATTTTGAGTGTAACATTTGTATAGATAGTTTTTATGAAATCTTCTTTTATATTTTTTATTAATTTTAGATACTTTAGTATTAATACTATCGGTAAAAAATGAATTGATATTCTACGTTAAATTTTTGGCATGCATGCTTAATTTTAAAATTGCGATAAAAGTTCGTAAAACCTTCCTTTTACATTTTAATCGTAAAAAATATTATTTATTAAGAAAAATACTTTAATATTCAGTTAATGTTTAATGAATACGAAGCAAACTATTGTCTTTTGGGTTTTGGAACACGACGTAAACACGCTTATAATTGTGAACACGGTCGTAATAGTTAATGATGTCAGTATAATTAAAGTAAACTCTGAAAATCGTCTCCCTATCGTAGCTAACAGAACATGTTTGCCTAAACAGGTGCAGAATAGATCGTTATGCGGCAGAATTAACATAATGTTTGCTGTTGAAATGTTTTCTCGACTAAACGGAATATTGTATGAGAATCATAAGCATATTTGATTAAAAAACAAATTCATTTTGGTTAATTATAAGCCACGATGCCATTAGGCACATTGACCAGAAATATACCAAATTGATGAAACTGATTAAATTCTTTAATACAAATTTGTTTTGGTTTTATGAGCTTATAATAAAGTTTAAATTTCCGGTCTACAGTTATCTATAGTATTGATTACTAATAATTAGGAAAAGTAAAATACGAGTCAATATTATAACCATATAAAGGAAAGATATGCGAAATATGTTTATAATAAGAGCTCATTTAATCCTAACCTTTTGGTTTAGTATCTATAGAAAATTTACTTTTTCAATTTCAGCTGGACAGACGCCCAACAATCAATTGTTAGACGTAAATCCAAAAGGATTTGCATAAATCAACCTGGATCATCAGACGTGATTGTTCTGATCGTTCGAGATGGATTTTGAAGGGATTTCCTATATCAAATTAATTTAAATATAGAAACTTTGACATTTGCAAAATGGCCAATATTTTGATGGCAATCTTTATCAGCCTTGTGGTCTGATAATCTTTAAAAACTAATTCAATTTGAATTTACTATAGTAAAATTTGTTTCAAAAAATATTATTTGGTGCAGTGTAAAGAGAATAAAAGAAACATTATTGTCAATAATACATATTGCTTTTGTATATTAAAACGGTATTTGTCGCATTCTTGACTAATTTTTCTTTTGAAGTTATACCTCATTAGGCGCGTTGTGAAAAAATGAAATTTTAAATTTATCACATAAAAGTTACAGTATGAAGTTACAGCGTTTGGTGTCGTATGAAATTGCATCGGTCGCCCCTGGTCACTGTTTTCATACAAGTACGATTTAAATGTGTTGTTAAATTATATTCAGTAGTGATTTAAATTTAATATTTTGATAAATATATTTACTATTTGTAAATATTAGTTAAAATTATTTGTCATTTTCATGTGACATGACATTGATTGATATATTCACTATTGACGTTCATTAATATATTAACTGACATTGACAATAATCAATATATGTATTTATTATTCGTAAATGTTTGTGATGTGCTCAACTGGCACGCTCGGAACGCTATAATCAAAGAACCGTACCATACTTAGCATAATTGTTAAATATTTATTATTGGTTATTTAATATTTTAAATAGTTAAAACTAAATAAATAAATTTATTAATAACATATAAAAAAATAATAATAACATACATTGTTTATTAGGAATAACGATTTTGTTAGGTTAGAATTGTTTATTTATATATTAAACTTTATGATATTTACAATCTTATGCACTTATCTATCGTTTAACCTAATTTAAATTATGAGCTTATTTAAAGTTTTTAATGCTTTATAATCACGTAGAATAAATAACCTTAAGTTTTTCTAATATCATATTTATTTTTTTTTTTTTAATTATACATTATTTTATACTTGATCTAGATAATTTAATACTTATAGCAATTTTACACTAATTTATTTATTATACTTGATTTTGTTTAAACTTTATTATACTAACTTATTTTTGAAGTTGATATCTATTTAGGTTCCAGATCCTGGTCGTGTATATAGCATTTCCGATGGTGGAAAGGAGGACGAGGAGCAACAATAATCACTATAACCTCAGGGGAATGAGGTTGCGTTGCTGGTCCTTGAGGTTAATGTGTCTGCATACTCAACTCTTAGAAGTTCTCAAATCATAAGCTCTAAAAATATATTAAGGAAGTGCGGAAGATATTTACTCTTTAGATGCATGATATGATGGTGGCACTAAGTTATACCAAACAACAAAGTTGTATTCTCCGTTCTTTCACTTCAGTAAGTGAGATATAAGCTCGACCGGTATAAAAGCGCAGACTGTCACAATATGCAAATTTATAATGTCGGACCAAACACGTTTTTGACGATAGTGTGAGCAGGTTGGGTTAAAAAAGCCTAGGAATGCATAATCGTAATGTGTAACGTGTAACGAGATCGTAATGTGTAACGAGAGGTCCATTCACTGTTGAGGGATGACTGCGAGTCTGGATGGAGCTGTGTGTAATACCAGCACGATAATTTATATCTGATTCAAATCACTCTATGTGATGGACATTGGAAACGTTAAGAACCACCCGCTAGAACGTGATCTATAGCCTTTTTTAAGTGTTCAAAGAGGCGAACAATCTCGTTGTTTCTACTGTGGGATTTATATAGACAATTGTAAATGCAGTTGATAGCACCGATGTAAATCAGTGCACACAATATTGATAGGTCTTGAGTTTCAAAGCTATCGAGTTGTCTAAAGCATACCAATACCCGTCAGCATAGCTTATAAAAGCATTAAGTATGCTTTTATAAGCTATGCTGACTATGGTTTGTTCGTTAAGTTTTAGAAAAAAAAAATAGTTTTGTCAGTGTTAAGTGTAGTCTGGGCCACTTTTTGGATTACGGAAAGGAGTCTTTTTTTATATTTAGGTAACAATACATACACGTACCTTAAAATCAATAATTACATAATATAAAAATGATTGAAGTTCTAAAATATGAGTTCTTATTCGGTTAGCTTCAGTAAATAGAGATCAATAAGACCGATCGGTGCAACGTAAACCTAATCATTGCGAGCTAACAGCTTTATAACAGCTTTATACTAGAGTAAATGCCCACTTGTATTGGAGAATGAATTTAATTTATACTTGAGTATAACTTTCTGTAACATGATAAAATTGATCGAATATTCAGCCTAAAGCGTTGATTTCGCGTTCTTTAATTATATATAAGAAATTATTAACATGTCACGTACTTCCGCATGAATAAAATATTGTAGTGAAATTGACATTGTCATAATTATCAAAATATCTATAGTAGCTTTCAATAGCCAATATTGATATACACTTTTAAATCAGTTATTTCATAAATGTAGTAACATACTAACATAAATAAATCAAATTTCTTCTTTAACTTAGTTTTTTCTTCTTTAATTAGTGAATAATTCAATAATTGATTCTTTAAAATATGAAGAAGAAATATTTTTTATATTATTAATATTAGAGTATAAATTGAAACAATTTATTTAATATTTAAGCAATTTTGACAAAGAAGAAGAACTCATCTTGAGTTAACCGCATACCACAAGCGGTGGAATAAAACCATGTAAACAGTAATGAGTTCTGGGAGAAGCACTTTTCCTTAATTTATTACGAGCTGCGGTAACACAGTTGGTTAGGACACGGGCGTCTTAGTGGTAACTACTAGTTTATTAGTGTAAATGTCTTTGCAAGCTTTTTTAAGTATCCAAGGTTTTCACTGTAATAAAGAAGTCTTTTTAATTGAGGTTTTAGGTGTTTTTTTGTTTATAAAACAGAATAACAGCATTTCGAGTAACTGGAATAATTAGTGAATATATATTTGAGTAAAAAGTGAAGATATTTTTGTATAAAATGTCAGAAATGGCCTTACATTTGCAAGATGATAAAGGAATACAAAAAAATGTCAAGGTGCTGAGGTCAGTTAAGTATTTCAAAAAAGAAATACCTTCGCCGAGTTAACCGTCCCCATAAATCTTGACAACTTCCGAGGGTGCTTCAGACCTTTCTCTTGAAAACTTTTAGGTAAGTTGCTTGATATCTCTTACTTTTTAGGCCACTTCAGCATGTTCCTGCCAAATTATGGGCGTTCGCTCGATCTTTACACAAAATGCGATTTTTTACCTTCGTATATTAAAGCAACACAATTTTATCTACTAATTACTGAGTCAATACTGCAAAGTAATGCCTATTTTATTATAGCAAGACAGTTGAATGAGGCCGTCGAGGCACAAGGTTTTGAATTCAATTTCTACTCAGGTAAATAACTAGAGCAAGGAAAAAAAATATATTTGATTTTTCTTTTCCTTGCTGTAGTAAGGAGGCCAGAAGCGGCGTTGACATCCACATCTCGATAAACAATGCCTCAAGAATGTAACAAAAAGTGAGGAACGATGAGTCTGTTTTCCAACGTTGATGTGAAACGAAGTTTTTGGTGATTTAACACTACATTTCCAGGTTTCCCCTAAAGGGCAGAACAGTGTAACACTGAAAAAAAAAAGAGAAAATAAAATAACATCTCTCTCTTAGCTCAATTAGAAAAAATGCATAGCCCAGAGTAAGCTATAAGGATCTATAAGGATTGTCTATGGAATGTGTGAGAAACCACAGTCTAACATCAGAATTTTAAAATGAAACTTGTTACGTATAATATATTAAATAAATAATATTATTTCAGGTAAATTATTTTGAAATAATTAAAAAAAAATCTAATACAAGAACAGACGAATTGGAAAATGCTTAAAATAAAATAGCTTTATATTTAAGTGTTGTTTACAGGCCCGACTTAGTAAATTGCTTATAAAGTTGCAGCGATTCAATAACCAGGTTTAAGTTTTATTAAGTCAAAGTGCAGTCTCTGAGACTTCGAACAGTTAACGGGTTTCTTTCAGTTGTTTTGGTTCTTACTAAAATGTTCCTTAACTTACTAAAATTTTTTTCAGCTTCATCCAATATCCCACAGGTAGCAGGGTAGTGTTAAGGCACTCCTTTCTACTTTGGTTCCCCAGCTTTCGCCGAATTCTTTAACTTGGAAGGAACTTATTGCCACTCTTTGCCTTGTTGCTGGTAAGTGAAAATATTAAATATTTCATTGCTTCGAGCGGGGATCGAACACACAACCTGTCATGTTTACACCCAACTATACGTCCTTGTGCTACGATACGCCTTAACAAAGTAATTTGATTCAGTGTATATTTTATATTTTTTATATGGCTCTAGAATGTATTCACAGTTAGTATGTCTAATTATATAATTTCTTAATGGGTTAAACGTGTTCTTAACATCTAACATATTGCATTTAATCTGTATTCCCGGTTTGCAACTTAAAATAAACAGTTAAAATTTGGAATCGTGCCTAATGTCTGCAGGGAATACATATAATATATGCACAGATAGTTTCTATTTAGCGTTCCTATTAGTTATTCATAGTATCATTTTGAATTCTCGCTTTGGTGTATGCGCTTTAGACAAAGTTATCTTAGTCATTTAATATTAAGCCATATGTTGCGTTTCATTTCATCTACCTATACTTATAATAAATCTGTAAGTAATCACACGCGATAGAAGATATATTAAAAATAATATTAAAAACAACGTTTTTTTAAGTTATAAAGTCCAATTTGAAACTTTTTGTCTGTTTGTCTATATGTCTTGTACACGTTAATGTCAGACAGAACTCCCCAGATTTAAATGCAGTTTGTGTTGAAATTACTACTTATTTTATTAGTTTAATTGAAAATTTCAACTAAATTAATAAAATATGTAGTAAGTTTTCAATGCTTAGTCTTAAAAGTGATCATTTCATTTAATCAAGAAATAATATGATTGATATTACTAAATAAAATAGTGTAATTCAAGCGGCCGAAGCCGCGGGTGGGTCTAGGTTGAGGTACATTTGTACCAGCTGTGGTGGTTGTTAGTCAATATTTTATTAAAGCTTAACACACGGGCTTAGCATTGGTCAATTTCATGTCAAGCGAAGAAATACCTGCATCATGATAACTGTGTCAATAAATCTTCACGGTTTCCGTGGAGTTTCCTCTTTGGGATTTATTCTTATAAACTTTACGAGGCTCGCTTAAAGGATACCGCACATTTATCGTCTTGTTAAATAGTGCTACAATAGAATTTTCAGTGTTTTGTAATAAATAGAAAAATAAAACTTATGACTTATGATTGTGGATATCTGTTTATCATTATCAGTATATATTTTTTATTTTAATCTATGTTGTCTATATATTTTAGCTTGTTTTTTTTTCTAGATTTTTGGACAGGCCGATAGGTTAAATAAGTTACTTTGTATTATAACAGAGCAATATTTTTTTCTAATAATCATTCGCTTCAGGGGGAATCGATTTCGATTATTACATTTTAAACGTTATCCAAGTACGTCTCAACACATTTACGAGTATATGACGAAATGAAACAGTAGCTTATATGGTATGGTTCTTTGATTATGGCGTTTCGAGCGTGCCAGTTGAGCACATAACACTTCGCCAATGTCACGTTGAATGGAGAAGACACGAAGGAGGTTGTACGGTAGAAGAAATAATATTACACAATAAGAGAATGCATATTAAAAAAAAAAGAAGATATAATTAAAAATTGCCTTCACCTATAACAAAAAAAACATATATTTAAATAAATATATACATTATGTACACACAGGGTTAGTAATAAGAAATATATAATACAAAGGTGTTAGTCTACAATTTAATATTATTATATCTAATATATTTACATAAAAATTTACATAATGGACTAAACACAAACATTAACAAACATTGAACATTAAGGGGACGGGGAACTTTGTGAGGAAGGACATCATATAAGGGATGGATTAACTTGGGGCAAGTAAAAAGAATGTGAGAAGGGGAACCGTCGTCCAGACCACATTCACACAGTGAGTGGTCCCTGACCCTGATTTTAGCTAGATGTACAGGTGTGCACGCATGTCCAAGGCGCAAGCGACAAATGGTCGATATTATCCTCCGTTCAACAAATTTTTGAGAATAAAACCATGGCCGCCTGGGGATATTAGGTTGAATCGCAGCATAGACCTTACCTTTCTGAGATTTTGACATATTCCAAAATTCAGACCATGACACATCCAAATGAGTTAATGCAAGTGACAACAGATCCTGGGCCGAAATAGAAAAGTGATCCAAACTGCCACACTGGATGGCTAATTTTGCGCAAGAGTCTGCAGATTCATTCCCATAGTAGCTTATAGATATTAAGTATAACAAAACTCAACTAACGTATATTGTCAAGTTCGTAATACTGCGAACCTCTTAAGAATTTTATAGCTTTTGGTGTTTCTAAGTAATTTTTTAGATAAATTTCAAATACATATATATGAGTTTAATAGTAATATATGTGGTTATTACATCGCATCAGGAAGTTTCATAAGTATAAGTAGTCCGTGTAAAAGTTATAATGTAACGTTGTAAATTTATCTAAACTTTCACATATTTGTTTATACTACGAGTAGCTTTAGCACAGTTGTATGTTTAAGGTTTAACGCTTTTAATAACCTGAAGGCACTCTGTTCTCTAAGTTTCCACCTGCATTGACCGAGACATGGCTTGTTGAAGAAATCTAATGCGATATGTATTGTCAAAGCGGGGAAATTAAAATTAATAAATTTCCCCGAGTGATATCGAACCCGCTATATTTTTAACAATCGGTCGCTGTTCTACTGCGCTACAACAGCCCTATATTGTAGCCATTATGTGTAATATCTATCAACCTATCGAATAATGTATATTGATGCATTATACATGTCACTTACGCGGTATGCTAATATATTTAATCGAATTCCCCTAATTTTGTGAAACTGATATTGATCATAATATATATCAATTTAATTATATAGTAATAAAGGTATATGGCGTCTGTTCAGCGGAGTGGTATTTAGGGAAATAGTACAATTTTTTGTAGCTTCACGCTGTAGTCAGACGAAACCCGGGAACCTAGTGTTAAGACACTCCGTTCCACTTCTGTTCGGCCGAATTTGAGGCATTGCATGTTGAGTGGCGGAACTCAACCGCGCGCTTTGTCTTATTACCAGAGCGAAGAAATGAAACATTAAATATTTAAATTGAAAATATTAAATATTTCATTTCCTCGACTGGGGATCCAACCCAGAATCTGCTTACAGTCACACGCTTGTGCCACTGCGCCACGAAATTTTTATTGTACTTATATGATTTTATAGTTTTATCTTGTGGATTTTTTCCCTTCTAAACAAAATGAAATGTTTAATATTTTCATTTCTTTGGTAGGCAAGCTCTGGAGGGCAAAGCGCGGCATTATGTTCTGCCTCTTAACTCGCAATGAAAGTGGCGAAAGGAACGAAGTGTCTTAACACTAGGTTCCCAAGTTCCCTCTGCCTACTTTGCCATGTGCATACAGGATATATAGCTTGAAGCTGACGACCGATAGTTTAATAAATATGTAAGATATGTTATCCATTATTATTTTTGATACTTATTTTCACTTATAATTGTTTGACTTTAAGTTTAACTTTATACTAACTATTGTAAATTGATATGTTACTTGGGCATCATACTATTCCGCATGTATCAAGGTAGGTATGGACAATCTAGTAAATACACTACGTTTTTTGCTGTCAGCCTAAATTTCAGATTATGTGAATAATTAAACTTAACGCTGCGCATCGATATGTCAGGGCGAGAAATTAAAAATTATTGAATCCATGGAGTGAGAACCGAATGATAGCGATATTCTGTACTTTATTTCAATACACACACAAAAATATTTAAATTAAATACAAAATACGTAATATAATATTTCTGTTTTATAAGAATTTAATATTAAATTTAAATGTTCATATTTGAAATTGGCATATGTAAATATTATTTTCTTTTTTTTTATTTCTCAAAATGCAACACAATACCATCTGTATGCACTACATTTGGTGTAAAATAAGTGCATTATTTTAAAAGCACTTTACGTTAAAATGCACTCAGTCGACACGTCGTCGCCCCAGTTTGTCCAAACGATGGAAAGCATTTAATGCAAATCAACTGTGTGACTGTGGCTATATTTACTTAATTTTAAATTTTAGTGTCACTTTTAAAATGAAACTAAAACTTATCTACTACCGCATATTTTTATGCTGTATATTGTTTTGCCAAGTAATATTATAAAATATAATGTTTAAAATAACATATATGTAAACTTACTTTTTATATACATGTATATAAAACGCAATAATAAAACAGATTTTAAATTTCAACATACTCGTAAAATATAGCCTGTATATAAAACAAATATTTTCTTAAACTGGTCAGACCAGCTACCACCTTGCTACGCGAGAGGAGAGGTTTGTTAAAAAATTAATCAAGTGCGAGGCGGACTCGCCCACCGAAACCCAACAAAATCAGGATTGAATCAGAAGTATCCAATAGGTTCTGAATACCGAGTTTCACGCTGGATCCCGCATACAACAGGGTAGGCAGAGGGAACTTGGAACCTTAGTGTTAAGACAGCCCGTCCCACTTCCGTTCACCACTTTCCGCCGAATTTGAGGCATTGCGTGTTGAGTTGCGGAACTCAATGCTGCGCTTTGCCGTGTAACCAGAGAGAAGAAATGAAAACATTAAATATTTAATTTGAAAATATTAAATATTTCATTTCCTCGAGTGGGGTCGAACCCAAAACCTGTCGTTTATAGCCACAAGTTTGTGCCGCTGCGCCACGACAGGACTCAGCATTTGAATACACAGTGAATTTGTATGACATGAACTGCAAATATAAGCTTACAATGATTTTTTATATAAATTGTAAATAAATTGCCTACCCTGCAATGTGCGGGATACAGTGTAAAGCTATAAAAAATATTAATAAATTGTTGCTTTTAGAATTTTTATTTTGCTAGGATGATATTTTCTCACTTCGTGACAAATTTCATACAACAGGGTAGGCAGAGGGAACTTGGAACCTTAGTGTTAAGACAGCCCGTCCCACTTCCGTTCACCACTTTCCGCTGAATTTGAGGCATTGCGTGTTGAGTTGCGGAACTCAATGCCGCGCTTTGCCGTGTAACCAGAGAGAAGAAATGAAAACATTAAATATTTAATTTGAAAATATTAAATATTTCATTTCCTCGAGTGGGGTCGAACCCAAAACCTGTCGTTTATAGCCACACGTTTGTGCCGTTGCGCCACGACAGGCCTTTTATAAATTGTAAATAAATTGCCTACCCTGCCATGTGCGGGATACAGTGTAAAGCTATAAAAAATATTAATAAATTGTTGCTTTTAGAATTTTTATTTTGCTAGGATGATATTTTCTCACTTCGTGACAAATTTCATAGTTATAACTTTAAAATTCTATACTTTTACCTGTAGTTAGTTTTGAGGTTTACCGGATACGCGGTATATTGTTATAATTATTTTATTCTTAATCTCCCTAAAAATTGCTTTAATAACATTGCAGAAATCACGTTTAATTTATAAAATTTAAAGGTTTTTGTAATATATGTTTAAATTTAAAGGTTTTTGTAATATATCTTTTTACATTCTATGGAAATATCCTAGGATAAAAAAAAATTTTTCTACGTATTTTTTTCCAACTTCACGTTGTATGCCACATATGGCAGGGAAGGCAGAAGCTACTTAGGAAGCTATTGTTAAGACTTTGAGGCATATAGAAGAATTTGAGGCATTGTGTGTCGAGTGCAGAAACTAACGCCGGTTACCTTGTTACAAATTACTTTGTTACCAGAGTGAAGAAATTCATACATTAAATATTTAACATTCCAAGTTCCCTCTGCCTTCCTGCTACGTGTGAAATTATTAATTTCATATTAAATATTTCATTTGCTAGAAAGAGAATTGAATTCACAGTCTCTGCTACGACAAGCCTCAATCTCTAGATGTAAATTAATGTGTATTTTAAGTAATCTATTAATACAATAAAACAGTAAAAATGTCGTGTCTGTACAATGGAATCTATTTATGAAAAAATAATGTAGGGGGGCTTAAAATAACTTATAGAAACGAATCTACAATTTTTAGAATTTTTGTCTGTCTGTTTGCCTGTTGTACCAGCACATCTTCTAAGCCACTGGACCGATTTCATTTTTTTCTGTTGTATAGCTATTTGGTCTGGGCAGGACATAGGCTATATTTGATTTCAAATACTTCCACACCTGATAAAGAACAGCATGAGTCGAGATAAACTTTGAGAAATATTTAAATAGGTCCATAACAAAAGTTGTAGAGGGTAATGAGCATTTTACAATGATATGTTAAAATTGAAGATCTGGAACATTTGACGACCAACAACCTTAACAGTCAAGCTGAACTATATAAAATATTGAGATGCTGTCTTAACAAAAGTAATTGAGTGTAATGAACATTTTACATTGAAATATTAAAATCGAAGATATGGGACATCTCATGAACGATCATAGCGGTCCAGCTAAAGTATAAGAAATAATTAAATGCTATCTTAACAAAAGTTATTAAGCGTGGTGAGCATTTTGCATTGAGATATTGAAATTAAACATCTGGAACATCTCATGAGGCCTGTCGTGGCGCAGCGGCACAAGAGTGTGACTGTAACCGACAGGTTCTGGGATCGATCCTCAGTCGAGAAAATGAAATATTTAATGTTTTCAATTTAAATGTTTAACGTTTCATTTCTTCAATCTGGTAATAAGGCAAAGCGTGGCGTTGAATTCCGCCACTCAACAGGCAATGCCTCAAATTCGGCGGAAAGTGGGGTCTTTACACTAGGTTTCCGAGTTTACTATGGTATTTTAAAATTCCCCTTTGTTCTTTAAAGATATTGTGTTTTTGATTGTAGGCAATTCTCTTACTAACTACGGTCTACCTGTTCCATTAGTATCGTCCTACCGAGTTCACTACTGCAGTAAGCGCTTACCGTGAGAGCTACAGTGAGAGCGCATCCAAATTTATAATGCATAATTATTTAGTAAGGAGGTCCAACGACGCCTTATGTACCGAAACTGTTTTTCCTTAGATGTTCCAGAAGGAGCTGGAAAAATCTATCTGAGAAGGGTAATTCTAGCTGAATTGAAACGACAAAAGAAGATAGCGCTTGAAGTGACATCTTCAGGTATTGCTGCCACATTACTTCCTGGCGGATAGACGACACACACAATGTTTAAAATCCCAATCGATTTGGACAGAACAAAAACATCAACTTGTTCTGTTATATGAGATAAGGCATCAATTCCAAAATAATTTTGCTTTGTCAAACAAAACCAAATTGTTGCTTCTATATGGATGTCTTATCGTATGGGATGAACCTGCCATGTCTCATTAAATGGTCACAGAGGCTGTTGATAGAATGTTTCAGGAAAACATTCATCAAGATGACAGGTCAATGAGCAGTTTCCTTCTTGAAAAGAATGGTGAGATTAGAATTGCTGAAATACTTGGCCATGTAGTCAGACGCGAGATGGAACTAATTGATTCAATATTTCATAACATACAAATTCTGGAAAATCTTATTTATGAGAGCGCATTATTTTGACTCCTAAAACTAAACAAGCTGATGCAATAAAAAAATGTTAGCAGATTTTCTTGGAGATAAAGTAGTATAACGAGTGGTGATAGGAAATATACTTTCTTTCATGAGGTAGAGGAAGAAAATAACGCAATGAACGCCAATTTTAATGTTTTATACTGTATTAAAGAAGTAAAACATGTTTTAAATGAAAAAAATAATAATAATCGGATTAATCACGTATACCGAGTGTTTAACGATTTTTCGGGTAATTTAAATTAATCCGGTTAAATTTGTTTAATTTTAAATGAGTAATAATCACAAAAATCAGTTATAATTCAAAATGAGTAATAATTGCAAAAGGGTGTTTGCATATTATTTTTTTTCCGAAAGGAGCCTGAAGAGTAAAAGAAATATAATAGAACACGACAAACGTAAGCGACGCATACTACACAAGGGAGAGGAGGTAAGCGCCGCCATATTGTGATCATTTTCATGCATTTGAAGGTTCCTAATTAGTACAACTTTTGGCTCAGAGGCGATACGATACGAGTCTGTTATAGTTTTTATTATAAGTTATCGTCAAAATCTATCGATTATATCAAGTACTAGTTGAAATTGATGGATAAGACGGTATCAGAAGAAATAAAATGTGTGTGGCCAGATGCTGCTATTGGCAGAGTATACATAGTTATTAATAGTATTATATTAGGATGCTAATAGTGGTGAATGTTACTGTTGACGCACGCCTATTGTTCCACGTTGTTGGAGCACCAACTTCTTTTTCCTTTTTAAAAACTATTGATGGTGTAGAGCATCCTTCGTTAACAGTCTCAAAGTTTAAGGCAATTATTCGTTATTATTTTTGTTTATTGTGCCATCTTAGATCAGCTTATACGAGTCCCTTAGATGAAAGAACAATCAATAGTTCCTTTTCTTTTTTTAAAGGATATTATATTTTTTTTTTGACTACGGTCTACCTGTTCCCTTAGCAAAATCCAGTCCAACAGGAACTAATCGAGAAGATATAGCTGGAACACATAACCGTTTTATCGACTTTACTGCTATAATTAATTAGAGCGCATCTAAATTTACTTTGGAACAAAGACGAAATTTTAGTAAGGTGGTTCCTTAAGTAACAAAGGGAAGCTGTTCTTAAATGCTCGAGGAGGCACTGAAAAAATCTATCTGACAAGGGTAATTATAGCTGAATTGATACGACAAAATAACATTTCCCTTGCAGTTGTTTATATTCAAATCAAGATTTTTTATGAAATATTACTAAAAGTAGCGGGAGGTCTCCTTCTTGAAGAGATTGGTCAGATCAAAATTATTAAAATACCTGGCAAATTGGTCAGCTCCGAGATGGAACTTGTTGATTTAATATTTGAAGATATTCGTAACTTACGAAGTTGGGAAAATTGTTGGTTATATGAACGCGCTATTTCAGGCTCTAAAAATAATTGAGCTGGTACAATAAATGAAGAAAAATATACCAGATTTTCTTGGAGATGAAGTGGTATATAATACCAAAGGTAGTATATACGGTAGTGGATGATAATGACACCACTAGTTACCCAGTTGAGTTCCTCAATTGGCGCGTGCGTATTGTTATTTTATTATAACGCATTTAATTCCCTGTAAGAACTTCCTTTGCGATTGGTAGTTTCAGGTCTGTATATATTTGCCCCGAGAGAGAAACTTCCCATATAGTTCTAAGCAACATCTAAAATTGAGTACACTAAAAAAAATACGTGGCTCATAGGAAAATAATTACTAAAGTAACTCTAAAACTAAATGATTCTTATGCTAAAATTACTTTACAGCTCAAGCTAACATAATTGTGGGCAGCAACTTAATCTTTAAATAATGTCACTTATAATCTAGGACTATTTTTAAAAAAAACAATCATTAACGAACCTATACGGTCAAATGAAATGTCATGTTATGTTTTATATAAGACCGTTCAAAAAATAAACGGACACTATAGGAAGGCTGGACTGACACTATATGGCTTAATATACGAGTATACTTGATCAAAGATCAGATTACCGTTAAATTTATAATGAAAGTATTGTATGCCATCTTAGTAAAAGTATTTTACAACAAAAATATCGATAATTGCATATAATATACTAATAATGTATAATAAACTTATTATTAAATGTAAAAAACTTCATTCTCTGCGAAGAAGAATAAAGTGCTTTGGGTAATTTTAAGTCAGGGGGTTACGTAAAATAAATCGAGGAATAAACGTACGAGGGCGAAGCCGGGCGCAATAGCTAGTGTGAAATAAATGTAAAGTAATTCGTTTAAAAAACTTAATAAATATGAATGCAAATAAAAAAACAGACATCGCAAACAAAAAAAAGTACATATATTACCGTGCTGTTCAATTAAAGCTATGCACTTCAAGATTTAGCTCTAGGGATATTCTGTCTGACACAATTGTTACATGGTTAGATTGCCTCCCAGTCTGCTAAGTGATCTCAAGATTCATGAGAGATTCATGCTGTACTATATCTGGGAGGCTATATTAATTTGCCATAATTTGATAAAGTCTATAACGTGTATTCTTTAAGAATAGCTTATGTATCGTTTTTTTTTTTTAACTTTTTCCACATTTTTAACAGCTACTAATAATGAATTAATAAGGCAGTTTTTTTACATGAACTAATAAAATTTTAAAAATAAAATTGTAAATCGAAAGTTACGTCTAAGGACGTCCTTAATATTAGCTTAGATTAATGGATGAACACATTCAACCACGGATAAACATTTCTCGTCTTTTTTCCAATGATGGGAAACATACCTATCGCCTACACTCGATAGTGATTTTTATATAGTTTTATTTGACAGAAAGCGTTAAAAAATCGCTTGCTTTGAAACATTGTAGCAGTAAACATTTTTTACAAGGCCCTTGACATGGACAAGCGGTAAAGGTATTTCATTAACTGCAATTTATCTCTACATACATACTGTATCCATGTAATATTTTTCCATATAATATTTTTATACATGTCTGTAATTTTATATAAAATTGTAGTCGCGCAGGCAGAGGCTGTATGCATCAGTCCACAAATAACCTAATCAATAACCGGCTAAGGTGAAATAGCTACACTGTCTAGGCTGGTAATAATAGAAAGGTTGTATTTATCATTGCTGAGATTATAAAATAGTCACTTTTCTCTTTCCAGTTGACATTCAAAAAAAATGTTATAATATACTTAAAAAGTTATCGAAGCCTGTCGTGGCGCAGCGGCACAAGCGTGTGACTGTAAACGACAGGTTGTGGATTTGATCTAAATTGTATTTAATTTGAAAAATTGTTTTCATTTCTTCGCTCTGATATCAAGGTAAAGCGCGGCGTTGAGTTTCGCCACTCAACACGCAATGCCTCAAATTCGGCGAGAAGTGGGGAACGAAAGTGGAGCGGAGTGGCTTAACACTAGGTTCCTAAGTTCCTGCCGTGTGCACGATACAGCGTGAAGCTGAGAAAGAAAAAGTTATTTCTTTCAGTAGTAAATATGTTATGATGAAACGAGCAGCGTTACGTTAAAATTATTATATTGAACTCTCTTATAGTTTTAACACGATATTTACACGATGTTTATAGTTATTAAATTGGGACAAAATAACTTTTATATGTTTTTACAAAATATATGAAGTCATTGACAATTTATAAATAAATGTGTTGTAAATTATGTATAATCAAATTTAAAATACCATACTGTTTGGACGTCTCTCTATTTTTATACATCTATACATATAATGAAATTGAAGTGTTATATTATAATTATTTTAAAATCAGAGATAGACTCTGATTTTAAAATAATCAAATATTTTAAGTGCATATTGTTATTTACACAGCTTCACCCTGTATCCCTCACATGGCAGAGTAGGCAGAGGAAACTTGAGAGAGTAAGGACACTCCATTCCCCAATTTCCGCTAAATTTGAGACATTGTATGTTAAGTGGCGCAACTCAACGCTACGCTTTGTCTTGGTAATAGAGCAAATAAATGAAAAAAGTAAATATTTAAATTAAAACTGCTATTGCTACTACTGCTATATTTAATTGAACTACAACCTGCCGAGTTTACCGTCACATGATTTATATAATACCAGCAATCACAAACATATTTTTTTTATATTTATTGGATCCGTGCATGAGAACCCTGCTCTAAAAACAATCTGTTCATACCTGTCAAAAATACCAGCTTATACGGCTTAATAGTACTTTGCTAAAAATTTAATTTATAACACAACATATTTCAGCCTTATGTGGAGGATCAGTAATGGATCAGCCGGTTCGCTAAGGAGCTTTCCATTTTGTCCGCTTCATGTCTTGTATCTAGCAGCTCATTGCAATGCTATTTTTCTACATTTAAAAGATTTCTAGTCTTACCACCTGTTATTGCTACCTCAGCTCCATTTACACTGCTCTCAGGCGCTTGTCTTTACTAACACTACGTTTTACATCGCTTTCAGATATATATATATATATATATATATATATATATATATATATATATATATATATATATATATATATATATATATATATATGTATATATATGTATATATGTATATATATGTATATATATATATGTATATATGTATATATATATATATATATATATATATATATATATATATATGTATATATATATATATATATATATATATATATATATATATATATATATATATATATATATATATATATATATGTATATATATGTATATATGTATATATATGTATATATATATATGTATATATATGTATATATATATATATATATATATATATATATATATATATATATATATGTATATATATATATATATATATATATATATATATATATATATATATATATATATATATATATATATATATATATATATATATATATATATATATATATATATATATATATATATATATATATATATATATATATATATATATATATATACATATATATATATATATATATATATATATATATATATATATATATATATATATATATATATATATATACGTAATACACTGGCTTACTTCAAGTTTTGAATATTTTTTATTGTTTTAAAAATTAAAATAAACACAATTTGTATAATATACTTTTAGACATATTAAGGATAAAAAATTAAATATTTAATAACTTTAAATTATTAGTACTTTGAAAAGTATTATACAGTTTTGCAATCATATAAGATCCAATCAAAATTCGACGAAAAAAATACTATTCAGCGAAAAGTTGTAAAACGACTGCGAATAGCTTAGAGTCGCTGCCCAGAATTAACCTAATTACAAAAAATAGACGAGAAAACTTCTGGGTCTCCGTCGCGTCGTTGTTGAATAATTGTTGCTAATTGAGTAACATCCACCTGTCCGAGGGAGATAGGTGGATCAGCATATCTTTATCACTAACGAATCGGTTATAAATGTGATATCTGAATAGTTAAATAACATGTGAGCTTTTATGTTAAAAAAATATGTATGGTGTATTAGGTGGTTATTAGGTAAAGATAAATAGTAAAAAATCATATTCCAAGATTTAAAATTTCTGCTCCATATATGCTGCTACAAAGCTAGACTGTATATCTGTAAGAATATACTGCAATTAATGAACTACTTCGAATATGTATTCAAATTTTTTAAAAGTATTGAAGAGTTGAGGCCTGTTATATGTAAGGGGCACAAGCGTGCGACTGTAAACACGACAATTTTTGGGTTCGATCCTGACTCGTATAAGTACAAGGCAAGGCGAAGCGTTGAATTGCGCCACTCCACACGCAATGCCTCAAATAAGGGGGATAGGTGGGTGTGGGTAACAAAATATCTTAAAACTATGTTCTATATACAGCGTTAAGCTAATATATATATATTCAAAATGTTCTTATAATAAATCATTATATTAAAGCGAAAACAAAGGTACAAAAATCAATATCAATATAAGCATAGCTAGCTTTATTATAAAAATTTTTAATCAATAAATCGATCGGAGTCCTTAATAGAAATACAGGTATTGAATAGGTGTGTAAATATAATAAAAAAAAATACTGTTTTTAATTCTAACAACTTTACTTAATTACTTGCAAGAAATGAGAGATGAAGGTATAGCGAGTAAAGAGCTTAAGCGTTAATTGAAAATGAAATTTATGTGTTACGTCGCCAGTGCAATATGAATTCCTCGTCTTAGCACAAATACAATTTAATTTGCTTTAATAAGACTTGACAACTGTTGAGAATATTGAAGTATAGAAACAGTAGATATTCAGGCTATAGAGTAAGTATTACTCGAATTAGGAAGGCTATAACGTTCTGTATGTATGTTAATGTATATGAACGTTATAATGTAACATTTACTACTCTACTCAGATTCACGCTGTATCCCGCACGAGGCAGGGCCGTTCCACTTCTGTTCCTCACTTTCTGCCGAAATTTAGGCATTGCGTGTTGAGTAGCGGAACTCAACGCCGCGCTTAGCCTTATTACCAGAGCGATGAAATGAAACATTAAATATTTAAATTGAAAATATTAAATAATATTAAATATTTCATTTCCTCGACTGGTGATCGAACCCAGAACCTTCCGATTACAGTCACACTCTTGTGCCGCTGCGCCACGACAGGCCTCATGTAACATTTAAATCAAAAGAAAAAAAATATTTCACTTTAAATAATATTTAATTAATAAATAATTATGAATAACTTTTTAATAAGTAAAAAAAAGTCATATTTACTCAGTTTCACGCTGCATCCTGCACATGGGTGTAGGATCAAATATTTAATTTGAAATTATTAAATATTTCAGTTCTTCCAGTGGCAGAACAAGCCACAATCTGTCGCATTGTGACCCTGGCCACGACAGGCCTTCTAATTTTAGAAGGAAGACATAAGAAGCTTGAACCATTATTTTTATATGGTTTGTGCCACAATAGTTAGAATTGTCCTTGTTTTGTTTATCAAACGCTACCGCAATCCATGCCGATTGTTTGCAACCAGTCGCTGTCGTACAAACGCAAGTAAAAGTCATCCACTGTCGACAAAACGGTTAACTCATTTAATAATAACTTCAATTCGATTGATACCGAGGCAACGCATCCTAGCCAGTTCAAATAATTAGTGTTGTCGCTGCTTAAATAATTTGACATACATTTATTTATATTTAATAGTTAAAGTAATCCGTGATAAAAGGTGTTGGTGTTACATTTATATTTTTTATTATGCACTTTCTTTTGTTTTCTTTTTATTATACCCCTATAATAAATTAAAAAAAAAACTGGTAATATGATCGTTGTGGACTGCATTGTATCGGTCCTTGATAAGTATGCAAAGTTTCAAATTAATCTTCCGTGACGTTATAAGGTCGGTCACATTTACGTTCATAGTTATTGTTATAAGGCAAGACACAAACATGAATAAAGTAATGACGAGTAAATTAATAATAGTTACTATTTATTTGTAAATTAAATCTACACGAGTCCTTTATATATTCTATAAGATAAAAAGCTTATTACGTTGAAAGAATAATTTTAAAATAACTAAATCCCTAGTTTTCCATAATTGTTACATTACACATTCAGGCCTACCAGTTGTTCACAATTTATATGTAGATATAAATTTGTCACAATAATTATATCGAGAATATTACATACATATTTCCCTTAGTGACAATATTTATTTGATCATTTAGTTAACAAAGTGAAAGATTATGCAGTTAAAATGTTGAATATGTATAACTTGGCTTCAGGCCAGGAGAATATTGATGCGTCAACTTTTAATCACCCGCGTTAATGCTAGCAGTTGCCTGCCAAAATGGAGATGATTAAATAAAAGAGACTTGCAAGTAATGTATATAGGACCTTTGTTGAGTAAGATAAAAGTGTAGTTTATTTATAAGAAATTACGGATTTTTTTTATCATTTCATATTGTAAGTTCAACCTAAACAAAGTTACGGATCAATGGTGAATTTTATTAAGCCTGGACCTAAAAGTATTTCAATAAAGTTATAAAGTATGATCTAGCTACATAAATTAAACACGAATTAATAGCCTTCGTTTCCTTTCAATTTCACCGCCGAGATGAAAAGTCTTCCAAGAACAAAGACATTAAAAAAGCTCTTTTGCGTTCCAGCAATTATAATATCAAAAGAATTCCGTTTTGGTCATTAAAATATTTTCTTAATAAATTTTGTACAATGTATTTAACAAAAAGATATGAACCAAATATAAATGTTAGAAGAATCGATTAGTTTGGTTGCAATTCTTAATATTTTGTTTTTCTCATAATGCATTTAAATAAAACTTTAATACTTGTTGCTAAATAATATTTCATGTTTATTGATAGAATTCATAGTGAGACATTTTCTTTTTAATATACACATATTTTAGCCATTTATCTAATGAAAAAGCAAAGAAAGCCTACTTTTTTGCATATAATATATCGTAATAAATAATGCACGTGCTGTATAATTTTCTGCATAGCTCCTATGATTATTTTTTAATAATTTATATTATATGCTGTACCTTACAATACTTTGTATTACCCGTACAATAAAAAGCACAAAATGTCATCTATAAATGAACTTAAATGTCATAACATATAGAATATTCTGTGAATATTCTGTCTCTGAGTGAAGAAATACCTGTGTCGCATTAACTGCGCCCATAAATCTTCGTTTCCCAAGAGTTTTCTCGGACACATTTAGTTGCAAAGTTTCAGATAGTTTATAGTAATATTATTGTTTTACAACGTATGTTTTTTTGTAAATAATGTACCTTTAAGAAATTTTGAGATTTTATTCTTTTTTCTTCGGCCATACGCTGTTTTCTGTATTCTGCTCATGTTAAGGTAGGCAGAGATAACATGGGAAGTGTTAAGAGACTGTTCAGTTTCACACTTAACAGTTAAATATTATTTTTTGAATTTGAGGCACTACGTATAAAAGTATAAAATATTTAATTTCCTTAAGTGGGGATAGATCTGCGCCGCAACAGGCCTCAATTTAATTTATAATTGATGAATAATCCTAGGTATCGCGTAACATTTTATGATCTCTATTCGAAAAATTAAAAACTTATGTATAAACGTCAACGCAATTATAATGCCATCAATAAAACATTTTTTTTATGGAAAAGACAAGGCGAACGAGCGTACGGGTCATCTGATGGTGAGTGATCACCGTCGCCCACGTCAACGTGTAACACCAGGGGAGCTACAGGGGCGTTGCCGGCCTTTAAGGTGGAGGTAGACGCGCTTTTTGACGGTATCCATGTCGTATCGACCTGGAAATACTGCCGCGGGTAGGTCGTTCCACAGATGTGTGGCTTGTGGAAGAAAATTCCTACGAAACCGCACAGTAGTCGAATGCCACGTACGGTTGGAAAATTCGGCGGCAGGTATCAAGTCAAACAGTTCTCCAGAACACTCCCCGTGATAAATGCGGTAGAGAACGCACAGGGAGGATACGTCTCTACGCAAAGCCAAAGTATCAAGCCCCACACAGATCACTGGGTTCCCAGCGATTCGAACTGCTCTACGTTGTATGCGATGAAATGATTCAAGCTGATACTGGGGTGCACCAGCCCAAAGGTGAGAACAGTATTCCATATGAGGCCGCACCTGGGCCCTATACAGGGTCAAACGGTGTTTTGGCGTGAAATACTGTCTCACTCTGCTGATGACCCCCAGTTTCTTCGAGGCCAACTTGGCCTTGCTTTCCAGATGATCGCGATACTGGCAGTCGTTCGAAAAGCTGAGGCCCACTATACTGATGCAGGCGCGGCTTTAAGGGGAGTGTTTTCGAAAATTGGGTGATACGACAAATGGGTTTTTTTAGCGGTTAACGCGCAGACTTGTGTCTTCTGGGGGTTGAAGTGAACAAGGTTCTTTTCACCCCATGCGGAGACATTCTCGAGGGATGCCTCAACGCAGGACACAAGTTGATTTCGGCACTGGTCGACGTTTTCCCGAGAAAGACTTGCATGGCCGGAGTATACAGCGTCCACAGTGCTATCATCTGCATAACAATGTATGTTAGAGTCCTCTAACATGTCATTGATATGCAGAAGAAATAGCGTAGGGGACAGCACGCAGCCTTGGGGGACGCCGGCGTTCACGGGCATGTATTTGGAGCAAAAACCGTCGACAGCGACCTTGATGATGCGCCCAGTGAGAAAGCTAGCAATCCACTTGCATAAATTCTCGGGAAGCCCGTAAGATGGAAGTTTCGCAAGGAGCGCTCCGTGCCACACACGATTGAAGGCCTTTGCCATGTCCAAACTAACTGCCAGGTCCTCTCCCTTGCTATCAATAGCCGCAGCCCAGCGGTGGGTTAGGTAAACCAGAAGATCACCGGTTGAGCGACCCCGACGAAAGCCATATTGGCGGTCATTAATCAATCGGTGATCCTCCAGGTAAACCAAGAGCTGGCTATTAATTATGCTCTCCATAATTTTTGAGAGCAGGGAGGTAATAGCAATAGGCCTGTAGTTAGTTGGATCGGCACCATCGCCTTTTTTCGGAATCGGGTGGATAAGAGCGCTCTTCCACGAATCTGGGACTACGCCAACTGAGTAAGAATGCCGAAATAGACGCGTTAGCACTGGTGTCAGCTCAGGAGCACACGAACGAGCTCAGGAGCACTCGGTCATCCATAGTCGAGTTTGAGGCAAAGAGAGCGCCCAGGAGATCGGCTTTCTCTTTCGCCGTATGGACCAGTATGTCATTTTTTATGTGTAGCGGCGGAAGCGATGGCCGGCTAAAGTTGCCAAGCGCAGCCTTTGAGAGGGCCCAAAACTGTCGAGTTCCGGACGGATAGCTCTCAAGCTTCTCGCCGATTTTAGCGATGTGCTCGGACCTTGCTCTGGCAATTTGCCACTTAAAGTACCTAGAGGCACGGTTGTACTTTTTTAAGGTTTTTACCTTCGGATCCTTAGTGGCAAGTGCCTCGGCCCAGATTCGATATGCCTCGCGCTTGCCAGAAGCTGCAAGTTTGCAAGACGTATCAAACCAAGGCTGTGACTTGCCACCGATTGCCACTACAGAGCTAGGAATGTAAAGTTCCATACCCTGCAGAACCACGTCGGCCAGACGCGACGAGTCGCTGTTGTTCTGCGACTGACGCGGTTAATGGGCACAGCACAGCACTCCGTACCAGGCAGTGGTCTGAAGACCCTAGGGGGGATTGACGACAACCTGGTACTGTTCTGGGTGTGAAGTCAGCAGAAGGTCCAATAAGGAGGCGTTGTGGTTGTACACATCCGGAATTCGCGTAGGCGACTCAACCAATTGGGACAATCCATTCGCCATAGCAAAGTCAAATACAGCCCTCCCCGCGTGGTCAGTGGTACGTGACCCAAGCCAACTCGCATTATGCGTATTAAAATCGCCAAGTATTACGACCTCTGCGGTGGGGATCTGTGAGAGCGCATCGTCAATAGCCGATTGCATGTGCTCCATGAGCCGATCCGTTTCTGCATTACCACTGTGGGACCTGTACAGGCATGCGTAGATTCGGACACGATCGTCCATGTCCACACGGAGCCAGATGGTGGACAGGTCCCGACCTTCAAAATTAACAAGACGACGGAAACTCAGGTCCTCCCTCACATACACAGTAACCCCGGCATGAGGTATAAAATTATGTTCTATTTTGTAGCCGGGGTATTGAAGATAGGCTGTGTCGCTGTTGCCTTGTATAGTGCGCGGTACTGTGCCCACCCCAGAATTCGACGGGCAGCCTGAGGTTAAAGACTCAGGGAGGGATTCTCCAGCACCAGAGATGCTGGTACCCTCTTGGGGTAAATTCTTCTTTAGTGCCGCTTTCATATTCTAGAGAGGGATTGGGGATGGGGATGGGCACCGGGGCCCGGCATTACCCAATGCGAAACGCAGTGACCGAAGCCACTACTTAACGGCCTTATTTCGGGAGCTCTTGAAGTACTTTGGCAGTTATTAAGTCGTAACCTGGTGCTTTCTGAAGTTTTAACTTGTTTATCACGTTTGACACTTCGGTTCTTGAGAAACTTTTCAGTGGAGGATCAAGTTGGTAAGTAGTTTCTAGCTCATTTGTTATTTTTAGTGCCACTTCAGGAGACGAGTCCATAGTGTTGGGTTTAAATACATTTTTTAGATGCAAAGCAAATGTCCTTGCCTTACTCATATCACTATTAGCCCAAGTATTGTTTTCTTTTCGTAATGGGGCATGGTGAGGTTTAGGCCGCTTTAGGTTTTTGGTTATTTTCCACAATGAGTAATCTGTAGCAAGCGTAGCATCTATGTTGCACAAATAACTGTCTGTTCCGATTGTTTTCGTCAGATAGCATACTTTTGAGTTTTGCTGTTAAATAATTAAACCTTCTTTTGTCATTGGGGTGTCGACTTAGTTGCCATAGTTTTCTTGCTTTACGTTTTATAAAAAGAAGATCTCTGATAGAGGAGGAACATGAATTTGATAATTCGTTTGAAGTAGTTGAGGTTGCTTCCCACGCACTATATTGAACGCAAGTATTGATATGTTCAACAGCTAAGATTATATCTTCGTCAGTTTTAAGGCAAAGTTTCGTATTTAAGCTATATGACACTAATTTTCGAAATTTTTCCCAGTTCGTACTACGATTATGGAGTTTGCATAGCTCAGGTACATATCGTACTTTTCTTTTTATAGTTATTATAACTGGAGAGTGATCCGAAGACAAGTCCATACATGATTTAGCAGAAACATACGTTTCAGGGATACCCCGAGAGATGCAAAAATCGACAATTTCTGGATGGCGCTTCCTATCGCTTGGCCAAAATGTTGGTTCACTGGAAGAAACAATGTTTAGGTTTAGCAGTTGTGTAGTTAGCAGTAATTGACGCCCTTTTGGTGTAGTAACGCGTGATCCCCAGTCAGTATGCTTAGCATTGTAATCGCCACCAGCTATAAATCTTTCACCAAATGGCGACAGTTTCTTGAAAAAAGCTATATAATCTTCCTTTTTAAGATTAAGTCTTGGTGGAGAGTAGACGGCAGATATTGTGAGCGGACCTCTACAGTCTTCAACGATGATATTTGTAGCTTGTATTTCTTTCATACTATACGGCAGTACTGGGTGGTGTTTTATATAACTTTTAATAAGAATTCCTGATCCAGCATGAGCAGTACCATCAGGGTGATTTGTATTGTAAAATTGGTATTTAGGAACATTGAAGTAACTTTTCTGAGTAAAATGAGTTTCCGAAATTAAAAGTATATCAATGTTGTTATTTTCCATGAATGTTTTCACTTCAAGGCTATAATTTATTAGCAGCCCATTGGCGTTCCAAATGGCTATTTTTAATTCATTGAATGTGAAATTTTATTGGTCAGCGTAATGAGCAAACTGTTCATGGTAGATAATTGGGTCATAATCTGTTTAAACATATCCATCATCTCTTTCATGTAATTAAAATTTTGACAAACTCCGTCGTCATTAGATTGTCGTTCACTAACTACATGTCTTGCTGCTTGAGCATAAGTAGTATTTTTTGCCACTGGGGTTTATATATATATATATATATATATATATATATATATATATATATATATATATATATATATATATATATATATACATATATATATATATATATATATATATATATATATATATATATATATATATATATATATATATATATATATATATATATATATATATATATATATATATATATATATATATAATGTTACAGTTCATTTAATTTCATGTCTCTACTATAACATTATCACATCAAGAAATACTGCTGATATAACAACTTTAATGTAAAGCTAAAAATTAAAATTCAAGTTCATTTTGTCGAATGGGTTAATCTCAAAAACTATTGATCTGATCTAAATATTCTATTTATGTTGTACATAGTTCATGTAGTGGAAGTCTAAAAGCTATATTATAACATGTTAATCGTTTGGAAGTAACTGTGTCCGCGATCAGAGCTATCCTCCTATCCAATATCAGTGTTATATTTGCCAATAGTGGCGTCAAAGAAGAATTCTAATGACCAAAAAAATATTACTGGTAGAATATTTTTTCAAGGAAATTATTCATACATTACTTATTTTTACGTATCGCTTACAGTTTCATACATAATGAATATAAAGTAAAATAAATTTGCAAAGTAAATTAAATAGATGTTTTGTATTTCAGCATGAATTACGTAATGTATCCAAAATAAGCCAATATGAGAGATATTGGCTTATTTTGTTATTTTATGAACCGTATTTTATTCAGAACATTTATTCGAAATGTATTGAAGCATATCGTTAATTTATAGCTTGTTTATATAATTATTACATATCATATACACATTTCTCTTTATTTTAATTTCGGATTTTATTAAATTATGTACAAAATAATTATCGGCATTATCTTTATTACTTATTATTTAATTTCAAATACTACGTTTTAACATGATATATAAAATACGATAAAAAAACAATACCAACAGTGTCATCTTAAAATATATAATATAAATGGTTGAGATAAATTGCGCATTGCTGTCGGTAACAGAGGAAGCGGTGTCTTAGCTGCATTGTTGGGTCGGTGGAGATACATAAAATATCAGATATTAGTGAGTATGTCATAGTGAGAGTGAAGAAGAACTTGCTTTCGAAGAGTGATCATTTCGAGAGAACGATTGATGAAAGAATGACACTATAGATTTATGAAGCAGCATGCACCAGTGAGTGGTAATAGACGGAGAAGGAACCCTTAGTTGAGCTCATATTGTCTACCTATCCAGTCTCTATGATATTTATGTTATTAAAAAATTGATGGATGGATGAGGCGAAAGAGGTATGCAGAAACGGTACCCCCATAGCCGTTGTCTTTGGCTTTGAATCTGTCCCTGGCTACCCTACTATCGATAAAATGTAGAGATAAAAGCAGTAGCTTAAGCTATGTCGCAGCGGCATAGCGTTTGACTACAAACAAAACGATTGAAGCCAGTCCATGGTGTAACTCAATAAAATTGAACGGGATGTCTCAACATGATGGGATGGGTTAGTGAGTAGTGGGTATGCGGGATACAGCGTAAAGTAAAAAAAAGAAGATAAATCCTAAGTACATATTAAAAATATTATAGAAAATTATGTAGGTACATTAAAGCACCAGTGAATGTATGTAAAAGTGTATATTTATATGTACAAATGTATATATTATTGTTCCTTTCTGTTTTTGATGTTTGATTTGGTTTCAGTTCCGTCAGACGCACAAGTGAGTAAACTCGATATACTCGTTAAAACAAGATCATAACAACTAGTATAGTATCCAGTATCGCTAGCGAGCTAATAACGTAGGTACTATACATTCTTGGTTTTTGAACAAATCGAGAAGCTACTATCTTATAGGTATTTATTATTTTTTTAATGTTTCCCCATATCATTAAGAATGATAAATATACACCATTTCTTAAGAAATCTAGGTTTTTTTTTGCAATTGATATCGTCAATGATTTGTCGAGTAATCCAGATGATGGATGTTTCAACGACGGACGATGAAATTATATCTTGTATTTAGCTTCTTTTCCGTCTCGTTTTGGTAGATGAAAAATAATGTTTACGCTTGAGCAACATAATGCTTTGTATTAAAAATATGCGAAGTTTAGTTAGAAGGCTATTATATAAAAATAAATTTAAAAACATGTGTTTTTCTATAAAAAAGTACAAAATCAGATGATTTTATTTAATAGAAATATTAAATAAATCGCACAAGGAAATATTACAATACTTAATATAATGTGACAAAAAGAACAGAATTCGTAATTTTAACGCTATAAAATCTTACAAAATAAAGAATACAATGTTTGCATACTGTTTCCATTTGCTCCACAGACTGTTTAATTTATTTTAGCCAGTATTCAGAAACGAGCTTAATAGGTTTGGTTTGCGGTATTGATCCACTCTATTCGTAGCTTGAGGCGAAGTATTTAAAAAGCTACATTGGCTTTTGTACTGTGTTGGGTCTATTGAGATTAATAGGTCTTTCCACTAACAAATGCAATTTGTACACTCTTATACAAATTAATTTGCGGTTATACTAACTTGTTAGTGATTTGTTAGGAATTATTTCACAAAAGTTAAATTGTTTTTATTGTAGTTCTTTAAATTAACACTTTAAAGATTTAAGAGATTTAGTTGTTTAATAATTATCAATTATTTGACAAACATTAAGACACACGGCCGCGTGTCCAGTCAAGTAAAAAAGAAACACGAGACGCGCCCTGTGGATATTTACACGAACCATTACGAGCTACTTTCACCCCCGCACAGCGCGTAAACTATTTAATCTAATATAGAAAATTAAGCAAATTTAGAAAAGCTGTGATCAACCTTGTGAAGTATTCAAGTCGCCTTCCGTGGTTAGGACTGCTAATCCTAACCACGGAAGAGGAATTGTGATAAATGTCTCTGATAATCTCGATATAGGCCTCAAAAATCCTTTTGGATCGCAATAACCACCAGATAGTCTAACTAGGTACACAGTCAAAGGCCTTCTGCAGATCTAAAAAAACCGCATGGATAGCTCTCCTCTTTTCTTCAAAGTTCTGAGGAAAAAAATGGCATCTACGGTACCAGATCCTGGCTGAAATCTATATTGAGACTCAGAAGTAGTACACAAGTATATACAATTATGTATGTAAAATTTATTCATATATAAGTTAATTATAAATTTACTCATATACTGCTAATGTAGAATCTGCTATCCAATTTTGCTTCAACAAGTTAAGGTGAAATACAAAATTCTTACGCTAATTTGCAATCATTTCCACCTTGGCAGTCACCGCGTTAATTAAAATTCATCAACAGTCGCTCCACGTCGGCTCCTATATATTGCTTTACCTATTTTATAAATGAAGTTTAGGGGATCTTTTGGTACGTGAATACGATATGGCAGTAAAATGATAAATTAGTATATTTTAACATATTTTAGTAAAATAATATAGGAATTATTAGTAACATAATAAGAAAAAAAATGGAGTTATATTAAATTTATAGGTAAAAATATTTTTATATTTCTGTTACATAATTTAAATAGGATAAGAGAGGGAGGGGGAGACCTCGGTTGACCTTCGAAAACACAGTATCGACGATACTGGAGGAAGGTCACGTAAAAAGCATGAGGACCCCCCGGAGGGCATGTATGAAGAGGTTGATGACAGTGGACGAGGCGAAAGAGGTATGCCGAGACCGTAGCGTTTGGCGCTCCGTTCTCTCTGCCTACCCCGTTAGGGATATAGCGTGAAGCTAAGTAAGTAAGTAAGTAATTTAAATATCCACATAATTATACCTAAAAAATTGTATAAGTATAACATTATTTGAATCTGTAATTGATTCCAATATAATTTATTTTTATATACTTATAATTTATTACAATTACCTAGTTTAATTAAGTATTCATTATTTTTAAATTCATTAGATGATATAATAATAATGGGAAGACGCCTAAGTCAAGCTGTTCTACTATAACAATTAGCGTACTAAGGCTAAAAGTGTGCCACGTGACAACTGTACAGGCATAACAAAAGATCTTACAATACAGCACTTTACTATTTTAACAAGAGATCTCTGTTAACTGTGGAAACTTAGATATAACCTATAGATATACCCCATATTTTGAAAATATTGAACAAAAGAAGGAAAACGTAAAGGATATTGATCCGTTATTATATTGCATTTTATGTTTATGCTATTTTATTGCATTTAATAAGAAAAGAGCTGTTATGAAGCTCTTTTCTTATTAAGTTTACTCTATTTAGCATACATCATAGGTTCTCAAGTTTCCTCTATTTAGCATACAGTATAAAAACATTCCAGTCAGTATTTCTTCAGTCATTTGTGCCGTGCGTTTCCGGCTTAGAATAGGATCACCCTGGTACTGATGGTGTCGTAAGAGGCGGCTAAAGTACGTGTGGTAGAGTCACGTTGTCAGCAATGACAACACGCATGGGCAGACTCGACCGGTGATTTTTACCACCCCCGGCATTTAAAACCGGCGTTAAGTAGTGGTTTCGGCCACTGCGTTTCGCATTAGGTAATGCCGGGGCCCGGTGCCCATCTACCTTAAAGGCCGGTAACGTTCCTGTAGCTCATCTGGTGCTTCATGGGGCCGTGGGCGACGGTGATCACTTACCATCAGGTGACCCGTACGCTCGTTTACCGTCTCTTATCCATAAAAAAAAGTCATTATAATTTTATACAACTACTTCGTTTATGATATGATATGAAAACATTATTATGAATTCCCTTTCACACATAAAATGTAAAAGTCTTCAAAAATAAAAACAAAACTCACAATAAAAACTTTCTAGAGATAACGATGCAGACAAAATGCTTAAAATAACATAAAATGACGGTAAAAGAGATTTGTATATTGTCAAGTGACATAACTGTAAAATAAACTTAAACAGTGCTGCTTCGCGTTAACTCAAGGGAAATTAAAAGCCCTAATGTAAATACACTACTCGAGCGTACGTCGAGCATAGAAAAAACATACTTAAAAATAAAATTTATCATATTTGAAAGGTTTGTTGATTTTAAAAATTTTGTTGTTATTCCATTTCGATTAATCACAGCTCACGCTTATACCAGAGATGTATTAAGAAAAGTTATATAACATATACATATATATATATATATATATATATATATATATATATATATATATATATATATACATATATAAAACAGTCTAAAGAAAGTACTGAAAATAACCCACCTATATATATTATATATTATGTAACAAGTATAATATTTTACAGTATATCAAGGCCAGCGTAGCAGACATAGCATAAAGAAGAGAGCTATTTTCCGCTACGTCGATTAGCAATAGCTTCTTACGGAATAATAACTTAAGCCACAATTACCCGAGGTGAACTTATCAAATTTCCAATTTGAAGGATGTGTTACAAGAAAATGGAAACAATGTAAGATTTATAAAATGATATTAAATGTCGCGGGGTTGGCATTACAATGTATGTAGTTGTTTAAAAAATAATAAAATAGGTACTCCTTAGTTCTTAAGAGGTTTTATTATAGAGAACTTTTAGCCAGTAGGCAAGATTATATAAAAGGCTTCGTATTCTTCTTCTCCGTCGATCAGAACATAAGAGAATAAATTAGTAAGTAAAAATATAGCTAAACGTATTAAAATAGCGTTGTTTTTCGATCTACGATATTTTTTAGTACAAAAAGAAGATGTATTATGAATTTTACCTCATTCATTTAAAAAAAAATCACTATACATTTTTTACGTATTTGTCTAATTATACCTGTCCTTTTTATTTTTAAACTATGTCTATAATCAGATCGGTATTGAGTGTATAATTATTTTTCATTAGTGAAATCTTGTCGAGGGGATAATTTGTTTAAGCACAGAAAGAAAGCGATGGGCACGACGATTGTTTAAAATTCAAACAATTCATTAAATTAAGTGGATTTGCTCGCTAACAGGCAAACCATTGAAACTCAAATTAAAGAGTTTTATTACATGGTCTTAATGATCTTTTTCTTTGTTTTCCGCCTTAATTTATTATCAGAATCACACATGTGTTTCCTTAACTTTTCTGGGTTTCCATAATAAATATAGCATAAATATATATTCGTATTTAAAACTGTTTATAATAGTTACTACACGCTACTTTTGCATTCTATACATTGCAAGAAAACATGTTGCATGTGACAAACATGCGAACAGAACATGCTAAATGTGTACATGTGAAATTTATTTTTTGCTATAAATTTATCTCTTGTGCCGTATAGACGTATTTTTGTTAGTTATATGAAGTTCATATATTATTAAAATTTTAAGTAACGTAAATTTAACTTGATGTGAGCTTATATATTCAACGTTCTTATTATTTATGTCCATATTCATATTTGAGTTTCTTTAAGCTTTTTCAAAAAGAAGACCCATTTATATTTTAAATGTATCTGGTAATAAAAAATAAATAGGTATATAAAAAAATAAATGATACAATCATAATTTTAACACTAAATGTTTATAAAAATAAATCTTTCTTTATTTATTCATAGATACAAAAAAGGGCGTACTATTAAAGTATTATTATAAACTAGAATATTATTTAATTTAAATTTAAAAAACGTATAAAAATTTGAACGTTCAGCAGGATTTGAACCCGCACCTCTTGGAAACCGTCCAAGCACTCCTACCAACTAAGCCATACGTTTTTATCAAGCTACGTCGAAATTCTTATACGTTTGTTACAATTTATTTTTGTTGTTATATAAGCGCTGTAAGTAGCTGTAAGTAGCGTATAAGCGCTTTTTAAATTTAAATTCAGTATTTTCTGTACAAGTGTGGAATAACACTTTTAAAAAATAGTAACAATATTAAATAAATAGCATTCTCTCTTGCCAAACTATAATTCTTACGAGTTGTTTTTGGGTATCGGTTTATTTGTAAAAATAAGTTGTAACGAGCGTATAAAAATTTCGACGTATCTTGATAAGAACGTATGGCTTAGTTGGTCGGAGCGCTTGGACGGTTTCCAAGAGGCGCGGGTTCATATCCTGCTACGTTCAAAATTTTTATATGCTTTTTAAATTAAATTCAGTATTTTCTGTACTAAGTGTGGAATAAAAAATAGTAAAAATAGAATATTATTTTGTTTGATATAATTAATTAAGCATCAACATGAAATATACGCTATGAGGCGCAACACTTGTAATTTACTTTGCTTGGAAAAATGACGAGCTCTCTATGGGGAAATAACAGAAATGTAGTTTTAGGTAAAAATATAACAGAAATATATTTTCGTTTCCCTTTGTTAAGCACTGTAAAGATTAATAAATACTAGTGTTCACATGCAACTTTGTTTGTGGATTTTATGGCTTTGTTATGCTCCATTCAACACTAGTTGTCATTCAACGTGTAGGTTAGCATAGTTTACGTAATGTCAATACAATGCATTTTCCAGTTTCCACCAAAATTAGGCGGGACATTGTGTGCTAAGTTGTAAATCAATGCCAAACTTCGTCTTACCGGAGCAAGGAAAAACAACAAATTTAAGTATTTCCTTGAGTAGAGTCCCCAAGAACAGACAAACGTTGTACCACTTTCCAGGCATGGTACTATATTTCCAAGCTGCCCACCCTGGCAGAGAGAACTTGGAAATATAGTGTTACCCTACCCACCCTTTACGTTTTCCACTTTGAGGTATTGCGTGTTGACTGGCGTTTTTGCCTTATAATTAGAGCGAAAAAAGGAAAACATAACATATTTAAATGAAACACTTTTAACCGGATTAATCGCGTATATTGATTTTGAAACATGTTTTTTGAAACTCGACGTTTCGAACACTTTATAGTACGGACTTCATTTAAATATGTGTAACACTCGCGAAAATCAAAAATAACATATTTAATTTGAAAATATTAAATATTTAATTTCCGCGAGTGGCGATCAAACCCACAATAGTATACAGTCGCTCGTTTGTGCCCCTGCCCCTAACAGAGTTTAGACATTGTTTTTGAATTGCCTATCAATTAGAATAACCCATCGTAATAAACAAGTTTTACTAAATCGATGTTATTATCTTTATATTTTACGGGGCTGTTATAATTTTTAATAAGTGTTCGAGAGATTCATTATTTTATGTTATCTTTAAACGCTTACTCCGCTCAAAAATTTTTTTGAAGCAGCATATACGAGTAATTTACGCTAAGCCGGCATTTTATTGCACAAAACCGTTTTAACATTTCAAAACCGCTACTAGAAAAAAATGTGACAAAAATGAGCAATAACGATTTTTTATCCGGAGATGTCCTCCCGTGTTCATAAAATAGTACCCTTGAGAAAACCAATAACCAACATAACGCGAGTCTTTCAAAAGATATTGAACAAATCCTGAATATGAGTTTAACAAAATACTTTACAGTGGTTCTGATATAAATAACAGTTTTTAGTATTTATAAGATGAAATATATCTATTTATAATAACTTCAACAAAATAATTAAAAGTATGTATAGTTTCTTAGAAAATGACTGATTTAATTATTTTTATTAAAAAGTATAAAATATATATGCCAGCGAAATCCTTATTTTACTCATTCACTCAGTCAATAAGCTTCACGCTGTATTCCGCACATGGCAGGGTAGGCAGAGCGAACTTGGAAATCTAGTGTTAAGACACTTCGTTGCACTTCTGTTCCCCACTTTCCGATTTTTTAAGGCATTGCGTGTTGAGTGGCGGAACTCAACGCCGCGTTTGGCCTTGTACCAGAGCGAGGAAATGAAAATATTGAATATTTAAATTGAAAATATGAAATATTTCATTTCCTCAATTTGGAATCGAACCTGTCGGCTACAGTCACACGCTTGTGCCACTGCGCCACAACGGTCCTTTTTTACTCTCGATGTAATTATATCAAATTGAAACCATTGCAAAGAGTTACATTTAATTGTACAAAAAGAAAGTATTATTTACAACTTATACTTGATTAATTTGATAAGTGGAGATTACCTTAAGAGTAATTTTATAATTATTACAATTACATTATTGCAGTTTATGTTGCAATTTCAGTAACAGTTTTTTTTTATTTTTTATTATTAGGCGCAGGAACTTTGGAACCTAGTGTTGGGACACTTTGCTTTGCTTTGCTTTGCTTTTCCGTTCTCCTCTTTCTACCAAATTTTATGTTTTATTTAATATTGTTTAAACTTACTGTTGTTATCATACATTCGCCCATCGAGGGTGGAATATGCTAATTACCTAAACTATTTACTTACGTTTATTTCAATGTATGTAACCTTCCGTTTTCTTTATTACATAAAGAAATGTTACGATATAAACAATTGCTGAACCTTCAAAACTGTACAGGTGTTTTTAATGAAAAAAAAAAATGGATTATTTCCGTATATTGAAATTTTAACATTTTGGAAACCCGACGTTTCGACATCTTTGCAATAGTCCGTGATCCGGATCGACTGAGTTGATCCGTCTGTCAGTTGACATAATAATGGTATAACTGTATATTATATACAATTTATACTTAGAAATTATAATGTTATATATTTCTATGTCCTTTTTTATTTTCTTTTCCCTCATATACTTTAAATTTTCTAGTGATTTAATGTCATCACAAAATGTAAACTTGTTACATAGTTTATATGGGCTTAATGTAACTCCAAAATGTAATGTAAAGAATATCTCCACCGAATGCCCCCGCCAAGACGAGCCAAGCGACGTGTCTCGAAGCGCTTCGTCGTTTTTTTAACCTTTTAATTTGGATTTTGGATATTTTATTTATTTATATATTTCTTTATTTACTAAAAAAAATAATAATTACATTTTTTTTGAATTACAATTAAGGGTGAAAGATATACAAAAAAAAACTGGTAAGATTCATTTAAATTACAAGAAAATCGCTTAAATGTTGTAATATGAATCATGGATATGTCATTATATAGCAGATTAGTTTTGAAAAATGACTCACTGACTCATTGATGATAAATAAAATTCTTAAGATACTTCCCGAAGACTTAGAACACTGAAATTTGGTACGTAGTAGTAGTTTCACTTGTTTAGAATAATGTAATAATCTAAAGCGTGAAGCTAATAAAAGTGTTTTAACACTCGATTCCCAGCTACCCTGCTATGTGCGGGATTGGGCGCGAAGATAAAAAAACACCTACAAAAATGTGCTTAGATGCAGAGACAGCTGAAAATTAAATTGGAAAGTTATTCCAAGTTAAGCCGATGAAAGGAAGTCGTTAAAATTTTTTGTTTTCTTTAGAAACTTCATAGATTGGGATTAAAATCGACGTAGTTGTATTTTTTTTTATATAAACGGTATATTAAGCTTATTGCTCCTTACCATCTGACTAACTCATATTACATCCGTACAAATTATATATTTTGTGTTCATGATTTTTTCATATTATTATAATTTATTATTAATATTTAGTAATTGTTATTTTTTTTCATATAAATTAAAAAAAAAAGTAACAATTACTAAATATTAATAAAACTAAATAAATGAAAACGAAGTTGCATATATACATACATATATGTATAAACCACGTTTGCAATAAGACTCAATAGTTACAGTGTGGGTAATAGAACGAATACGTCCTCTGCATTAAAATGTGATGGTTGATTTCGTAAAGTTCTACGCAAACTGCATCAATGTGCTACTTTGTATGCAAGGACAACTTGAAACTTTTTACCCTGTGGCTGCGATACCGGAAGCACTATAAAAGTTAACTTGGTTGTCGCATAATTTTATGCTTTAAAGTCATTCTGAAATATCCGCATTTGAAAGTTTATATATAATAGCGTTGTTAATAATTAAATATGAATGCGTTACACATGTTAAATAGTTTTAACACTGTTTAGTTATATTAGATGAAGCCTGTCGTGGCGCAGCGGCACAAGCGTATGACTGTCAACGACGGTTGATGTTGTAAATTCAATTCCCACTCAAGAAAATGAAATATAAAATATTTTCAAATTAAATATTAAAATTAAAAATATTTCTTTAAATTAAAAAATGCTGATATATATCTTATAATAATAATTGAAATAAATCGTATTAACATTATTTTCTCAAAACGATACTTCATTGAAGTATTATGATATGATGAAGTATCTGTTATTCAGCAGATATTATAATATATCATTGCAATTGTCAACAATGTCCAATTGAATTCCTAACTTTCTCAAAGTTCGTAAACCACAAGTGTAGTAAGGTCGTTTCTATTGTTGTTCTGAGTCGCAAACTTTATGTAGTCAGTGTGTGTTTAGTATTCAAACATAATATTATCATGGATTTTCACTAGGGGTAAGGTTTATATTTAAATTAGGTACTTTTATTTCAATCAGGCCGCAATGTCTCTAATATTGGACAGAAAGAGAGGAACAATGTTTCCACTTTATCTGCTTTGCTATGCGATTAAATGGCTGTAGCTGAAGAAGAAAGTTTGATTCCTTCTAACATTTTCAAAGAGTTAATACACACTGAACATAAAAACGTATTTTGGACGGCTAAGAATTTTAAACTCCAGTCCAATAAAGGAAACTTTTTAAAAATAACTTAATCTTTATATATAATAAAGTTCATATCACAAATTGTCCGTCCATTTAGTTCGACATTTATGATGGCACGTGCAAGGATGCCCGTATTGCAGATTAGCATAATGTTTGTTTCCCAAATATTCGTTAAACAGAATATATAATAAGTTTTAGAAATATATTAAGTATCTACGTGTATTACCTACTGTTTTAGACAAATAATATTTATTTATATAAAACTGGACTTATTATTTCTGTGATAAGGCTATTATCTTTTACATTGTTTAGCTGCTATAATAAATATACAGTAATAAATTAAAAAAAAACTATCTATTTATGTTACAAGTATATGTAACATGGTGAGTTAGAGGACTGTTGTGGCGCAGGGGCACAAGCTTGTGACTGTAAACGCTATAATTGGTGGGTTCGATCCCCACTTTCTCACTTACTCAGAAAATATATTTTTTTTATTTCATCGCTTTGGTAAGAAGACAAAGCGCAGCGTTGATTTCCGCCGAATTTGAGGCATTGTGTGTTGAGTTGAGTTAACACGCAATGCCTCAAGTACGGCAGAAAGTGGAGAACGGAAAGGAGTGTCTGAATAGTAAGTTCTCCAATTTCCTCTGCCTACCCAGCATTTGTGTACTATACGGTGTGAAGCTGAAGAAAATCATAATTTATGATCCTTATGGTTATGTGTCTACTATCACGCATTACTAACTCTCACATGTAGGTACATACATATGATGTGTACGTATGATACGGACGATGTGAGATGCATTAATATGCTCTTTAGTACCATAGAGACCGCCGTTCCGCAAAACACAGATGCTATTTGATTATCCTTATAAATAGTAAAAAGGAAAAAATACCGCGGAAACAAATCTTAAACCGCTCCAGGCAGTACAAAACAAGCTAGTCAAAGTCTTATTTAATTACGATTGCTTTACAAATACTGTAGTTCTCTAAAAGGAAACTAAGTTTTTTAAATTATAACGTATTCAACATGTAACTCAATAAATAAAATTATATGTGCTAAACTACATTCGAGCCTGAAATTTATTATTCAAAATTTAAGCATTCAAGAAGAATCAAAAACAAAATTAAAACAAGAAAGCCAAGAACCACCTCCTGCTACGAAATTCAAAATATTATATATAGGAATGTCCAAATATTTAATAACTACCGAATAGTGTAAGGACGGGTACGTGTTGACGTGTCTTCTAGAATTTCAGAAAATTCTAAAAACTTCTAATATATGCTAAAATAGTAATAAAGTAATTTCTAATACATGCTAAAAAGGAATAACGTTTAAATAATACCTTTCACTTTTTATTTTAGATGACTTTATGTAGGTAAATATTCCTATATAAGCTCAATATAAGCGAATATGTTTTTTTTTTTTGAGTAAATAAAGTTTTCTATAACCTCAAACTGTAAAATTGAATGTAACGCCTCTATCATCAGTTTCGGTTAGACCAGAATCGAAGAATTTATTACCAAAATTAGCAGTAGTTGAAGAATGTATTACCAAAATAGTGAAAATTATTTTTCTTTTTTTTATGGAAAGACACGGCAAACGAGCGGACGGGGCACCTGATGCTAAGTGATCACCGTCGCCCACTACCCCGTGTAACACTAGAGGAGCTACGGGAACGTTGCCGGTCTATAAGATGGATGGGCACCGGGGCCCGGCATTACGCAACGAAACGCAGTGACCGAAGCCACTACTTAACGCCAGTATTAAATGCCGGGGGTGGTAATAATCCGGTCGAGTCTGCCCATGCGTGTTGTCATTGCTGACAAGGTGACTTTACCACACGTACTTTAGTCGCCTCTTACGACACCATCAGTACAAGGGTGATCCTATTCTAAGCCGAAATCACACGGCTATAAAATTATGTTTACTAGTCTTAGTAGTCTAGAAACTAAATACGTATATTTGTAAAATATAAGTGTACGACTTTATAAGTCAGTATTTTTATTTATATTCATATGATAATATAACAGTACTCTTTATTTATTACTTTATTACAGTGAAAAATGCAATTTCCTTGCGCGTTACAAATGGGATAAGTTTACGAAAGTAATCGCCTTATATGGTCGGCAAGGGCCACCATGTAGCTCGCTGAATCACTCCAAACTTTCTTTTACTGGGTGATATTACGTTTTGACGTCTATTAAAAATTATGTAAAGCTCATATTTTTTTTATCTTTTACTTCTTAAATATACAAATATACTTGTTAAGTAGATATAAAACGGTGAACTCTTAAGTATAAGGTTCCCAGGGTTCCTCTGCCCACCTTTCTTTGTACGAGATGCAGCGTACAGCTAAAAAAACTCTTCATACATTATTTATATGATAGATGTATATTCGTACATTACTTGATAGAATATATCGTTATTTAGAGAAAAAAAAAAAATGCAACTTTGTGATATTAGTACAAAATTAGATTTTAAACTTTCATTCCGTGATAAGCTGTGAAACGATAAACGGCTTTGCGAGTGACCCGGACTCGCTGTTCGGAATTAAACTAATTACAAAAAATAGACGAGAAAACTTCTGGGTCGCCGTCGCGTCGTTGTTGAATAATTGTTGCTAATTGAGTTCCAACCACCTGTCCTAGGGAGATGGAGATGGGTGGCACAAGCCGCCTTTTTATAGTAAGCGGTGAGTATGCTATATGATATGTTGCTACATACTACGGTCGCAAATTTTTAAGATAGATCCCGTAGAGTCTCGGAAATTGAAACGGGTGCACTTGGTGAAACTTCAAAAAATGTATTACACAAATTTTATAGCTGAAATACTTTACATTTAAAAAATAGGGTTATATTCTTGATATCGTTATGTTAAATTTTAAGTCTTACTTTTAATTGAAAATGAATTTCAAAGTATTAGAATAAAATAAATTTATAAATTACTACAATGTATCAATTAGCTATGTACCTATTAGTAATTATTACATATAAAATGCTTTAATGTACAATATTTAGAAATATCTTGTAGTATAATAGAAAATTTTATATCGGTTTATAAATTAATGTTAAAGAACATTTTTTGTCCTCGAGTACTTTGGGAAAACTTTGCTGTTTCAATTGACTTTTGTTGCGAAGAAAGTTTTGGAGGTACGCCTCATTTAGTACACGCCTGACCTATTTCAATGTATAGAAACAAGACAGGCACTTTTGATTTATAACTTTGCTGCTTTAGATTAAATAATTAAATAAGATTACGCCTTTTACTTAAAGAATTAATTTATAATAGACTATTGAACTTTCGCAATGTGCTTATATAACGGAAATATATACCTATAACCTAATAGACAATTTTATTGTTTACGACGACTCGCCCGCGGGTCTGCCCTCGACTTCACCCGCTTCAATTTTAGAACACAAATTTATTAACAATGTCAATGACTTCCTTGTTATAATATGATAATATTATAACTTTTATGAAAATACTAAATATATATTCAGAACTGAAATATCAGCCAAATGAATGAACACTTATAACAATTTTGCAGAACTAAATATTTTTTAATTTATGTAACTTTTTTATTTATCAACGTGTTAAAATAAAACATACATAAAATGTTGAAGGAACTTTGCAAAAACGTAATAGTGAAAACTTCATTGGAATATGGTTAGCCGTGTCTGAGATTAGAACGTATAAACGCAGAGACAAACAGACAATATATTTATCTTTTGTTCTTCTAGTTTAATAGACTGTTTATTTCATGTTTATTATACGAGTATATCTAATTATAAAGAATTTTTCATTTGGATTTTCCTTCACGGGATATCCCCTTGAGTAATTTCTGCATAGGCAAAAAGTAATAATCTACTGAAACAATGCGACAAATGTTAAAAGAAAAACTCAGTATCAGCAAAATAAAAGCTAATTAAGCAACCTGAACGCATCGTTTTTATAATGGTTGTTTTGATACACAAAAAATATAACTATTGTTCCATATTTTTGAAATGACTAAAAACGTCTGTAGAAAGTTTAAATAAAATTAAAATTTAATAATAAGTAAATTTAATTAAGGTAACTGTTATTTATTGTAAAGCGAACGATATAAATAAATATATTATTTCCTTAACTGTAAGTAACAGTGTTCTTAAATTTGTCTAAAAGACCGGAAATAAACACGTTAGGTAAGAAATGAAGAGAGACGCCTGTCTGCCAAGTTTATAAACATGTTAAATTATTGATCAGAAGGCGTCAGACAAATTCAATTGAGAAAGAGATTGTCGATGTTCGTTTATAGACAGGCATAGAATAATTTATATGAAAATCAGAAAGATTATATATCTTTATATGAAAATCGCAATTTTATGTTTCAGTTATATTTTACTCATGCTATAGGATTTTTTCAGCATTGCTATATGATTTTTTTGAATATGAATATTTATTTGATTGACATTTGCATGGTAGGTGGTAAAGTACTTGGGCACCTAGTGTTAAGACACTTCGTCCAATTATCACTTTCCGCCGAATCTGAGACATTGAGTGTTGAGTGGCGGAACTCAAAGTCACGCTTTGCTTTGTTAACAGAGAGAAGAAATGAAAACATTAGATATTTATTTTGAAAATATTTAATATATACCGGATTAGACCGGATTACTAGCGTATATTGTTTTCTATACATTTTTTCGGGTAGTGCAAAGTGTTCATAACGTCGGGTTTACAAAAATGGATAAAAACCATATACACGATTAATCTAGTTAAAATTGTTTAATTTAAAATGTGTAATAATCGCGAAAATCAATAGGTCTTCATGAATCGAAAATCAAAAATCTTATTAAATATATCATGGGGATCGAACCCACAACCTATCACGTTTACAGTCACACGCATTTGTCCCTGCGTCGCAATAGGGCTCTTTCTTTACTATATGATACTAACAAAAATAGGATATCACAATTACAAATGTTTATTTTTCCAGAATCATTTAAGGTTAGGATTATAAGAGTATTTTTATAAGCAACATGTAAGATTCGATCAACAAAACTGTTTGAAATGTTACGTTTTACCTAAATACTTTATACAATTGTAGAACAACATCGTAAAAAATTAAATAACTAGATTAGATTAGCTACCTTCACGCTTTATCCCGCACGAGGCAGGGTGGGCAGAGGGAACCTGGGAACCTAGTGTTAATATTTTAGGTAGTTTTCCGAGTTAATTTTCAATATAATAATTTTAAAAAAATAGGTGAAATGACTACACACGTGTGTTGCCCAAATTCAGTCTTGGTCTTGCAGTCTTGGTCTTGGTCTTGCGTTTTTACAAGACCAAGACCAAGAACAAGACCGCGTATTTTTAGCAAGACCAAGACCAAGACTGACCGTGCAAGATTTGAGCAAGAACAAGACATAGCCTGCAAGACTCTTGCGTCTTGCAGCTAGGACTTAGCGCTATTTCACTGAGTAGTTAGGTGTAACAGTTCGGTGTATAGGTAGGTACGCTTAGGAATTCTATGAGACGCAAAAAAACTGTAGCAAAGAATATGAAAAACTGGACCTATCTATTAAAATCAAACTGAGTGCATGCATAGTTATGTTTTAACCATCGGCACTTTGATAACGCGGCATCAAAGGTTTTGTACTTACTTCTCAAAGAAATTTGCCGCTTTTCGGAAGTACATGGTTATGATACACGCGCCGGCGGCTTCTTTTGAAATCTAAAACAATCGTTGCCGCCACGCCGAAATCATAACATTTGACACTATTTGATTGCCGCCATAGGGCGTAGGCGAAGGTATACTCAAGCAAAATAATTTCGAATTTAAAGAGTACCTACAGTAAATCGTAAGAATCTTTTATTAAATATCTTAAAGTTGAGGGTTCAATCTCTTTCTAGACAGATAAGTATTGTTCTTTAAAATACAGTCAAGTTATTGTAATTAATTTGTTTTTTTTACATGTTTTAGCAAATGTAAGCTTATAAATCATAAATGTTTATTAAGAAACAGTTACTTCCATGGAAAACGACATATAGGTCAGTTGATTTTTCGATTTTCTTATCAAATCTTCAGTTATTTATGAATCTGCTTGATCTTTACTATGGCTATGTTAATTCAAGCTCACAATGTTCCAATTCTAATACGTTTTTTTAAGATTTAAAGTAAACTTTAATAAATAGTAATAGACTAATAGGTAATTGCAAGACTTGCAAGACTCTTGCTGCAAGACCAAGACCAAGACCAAGACTGGGAGCGCAAGACCAAGACCAAGACCAAGACCAGGTGTATTGGCGCAAGACCAAGACCAAGACTGGCTAAGTCTCGTCTTGTTCTTGCATTTGGGCAACACTGCTACACACGTGTGACTGATATTTAAAATAAATTTTCAAGAATTTTATAAAAATATTAAATAATCAAGAATTTTATAATTTATATTTAGAATATATGAAAGTAAATTTATTTAAGGAGAAGTTATTTAACAGAAAAGTTCGCTTTTGCTAACAATTCTTCAGAAGATTTTTTAATTCATTTATTTAGATGTTGTTCCGTTAAAATCCGTTATTTTTTTGTTATTTTTAGAAAATAATGGATTTTAAAAATTACATTAAAATATAAATATCAATAATTCTAAAAATTACATTAAAATATAAATATAAATAATTTCAGATTTAGTATCGTTTTGAAGTCTGTTTTTTAAATATTATTATATATTTTACTTTTTAGTTGTTTCATTGGAAATTATTGTTTGTTGTATTTGGAAATACCACTTTAAGAGTTGATATTAGTATTATTAGTCTGTTCAAGTCCACAATACCGTGAAGGCTCCTAATATAACAAGAGCTCTTACAACTATTTACAAATTTAAAAGAAGCAGAAAATCAAATTCTTATGTATATCTTTAATAAGCTAAAATATTGCCTTAGTATACGTGTTTTTAACTCCGTAGACTTTTGCAAGAAGCTTTGAGGAGAAAAAGAAAAGGAGGAACCTTTGATGTAGGAAAAAAAATAAAGTTATTAATATTAGTTTAAGCATTTTTATCAGCACTCTAAGTAATAATAAGTATTTTTTCCAGTTCATTGATTATTATTTACATGATATACAAGTTAATAGAGACAAGTATAAAGACACAACCCAATCATAAGTTTAAAAGGAATAATTCCTTTCATCATCAGCCCACCTGGATGACTTGGTGGTATACAACTATGTATGTCATATACGATTTTTTAAATCCATAAATGAAGAAGAAATGAGCAGAGTGACATAACAAAATCCGTTTTTAAAAAAAGTTAAATTCTTTTTAAATTTGTTAACGAGTCAGTCTTCTTAAATCTTAGAATACAATCAGTATTATTCATACAAATGAAACGCGAAAGGAAATTGAAATGAAAACGAGCGTAAATTTTAAAATAAAGCCTCAAACTTATAAAAATAGAAGTTAGCAAATAATAAAGGTTGCCCTGGACCGGAAGCCATTTCTCCGTCGTACGTCGTTCCGGTGCGACGATATCCGGTTTTGCTCAATTTCCTGAAGCGTAGAACCTTATTGACTATTTTATGTTTGATTTTACTATTCTTGTCGTATTCTTTCATTACAAGTGTAATTATTTTGTAAGGCTATTTTAATTTAATAAACGTTTTATATAAAATTTTAAATAAAAAAAAGTACAAGAATTGGTAGTGGAATGTATTGACGTATTTAAAATGTAATATTTATATTTAAAGTACATACTTATATAATATACATCTGTGGATATATAAATAAAATGTCTGTGTAAGATTTCAAAATACCCATATCTTTCCAAATGCATATTGTTATTTATACAAAACTAAAACATAAACAAACAGTATTTTCTTCTGCTTTTCCGGGCTAATTCCCGGAATAGCTAAATTAATTTTTATTAGACTTACACTATAAGATTGAGTATTTAACAGTATAGATAACCATATCTTAATAATTAATAATTGCCAGGCATGTCCGCTCGTAATATATAAATATTTATATAACCCTAGCAAATATATAAAGTGGATGGATCTACATTAACTATATTATTTTAATTTGATTGTTATTATAGAATTGTTTACTAAATTGTATGCCTTTGTAAATTGAACATAATATCAAATTGTTAAGTGCAATAGATATCGGTACTTTCGTAGTACTTTCTTAAGTAACTTCAGTACTTACTTTTCATACTTTCATACCTTCTTCATTATAAAAAAATAAATTGCTATTAATGGTAATTTATATGTAAAGTAAAATAAATATTACACGTAATATATATTATGGAATATGAAATATATATTAAACATTAAAAATTCCTTTTCGTATACATTAAAAAGAAACACTGTTTTGTTTTATTTTAACTAAAGAATATCTGAAATGGGTCAATGGGCGTCCGACCTTAAACCTTTGTATTTTTACTACGATAGCACAACTTCAGACTTTCTTGCTGATAAAGTTTTATACGTTTTCCTTTGATATCTAAAACTATTCTATACTTCAGCATTGCATTTCACAAAGCGTAATGTTCGTGCAATCAATCGTAATACACTTGGAAAAGATTTTCTTGTATTATATATATACTTTTTTGTAAAAAAAGTTTCACTAACATTAAGTATGATAATGATATGAAGTACTTTACTAATATAAAAGTCAAGTACGAGGATATTTAAATATATGTTTTCTTTCTGGGACAAATTGTTGGTAAGTTAAATACAAATGTTGTGTGTTTTATAGCATTGTCACTTTTGCAACCAAATTAAAAAAATTGTGAATTTTGTTCATAATCTTACGTGAAAAATTGTTTAACATTACTGTTATGAAACGTTTATCGACCTTATGACAATAATGATCGCCACTAACATAGATGCTTACGTTGACTGTTTGTCTGACATTGTAAACAAGAGTACACAGTGTTAGTAGATTTATTTACTTAACCAAGTTATACATTGTATTGAAAGCAGTTTCTTTTTGAAACTGCCAGCATTCGTTTTGTTTTTTTAATTTTACCATTTGACACACGTCTATTATATATTGACGGCTAATTATGACTGAACATACAAATATCTATCAATGTTTGTAGAAATATTCCATTTAATATACTTACATACTTAACTGTTAATTATTGATAATTTTTCATAGCTTCTCGTACCAAGGCTAATTGCGATCGATTTAATAAAATGCCTTTGGGCTACGAATGCAAAGCGAAATTTGTGAAACAACTACCGGCGAAACCAACGGAGAAACGTGGTTTAGTTTGCGCCGCTATTAATAACCCTGGGCCAAATGACTATGAAACGCCGGAGCTGTTTTGTAATTATATATTTTTTTATTAATAATTTATAAAAATATATGTATATGATTTCGTGATTTTTTTAACAATTTTTATTTATTTTTTATTTATTTATAACTTTATTTGTACACCACATACACAACAAACTGACAGGGATTCACAACTTATGAGAGACAATGTACAAAAGGCGACCTTATGGCTAAATAGCCATCTCTTCCAGATAACCTTTAGGGCGAAAAGAAACCGATATTAAAATTAACAGGTAGGTGGTGGAAGTAAAAAATGTTAAAGAGCAACAAAAATTAACAATATTCTAATATTACTTAAAAACAAAACAAATATACATGTTATACGAAATAAATGATATATACATATTAATACATAAACATATTTACATATATACATGCATACATACATATCTCAATACTATATATATATATATAATTTTAATAGTTACCAAAGTACTTTTTTTCATTTGGTAACTATTTTGAAGAATTTTCGCGAAAATTCTTAATTTGTTTATATTATTTTCTAGTTGAGCATAGCAAAATTTGATTTATTAACTTTTTAGGCGGCAAAGGATATTCAAGCATTAAAAGAGCTCCAGCGTATACATTTGGACAACAGGTACCAGTGTCCCTCAATAAGCCAGTTCTTATGGGAACAGCGCCAATGTTAGATACTTGTGGTATGGGACCTAAAGGTGGATATGAAAACCTTAACCTTTAAAACTGTATAACTTTATAAATTAAATTATTACTTTATTATATCCTAACGTAAATCAAATTAATCAGTAATTCAAGATTATTACGTTTGTAGGTCAATATAAAGTCAAACATGGTATAATTTCACCACGAATGGATTCTAAAGAGCAAGAAAGAAGTCCTGGCCCTGCTAGCTACGTACCTCATATTAATATTAGCAACAAAAAACCGCCCGCATATACTATGCGGCCCGCGGCGCACCCTGTATACCAGTCCAGCGATCAGTGGACCCCTTCGCCTAACATGTACTTGCCATATATCCCAGGGAAAAAGTAAGATAAAATTTTACATTATGCATGCTTACACATTAACAAAATTAAAATTTTCATTACAAAGTGTTTTAAACAGGAATAATAAGTTGTTGGTCGTCGTATCGTAGAATCGTGAGGGTGTGATTGTTAACGCGGCCTTTGTGGGGTCAATCCCCACTCGCGACTAGTTATATTTTCATTTCTTCGCTCTGCTAAATAAGCGAAGCGCGTAGATTTCCCCACTCTCAGGGCGCAATGTAAAAATGGGAGCCGAAAGCGGAAAGGGGAATAAAAGTGTTTAAATATTAACCTTAAAGTGGATAACAATATAACGAAATCTTGTGTCATCGTCTATCACACTAAACTTAGCAAGAATACGAATCTACAAACGTCCGTTGGCCACGTAGCGCGGTTTTACTATTTTTGTTGTATTTTTTATAAACATTTCAGCATATGTTTGCTGAACAAAAAATAATAATATTAATTGATTAAATATCTTTATTTTTATATTTTTATGTGCTTTGAATGTAGATTAATATTAACAACTGTAAATACTCTGTGTTTTTAATGTCGTTTTTATTAATAAATAGTCTGCATATACACTCTTCCATTATGCATGCAAATATTTGTTTAGGTTTTACATATAATTTACAATATTTTATTTTCCATATCATATTAAGAGTTACAAAATACTTACATAACACAGAAATAGAGTACCACAATATAGAAACAGTTAAAACCCAATTTATCATTTAAAAATCAATCACAATAATAACATTAATCTATAAGAAATTTGGTAAATTGTTTATTTAAACTTTGGAAATGCCATTTAGAAACGGCACATGTTGGAGATATTCAGACACTTTATTATATATGTACTTATATACATAGGGTCATATTCAACACACTACTTCTAGCCAATCATTTTTGATACACATGTAGCAAATTCTTATAATATAAATTGACACACTACAACGGACTGACTAAATTAATTAATTAATTAATTTGTATTTTTCTATGATATATTTTCAGGAGTTACCCAGCATATAGTTTTGGTAATGTAGTAAAAGAGTTAAGCAGTCAACCTATGCCTAGCCCCGGGACTTATGAGCCCAATTTTAAATATGTAGAGAAAAATAAGCCGTCATACTCGTTCGGAGCTCCTTGGAAGACTTTAAAACCTCGTAAAATTCCACCTCCTAACACTTACTGTGAAAAGAAAGTTAGTAAACTGCATCAGTATAGTAGTTTCTATTTTTAGCTTTTAGAAGTATCCCTTACATCGCAGTAAAGATGTGTATATATATATATATATATATATATATATATATATATATATATATATATATATATATATATATATATATATATATATATATATATATATATATATATATATATATATATTATATATATATATATATATATATATATATATATATATATATATATATATATATATATATATATATATATATATATATATATATATATATATATATATATATATATATATATATATATATATATATATAAAAATAATTTGAACTTGTGTGTTGAGTTTTCCACTTTATTCTAATATGATCCTATGTTTATTTTTAGTTCATGTACAACAAACGAACTATACCGGCGCCTTCGTTTGGTATTCGTCACACCCCCTTCCTTGGCAAGCAGCAGGAATATCTTAAACCATCCAAGCTCGACCTAGCAATTTCATGATTAATTTTATTTTGATATATATTGTAATGATATTTTTATTTAATTTAAAAGGTTTTATTGTAAAGCAAAAAGACAAAGTTACAAAAAACTTCGACTCAAAAATTCACTATTTCATTTTGACAAAGTAGCTCTTAGAAAACTATTTTTTTTTCAACACGATATACAATACGGTTAATTCATTGAGGAGCTACAGTGCCACAGAGAGACAGACAGACAGGTCAAACTTTTAAAACCCCTCGTCGGGGGTTCGGGGGTTTTAAATATTTACGTCGAAGTGATAATCTTGAATAGTGAATATCTCTATATGGAACGCGTGAATATACATATATTTTGGAGGCCGTCGTAATCGTAATGGCTGAAAATACGAGGGTTAAGAGTTCGATACCCACTCCAGGTACTTTCAATTTGGCTACTTAGCAATATCTTAAACACTATTTTTGATTGTTTATAAATACTCATGAAATTCATCTATAAATAAAACTATTTTAAAAATTAAAAAGTTTTTTTATTAAAAATTCCATGTTAAAATTTTAAATTTTATTATTCCGGGAAATACGTTGCCCATCCAACAAGGCGTTACAGAACTTGTCACGTAACATAAAGAAACATTAAGTTTTGTATATATACGTTGTTTATCATTCTGCAATTTGTATAGCAGTTCAATAGTGAATTCTGTAGTTAAAGGAGGTACAAATTGTGTAATAAAAACTTAAACTAGTAATGTGTATTCCAAAAAAAATTTCTAAATGCTTCCAAAGTGGCTGTGATTTTCTCTGAAAAAAATAAGGGTTTAATTATTTCTCTTGCGACGGCTACTTTACTTTAAATATTTTAGTAGTAGTTAACTCAGTCTGAGTTCACATATTTTTTGTCTCTTCTGATAATTTATTTAATAGGAAATTGGTAAATTTATACTCTAAGCTGTCTATACGTTATTTTTTTTAGTATAATATAGTTTTAAGTAAAAGTTGTCAATAAATTTTAAATTAAAGCACATGGCCCTTACAAATTTCCTTATTACATTTGATACAAGACATGATAAGTCAATACGTTAATTAAACTATTTTTGTATTTAATTAAAACTTCTGTCATTTGCTCTCGCCAATGTTTGTATCCATTAATAGTATATTTTTTATCATTTCTAATGTTTGCTAACTGGGGTCAACTCAAATTTTGACTTTTGCATGATTTTTATTCTGTGAGTACTAGTAAAGGTTTCTTTGTAAGCTTTTAAGTATTTTAGACAACACATTTACTAAATTACAATAGATAGATATAATATTTGAGTCATCATTGTAAGTACTAAGAGTTGCTATACATACTGAAATCATGGCTGATAATATGAAAAAATATAGATATGATCTTCTTACATGTTCAAAGTTGCTTTTCTTTAATTTGTAAGGGTACTTTCAAATACGAAAATATATTGATGTTTCGAGCACTTTACAGTAGTCATGGACACAGGTACACCGCCTATGATTTCTTAATTACCTCGCATACAGCCTTAGATTTCTGTAGAATAAGCTGAATGTTACCCTTCAGTGTCAGTGAGTTTAGGACTTCAAGGTTTTTATGAGTGGTTTCCAGCTGGTAAAAGTCTGTTCTTACTAGCGAGGATGTGGAATTTACGAAAGCTGATGTAACTATTAGACTTATCTGACGTATGTTCATGCATGCATGCATCGATCACGATAAATTTCCAGAACTATCGTCTGCTGTATGTGTAACTGCAAGAAGAATCGTGAAGATTACACCATACATATATAGGTGATGATGAAATTTACCACTGAGGTCCACCATCTTTTAGTGTTCACGAAGATAAAAAGATAAATAACGTATGTTGTCATAGATTAAATAAATAAATAAATAAAAATATGGCATATTTGGCGAATACTTTCAAAATCTTCGTTTCACAGATATTATTCTAAGCGCTAGCAAAAAGTTAAATCCTTTCCTTTAATATCAGTATTAGAAGTAACAGAAGTTTGTTTTCACAAATTTACAACTGACGCTTGTGTCGCCCGTGCAGAAGTTACGGTGTTACTATTGACATTTTTCCACTGGGATTCGATAAACGGACTGCATCACACAAATATATTTTTGCAGAACTAGTGGCCTTTGAGATTAACACGTTTTTGAATATTTAATATAGATAGACGTTATATAGTCCTAGTTTAATAGCCCGGGAGTCGTACGACGATCACTCTGCTCTTATATATTATTCTCATTTAAAATTGTGATATCTTCTAATAATAATAATAATAGCAATATATATGTTTATTTAAATGACCAGTGACTCATTTCGGTTAGTAAAACAATATTTCTTACAGACTATGTTAGTTATTATATTTTTTTTAAAAAATGAATAATACATTACACACAAATCTTCGCTACACCATCCCATTTACATCAGAACAGCAGCGATTAATGTATATGCAATCTAGCCTATTAGAAATCATGCTCAGAATTCTGTTGGCACTACCCCGTATGCGACCCACCAGAGACTCGCATCTTTTTCTTATGAGGGTATAAAAACAATCAACACGGGTTTCAGCGAACATCCCTGAGGCGCTGCAGCATCGAGGCAGCCCCAACAGCACCCTGAACGCGTTGTTGTACTGAACACGTGTGAAAAGATGTACAATATGCTCTAAATAAGGTTATTTTTTACGTTGGATGAACGTAACAAGCATATTCGCTCTCACCGACAATGCTCTCCGCTCCCGTTCAATATCAGTATCGTCTTTTAAATCGGAAGTCGAATAGTGACCAAGATATTTAAAATTATCCACCCTGTCTGTGTACAATTATTTAATAATACCGGTGGTATTACTTTCCGACAAATGCCTCGGACATTAAACACCATTATTTGGCTCTTTTTAATATTATACACAGGTCTACAACTTTGCTCCCGCACTTTTTTTATTTTAAAAATTATATAAAAAAAATTGTATCTTATTTATGTTTCAAAGTATTGTCCGTCACTTTCCACTACTTTGGCCCATCTTTCAGGCAACAAACGAATCCCGCGTCAGAAAAATTCTTCATTCTTTGATAAGATCCAAGAATCGATCCGTTCTTTCACTTTTTCAAAAGAACCGAAGCACTGTCCCGCTAGGCCGTGTGCCATCGACCTAAATAAATGGTAATCAGGTGGAGCAACATCTGGAGAGTATGGCGGGTGAGGTAGAATTTCCCATTTCAGTGTTTCCAGGTACGTCATGACTATTTTCGCCACGTGAGGTCGAGCATTATCGTGTTGCAAAATTACTTTTTCATGTATATCAGCGTATTGCGGCCGTTTTGCTTCTAATGCCCGTCTCAAACGCATTAATTGCGTTCGATAAAGTGCACCAGTAATGGTTTCAGAAGGTTTTATCAGCTCATAATAAATTACGCCAAACTGATCCCACCAAATACACAACATGACCGTGGATCCGTGAATATTCTGTCGAGGTGTCGCCGTAGGAGTGTGGCCGAGCAATCCCCATGCTGTGCGTCGCTTAGGGTTGTAGTGCACCCATTTTTCATCCCCAGTCAATAATTTAATCCCCAACAATACGACGAAGAAATCCTTTTCGTTTTTGTCTTTCAAGCAGCTGTTCACAAGCAAATAAACGTCGCTCAACATCTCCTGGTTTCAACTAATACGGTACCCAGTATACTTGTTTTTGGATCATCCCCCGCTGTTCCAGGGGTTTTGATACTGCTTGCTGAGTTACTCCCAATGATTTTGCTAGCTGTTCTTGAGTTTGGCACTAGTCTTCATTAAGTAAAGCCTCCAGTTCAGCATCTTTAAAAGTTTTTTCTCTGCCACCCCTATGCCGATCTTCAACAACAAAATCACCGCTTTTAAAGCGCTGGAACCACTCGCGACACGTTCTTTCACTAATAGTATCATCACCATAAGTATTTGAAATAACCCGATGAGCCGCCGATTTTTTCATGTTGAAATGATAAAGTAAAATCTCCCGCAAATGACGTGAATTCGGTTTATAAGTTGACATATGTAATTAAGTGTGACGTAAACAAAAATAACCTAATATCATGTAAGGTTATATGTATAGATGTCTAAACTGATCTTTTGGTAAACGGCAGGAGCAAAGTTGTAGACCTAATAAATTAAGCCATGTGTGCTAATACACAGACAAACGACTCACAGACAGTCAATAATTTCCTTATACCACAGACGGACGCCCTCCGGACGGAATGTCGTGCAGTTGGACGTACGTCTTAAGCTGCTTATTAAGAATTCTGTCAAAAAGTTTTGAAATAACAGTTGCCAACGAAATAGGACTATAATTATTCTTATCAGCGTTGTCCAGCGTTTTATTTTTGACTATAGGAACTACTGTGGTACGCTTCATATCATCCGGGATATAACTATGACTCAGACACAAGTTGAATAATATACTCAAAACACGGGGTAAATGAGGACCAGCTAACTGTAAATGTTCAATGCTAAGACCATCATGACCAGGTGACTTGCCTCTATTCATTGACATTATAGTTACAGCAATACTTTTAGTCGTTATTTTTGCTAACCTGTTCACTCTAGCCCCAGCATCTTGCACATGATTCGACCTACCAAGTGGTGATTTCACCAAAAAGTGATCCACGAAAAGGTTAGCAATCTGTTCAGATCCGTCAAGCCGCTGATGCTCACAGAGAATCCAGGCTTTGGTTGCAGTTTGCCTCCAAAAAGAACGAAAATCTTTTTTTGTATTATGTGACGCTATTATATCCATTTTACATTTTTTTCTAGCCTCACACATTTTCTGATAAAAATAACCGTTTGACGGCATGCCCTGTAACAACCATATCTCAAACTGTAACATGGCACCCGCGTGAGCATCAGCGACATGTTTATTCCAACCTAGTACTACCCGCCTGCCACCCTTCATACGCAAACAACTCATAGTGGTAGATTCACTTAAAGCCGCTACAATATCTTGGTAAAAGTTATTTATGATACTTCTGTGACTCGGATCATAACAAATGATGTCGCCACACTTACAAAGTTCATATGTGAAATCGATGACGTTCAACTTTTCATTTCATTCCTCTAAATATGTTTCAATCTCTTGTAAATCTGTTGGCTAAAATATCTAAACATTCCTTTCTTTTCAACTGCCGTGAGAAGCAATTTTGATCGATATAAAACGCACAACATTTCTAACTCATTTATTGGATAAGGAATATGATTTAAGTAGTTTTGTAATTTGTAAGTAATAATAGTTGTTTTTGTGGGTTATCGTCAGGGTACATTTTTCTATTACTTTTAAAGGTGACAAATTCAACTAGTACTTTGTCAAATTCAACACTCATACTTTATGCGTAGTTAACGCAGTGCACGCAGTGCACGCATGAAAGTTCTCGAGGTCATTGGATTTTTTAACATATTTTATTTGATTATTTACTCCTATTTCTTATCGAGGTGGAATAAAGACCATTATAAAGCCTTTCCCGATTAATGTGCTATTCAGAATTTTTCAACATCGGACCAGTAGTTCCGTCGGTTCTCCAAACAAACCAACTCTTCAGGTTTATGAAGTAAGTATAGGTTATGTGTAAGTATAGGTTAGTCAGTTATTTTTTTCTAACTATTTAGACTTTATTTTGTAACCTATTTTATAAGGACTTGTGTAAAAATATCGAACATATTATTATAAATTAGTACAGTTTACTGATAAATAAAACAATTAGTAAAAATAAGAAGTTGTTATAATCAATAAATATTTCCATCTAGCCCCAACATATTTAAGGCCAAAATTCTAAAAGCCATAATGAATTGACAAAAGCTTTTACCATCACAAACAGTAAACATGAACTGTGTAACTCAAACATAACTTCAAGACTGTAAATGGCTTTGGCTCTTGATTCCACATACATTTGATTTTCCATGATTAGGTTTACATTCTCCGTGAATCGTTCTTAGTAAATCCTGTTTGAAGAAGCAAAACAAATATCGCTTTTGTAAACGGTTATATATCATGATTTGAGCTATTCATTTGGTAGCTTTAGTTTACGACGACATGTTTGGCAAACAAATACATAAGTTTTATTAAGCTCGTTCGTCTGAAAACTATAAGTAACCGACCGAAGACTGTAACGTTCTGGGTTCGATCCCCAGTCGAGGAAATGAAATATTAATATTTTCAATTTAAATATTTAATGTTTCATTTCTTCGCTCTGGTAATAAGGCAAAGCGCGGCGTTAAGTTCCGCCACTCAACACGCAATGCCTCAAATTCGGCGGAAAGTGGGGAACGGAAGTGGAACGGAGTGTCTTTACACTAGGTTCCCTAGTTCCCTCTGCCTACCCTGCCTAGTGCGGGATACAGCGTGAAACTATATCGCGTATATATATATATATATATATATATATATATATATATATATATATATATATATATATATATATATATATATATATATATATATATATATATATATATATATATATATATATATATATATATATATATATATATATATATATATATATATATATATATATATATATATAATATATATATATATATATATATATATATATATATATATATATATATATATAATATATATATATATATATATATATATATATATATATATATATACTATATATATATATATATATATACATATATATATATATATATATATAGATATATATATATAATATATATATGTAATAAAATAATAATTTAATATAATAATTTAACAATTATTATATTAAATTATTTATTTTTATTACCAATTTTAAAACGTCATTATTTTTTTAAAATTGTATTACCTACATCATGAAGCTGTGATGATACAGCATGAAGGAGGATACAGCATGAAGATGTAACTATTTTAATCAAGTACATTTGCAGTCTTTTTATATGTGGTAAAATAGCTGATGTATTTATTACTCTAATCTGTATCGTTAAAATGTAAAACTATTTAATGTGATATAATAAAAAAAATATATTAAACCAAAAATAAAATAATAAACTTTCGAAAACAGTTTAATTTAAATGCTAATATTTACATATAATCAAATCTGTAGCGTCTAATAAGATTACATACTCGTTGGCTCTTTTACTAATATATTCAACAAAGTAATTCAATGGGATGATCCGTTTTATCGGCTTATGCTCTTGAACGAAATACATTCATAAACTGTTTACTACATATGCAGATGATATATATTTTTTTTATAGCTTCACGCTGTATCCCGCCGAGGCAGGGTAGGCAGAGGGAACCCGGGAACCTTGTGTTAAGACATTCCGTTTCACTTCCGTTCCCCACTTTTCGCCGAATTTGAGGCATTGTGTGTTGAGTGACGGAAGTCAACGCCGCGATTTGCTTATTACCAGAGCGAATAAATGTAAAATTAAATATTTAAATTGAAAATATGAATTATTTCATTTCCTCGATTGGGGATCGGACCCAGAACCTGTCGGTGACAGTCACACGCTTGTGCCGCTGCACCACGACAGGCCTCAATAATTTAATATTTAATCATTAATACTTTTGTAATTTAATAATTATTATTTACTTTTTCAGCTTACAAGTAAATCAGATAAATATACCTGCAGTCAATTTTGTGTTACTAAAGTCTAAATTCCCGTTTATATTTTTCCAATACAGCTGCTTTCTGTGCTTTGCTTTAAATCCCAGATGCCTTGTCATATTGAAATAAAGTAAATAGTGTGGATATGTTAAAGAGAGAAAATACTGTAAAACAAACCACCCGCTCACGGCTTCCTCCGCATTAACCTCCCGCAATTATTTATTCACTAATTTGAATTATGGTCGTGTTCTCATAACGATATAATTTTAAAGACGATATTCCTGCTACATTGAAAATTAAAATTTCAGTCAATATCTAAACCAGTCGTTTTTATAGCATTTATTTTGAAAATACTTTATATGTATATACATTTTTTAATTTTCCAACTTATTTTAAATGAATGCCAAATTCAGTAGTGAATAGTGCATTTAAATCGGTTTAGCCGTTTCTGTGATTATGACGAACAAACGCATAGACAAATCGACACACAGACATGTAGACAAACATTTAAAAAAAACTGTTTTGGGTCCTATCGCCGTGCACGGGCACAAGCATGTGATTTTAAACGCGACATGTTGTGAGTTCGATCGATACTTAGAGAAACTTAAATATTATGTTTAATTTCTTTGCTCTGGTTGGTAACATGGCAAAGTGTGGTGTTGAATTCCGCCATTCAACACGCAATATTTCAAATTTGGTGGAAATAGGTTCATGGAATATTGTGTCTTTTTAAATGAAACACTTTTAACCGGATATTTATGGTGTGAGCACACCACACCAGAGGACCAGGAGTAAGCTTATTCTGCAAGAATCCAGGGCAGTACTTGAGGCAATTAAGGAATCGTTGGCAGTAGTTATAATAATTATATCAAATGACAGACAAATACCACCTCAGTGTACCCGTGACCACGGACTACTGTAGTGTTCGAAACGTCGGGTTCCCAAAAATGTTTACCATTACATATACGTGATTAATCCGGTTGTTTCACTTAAAATGTGTAAAAATCGCGAAAATCAAAAACATTATTATGGAGTATCTTAATACCAGGTTCCGTGGTTTCCTCTGTCCACCTTGCCATGTGCAGGACACAGCGTGAAGCTAATAATATATATGAAAATCAATGTGATAAAACTCAAAACTTAGTTTTATCACAATGATTTTAATATATCTTCTGCATATAGACAATGATCATTTTATAATGAGTATAGGTTTGATATTTGAATATAAGGATATTAACTATTTTGTACTATTATAGAGCCAAGTTCCAACAAATAATGATGATCATGTATGAATTTCCATAATGTTCTGCTCGGTCAGATAATTCAGTTAATTTTTAACGAACTAATATCACAACACACTCCGTTCTCCACTTTCCGATTGAATATTGTATATATTGCATGTTTAACACGTCTCTTTGTAAAATGGGAAAACAAAATACAATATAGGAAAGGGAAATTTAATCCCCCGTTTCAAACACCACTCGAAAATTAACATTTCATACGCAAGTGATAAATTCAAATAAACAAAGCCAATTGTTGATAATAAAACCTATTACAATCAATTGTGTGTATAGCTATATGCAAACGAGTGATGTATTTAAATCAATTTGGATGTACACAAATATTGAAATAACATAATATTTCCCAACAGTTTTGATTATGATGCACTAACTATACAACAATATTGTTTTAGTTACGAGGTAACATATGATCACAAAATGAGCAATTATTCATAGGCACAACATGTTTACACATTTGTATGTAAATATTGGTATACGTACTAGTGGCGCGGGTCGATCGGGTAGATCGGATGAACCTACCCGGTGCTTCTGTTTTTAAATAATTTTTAAATTAGAAGTATCATAAATTACTATAACACGAAAAATACCGTTATTTTGTAGAAAACAAACACTTTCTTTTTATTCATAATTATAGATAGATTATTGTAAACTTATTTCATAAAAAGAACACTTTGTTTCTATAGTCTTTATTTCAGGGAAGGCTATAGGACAAACATGACAAATCTACGTTTGCAGGCTTTACCTTTGTTTTCAATCAATCAATCATGTTTACAATCAATCAAGAAAAATTATAAATTTGGCAAATCTACAAATATTTACCAAAAGTCTACCAATTTGCCACATAATCACAACCTGTTAGGTTGACTAGTGACTGTTCTCACCTTTGGGCTGGTGCACCCCAGTATCAGCTTGAACCATTTAATCGCATACAACGTAGAGCCGTTCGAATCGTTGGGAACCCAGTGATCTATGTGGGGCTTGATACTTTGGCTTTGCGTAGAGACGTATCCTCCCTGTGCGTTCTCTACCGCATTTATCACGGGGAGTGTTTTGGAGAAATGTTTGACTTGATACCTGCCGCCGAATTTTCCAACCGCACAGTACGTCACAAACTAAAGTACCATCCACTTCATCTGGACACGTGGCATTCGACTACTGTGCGGTTTCGTAGGAATTTTCTTCCACGTGCCACACATCTGTGGAACGACCTACCCGCGGCATGTATTTCCAGGTCGATACGACATGGGTACCTTCAAAAAGCGCGTTACCTCCACCTTAAAGGCCGGCAACGCCCCTGTAGCTTCCCCTGGTGTTACAGCGGGGACGTGGGCGACGGTGATCACTCACCATCAGGTGACCCGTACGCTCGTTTGCCTTGTCTTTTCCATAAAAAAAAAACATCAACCTAACAGGTTGTGACTATGTGGCAAATTTTATACAAAAAGCGGGAAAAAATAATGCATAAATGTCTGTTATTTTTGATAGCATAAAACTTAGAAGGTTGATTTTTTTCTGTAGGTACTCAAAGGAATTTTACCTTAACGAAGACATCAATATTCAATATTCTTAGCTTAATATCATTATTTGTACGATAGATGTTCTAACTCTTAATTTTTTATGTCAATGCAAAATACTCAACAACTTTTCTTAAGGCAGAATTTAAGTTTTTATTTTTTCTTATAGGTAGACTTTACAGGTTGAATTTTTTTATCCCATTAAAAAATGTTCAAAATATTCAACAGCATTTGTTTTGAACGCAATTGATAGATTGATTTTATTTCTTATATATTTCTTGTGAAAATAACAACTTTTGATCCTATTACATTAATATAATATGTCCCCTGTAAGTTTTTTATATACTTTATATATTTAGATAGTAATCAGTTGCAGGTTTATTATAAGTATAGATAAATACACTACACACTACACTACAAAAATGTACTTGAAACTATATACATTAGTTAGGTATTAGGTATATCCGGTATACAACAAAGTAGTCTGAGTGAACTTAGTGTTAAGGGCTAGAATCAGAAATTCCCCCGAGTATGGAAAGAATCCGTTTTCATCATACTAAATTAAAGCGTCAGTTCAATTAGTTGACAATAATATAAGAAGTCCTATTACACAAGGGAAAAAATTAAAGGATAATAAACATTTTAATTTCGAAAATTGTTATTACGTAAATCTAGCGAAATTATTATTGTATAGCTCTGAAAAAATCTTAATTCGATGAAATTTATGCATTTTCTTAATGCGTAATCGGAAAAAAGATTTGAACTTACATATTTGACATGCCACTAAGGATAGAGATAAGTTGTCTATTGCGCAATAAAGGTCGTCATTAAAATCTTCTAAATAATTTGTATTATGTATTTCATATTTATTATCATAAAGGCTTGTTCCCTATTAAATTTCAAGTGATTAATCTTTATGGACGTTAAGCTTTGTTTAGCGATCGACAAGGGTCAAAGATATTTTGAACAATCATCGTCGATATTGAAGATGCACAATTAATCTCCCTTAATTTATCTCAAGCGTCATAAAGTATCCTATTATAATATAAGGTCGATCATTTTAAAGTATGTGGGAAATATTATATTAAGGAAATAATTTTGTGCACGCCTGTGCGGCAGGGGCACAACCGTGTAAGCGCGACAGGTTGAAGGTTTGATCTCCACTCGAGGAAATTAAATATTTTATATTTACAATCTAAATGTATTTGTTAGAAATGTAAAAAAAGTTTCAGAGTGTATCTCCCATGTAGCAAGAGTATAGATATTTATTTTATACATACATATTTAATTATCTCAATAGTTTTATTTCACTTAACATTCATATTATTGATTCAAATTAATGTTATGAATACGATCCAATTTTGTTTTAATATGATAAATTGAATGAACGCGTTCAAAGCTTTATCTGTGGAATATATAAAATTTTATATTCAGTGAACGTAATCACACTATAATATTGTTTGTCATGGGCTCACAGGTTTGTTCTTGGAGAGCTCGGCAACTTATTTGCATTTCTCATTTTCGTCTCTCATCTTACGTCTCTTGAGTGAAATTTTCACTCTACGCCACACTAGTTTACTTTATACAGTATAAACTAGGTTTTTAACAGAATTTCTTTTCTCTAAAAATAAATTGTGGAATATTTTGTGTGGAACAATGTATTTAAAATATATATAATAAAAAACCGACAGGGTGCCCACTGGGGGTTCCGAAAGTTATATCAGGTCAACGGGAAGTATAACTTATAAAGTATACAAAATGCAGTTTGCGGGCATACGATCATTTTATATGGAATAGAACCACAAATATAAATTGGTAATGATTTTTTTAAATATTATACGTGAATCTCGGGAATTCACAACATTAACTTGACTGCTCGTACAAAACACGTGTTTTCTATAAAGTTTTCGCAACGATCTTGAAAGTATATAAGAATATTTACTAACACATTTTTCCTCTCATATCGCGAGAGTTAAAGAAACAACCCTACAATTAGTCGACTGAATTCTCCCTAGACCTCTTATAGAGCATTGCACCGCACGTGTAAACACAATACCTATGTACACACTGCTCGTTTGTGAAGGTAGTTGATATATGAGGGGAGATTTTTCTCTTTACCTATTTTATTTTTTGAAATTTATAAAAACAATATTTACTACAGAAGCCGCGGTGGCACAGTAGGGATTCGAATCCGAAGTCTTTGAAATGGCCTAATTCATTTTGGATCTCGGTTTGGATATTGGAGTTATATTTAATCTGCTAAGACAATACGCGATATGTGGTCACTCACGTAGGAAAATCTGTGAAATTCAATAGGTAATTTGGAGTAATTTTATCTAGAAAAAAAATAAAACGGTCACAGGTTTTCAAAATAATTTAAAATTAAATATTTTTGAACAGATATTTCATTCACGTGGGGTTAGGGTACTAAGAAAATGCTACACAAGCTTGCAATAAGGAAAGTGTCGATCAAATGATATATTAAAATATTTAATTATTAAAATTAAATATTTTTTAATAAATCAATATTTAAAATAGCACTAAACATATTCAAATATGCAAAATATGGTTTTATATATGCATTATACATAAATAACCTATTTTTTTAGTTAATATTACATTTTCCTAAAACAAATCGTCACATTTTCGAGTATAATTATTAAATATATCATCATATTGTAGAATTGGTTTCCAAGGTAAGAAATTTAGATAAAATATTTTCAATTTCCGAGGAAAATATGGAAAAACATCAAACGTACCGTGACGTGTGGACAAATGCTTAAATGTTAGCGGAAATCGAAAAGTGTTTCGTACCTTCGTATGTTCGACAGTTTGATTTTATTAAAGGAAATGCTGCAACCAATTTATATTTTCAAAGGTTAACCAATTGTTTCATATATTTTTGAGAGCTAATATTTTGTAGTGTTTTTATATAATATATGATAAGTAACCATAAGTAAAACATGACAAATGCCAGTATATGTATATATAGTATATATAGTATATATATATCGTAGAAAATTTGATTTGATTTAAAAACCATTATTGTGCCTGTAAGGTAACACAGCAGTTGACGCGTTTGTCGGTTTGTTTCACTCAATTCGTACGGTACCCACCTACATCTCAAGCTTGTTAATCCTCCCAATTTGCTTTAAGTGGATTAAAGCAGTGTATCACTAACACCGCAGCCCGCAGCTAACTTGGACGTGGTTTGCGATGGATCTGTTTCCGCAATAGCCTTCAATTCTTCTTTATTAACTTGACTCTCCAGTCGCCACGCAGTTCGCCACGGAACTTATTCTGCATATAGAATTTTCTAGATCGAGAATGTTTGAACATTAGAAATAATAACGGTTAACAAAAATTGGAAATAGTACTGTATAAATTTGATCTTGGAATTCCTACTATCAAAGAAAAGGGATTTGTAAAAAAGTGGCTAGTGTCACAAAACGCCAATTTCACGGAGTAAGGACCTTATAATTTGCTTATATTAAAATTCTTCTTAAATAAGATATGTCGCCATAAAAAATCATAGTTCATACAAAGTTTTCACAACTATGCATAAAATGCTGGACATTCTAAAGAAGAAAGGCAATAAAACGCCTATTTATTTGAAAGCCAACAACGCTAGCAGTAATGAAATTCCTCGGAAAATATTAACGCATATTTTTCCGACAAAGAGGTAATGTGTTATCATCGGGACAAATAACCGGCGACCAGACCTACAGTTTTCCCATGTCTGTATGATGACATATATGTTATCTTTGTTTGAAATTTTTAAAACTTATTGGTAGATTAATTTCAGCTTCAGGCTATATCATAGATAAGGCAAGGTAAGCCGAGGATACCTAATGTTAAGATACTTCGTTCTCCATGCGGAATTTGCAAGGTATTTCTGTTGTTTTTCCGCTTTTACAACCGCACAAAAAATTGTAAATTTTATAATTGCGGAACTCAACACCGCTTAGCCTTTACTACTAGAGCAAGAAAATAAAAATATTAAATATTTTACATTTACGCACTTAAATGCTGCTATTATTTAGTTAAGTTAATTGTAATTATATTTATATTTTTTATTTGAGGATAGTGAATATCGAATTTACCCTTCATTCTAAAAAAACGACATAAAATGCCTTGAATGTTGAGTGGAGGAACTTAACGACACACTTTCCCTTGTTACCAGAGCGAAGAAATGATAATATTACCTAAATATTTCATACATTTAAGTGAAGATCGAACCCATAACTTGTTGTTTTTACACTCACTTCTACCTGTGCTCCTGCCTCACGACATGTTTTAAAGATATACTGAAATAAGAAATGGTCGAAGTATTAAAAAAAACATAAATAACGGTAAATAAATTTAAGGTAAAGTTATTATTGTTTTTACGCATTGAATTTAAATTAATATTGTTTATTTTTAAATTACAGTTTATATATTGATAATTACAAATTTTTATAAATTTTATAATTTTTTTTATAAATTTTAAAGATTATATATTGATAATTATAAATAACTAATTTTAAAATATATGATTTAGTTTATTTAGACTTTATAATTAAGTATTTATTTTTATTTAGATTTTTTATTTTCATTATTATATTCCAATATTGAAGTTCCAGTTCCAGTTCTTGAATTATAAGAACCCATAATACTGATCCCCATTAAAAGTAAAGTTACTTCACTCCCCTTCTTTCGCTTAGCTTTACGCTATATCGCAAGCAGGGTAGACAGAGAGAACGGAGCGCCAAACGCTACGGTTTTAGCATACGTCTTTTGCCTCGTTCACTGTCATCAACCTATTCATAAATGCCCTCCAGAGGTCCTCATTCCTTTTAACATTACCCTCCTCCAGTATCGTAGATACTGTGTTTTCGAAGATCAACCGAGGTCTTCCCGTCCCCGTCCCGCCCCATCAGCACATGCTCACTCTTCCCAACACCTCCCTACTCCCAACCTCACCATTGAGGTAATATCCCAAAAGGACCCCCAAAAGTCCAAAGCCACGCTTATACTAATAGGCGCCGAGTGACACCTACGGCAAGAGGGTTCAAGCCATGAAACCGTCTCCCTTCTCCCCCCTAGGGGATCGAGAGAGAAGAATACCCGGAGATATCTTGTGTTTGGGTGGTGGTTCGGACACGTCGAGTGAATCTCCCATCAGGATGATTATACCTGTAATTATACTTCGTCGCTTCATTCGAAGAAATGAATACTAACGCAATTAAGGATAACTCGAAAATTAAGGATAGCTCGAAAATTGTTAAATTAAAACAATAACTAGTTTACCCTACCTTGCATAGGTTCTCTCTTCATTTATTTCTTCCTCGTGTTATAGCTCATTCCGTTTTTTTGCGAAACAACAACACGTTAAAAATGTTTCTATTAGGTACTACTTAGTCCAGATTAGTATTCAATATATAAAAAAATAATAAAAATATGTCTGCAGTAGTAAAGTAAGGATGATATTAAAGTATAAATAAGGATTAATTAATTCACGCATCAGAAATAAATGTTTGGACACTAAGGCATCCTTAGAGATCCCTTCTTACCTTACACGAAGGTTATCTGAAAAAAATATCTTATTGCAGAGGTGAGTACTATCCTACACGCCAATATTTGGCTATAACAAGACTATGACACATGACCTAGAAGATTAACAATTCAAGATAACAGCACAATTCTAGAGCAGTAACAATTCAATTACGTAAGTATATATATTGTCTTCAATTTTGCATACACATGACAAAATATTACACATCTATATATTTAACCATAGTTTGGCAAAATAAGGTGTTAAAATCGTCTGAAGCAGTACTCGAGACACAATACACATGTAAACATGATGTTCACACTATGCTCTCTCTTACTTTTTGTGAGAATTACAAGTACTCATTGTGGCGTGACTGCTGAAACCACTCTACTTCAGCTTGTCATTGTCTTGGTGGAAGTATTACTTGTAGAATACTGTAATATTTTTCTTTCTGTTGTTTGATACTTGAAGTTATATTAATTGTGTGTCGTGATGAATCATGCATCATATAGTTTAAGCTTTTTATAATATCAAAAGAGTTCTTATTTACTATTGTTTAATATTATATTATAATGATTAAAGGCTATAATTGGTACAGAGTGAGGACTGTAAACTTTACAGATGTGGGGTCGTCGTTACAAATATTTTAATATGGTTTGAATGTTAACTTTGAAGCAAATTAATTAAATTGTAACTCGACGACATGCACGAATACTCGTCTCTAGGTTCTATAGTATGCTATTACGTGACTATAAATACGGGGAAATAACTCTGGTAAACAAGTTGCGGCGATTAATTCCGTCGCTTGACACTCAATGTCGGAAATTATTATATTAAACGGAATGTGAGTAACGTAGTTTTTTAACTCTAGATCCTCTACTTTGCTTCGCGGGAAAAAAACTTGACCTGTCAAAGACATAATGTGGACGTAACTCCTTCGAAAACATTTTGTAGTGGATACACAAAGATAATATAAAAATAGTAAATCGCATATCTAATTTGGTATGTAGCTAAACAAGGCTGAAATGATATACGATTTGACGACGTAGTACACAAATTATTACATCTCATTTGATAAACAAGAGATGATATTTTCTAACTAACAAAACTCATTTATATTCTTCTTCATTTGTCAAACTAAGTTGCTATAATACTAAAACATTTTTTGTTAGATCTTTTTATCATTTTTATTAAATTATACTTAATTCTCGGAAAGTTGTATGAAAAATTATTATTTTTTTGTCTTCAAGTTATAATATAACTTAAATTGAGCACGAAAACACTATAGAGGACTATGGGAAAATGTAGAAATTATTAATTCTTATATATCCCAATTCTTTATGCTGCTTCGCGGTTTACGAAGCGTGCGTATTTTCTCAGACTGGAACGCTGCCAGACTCATACCTACAATACTGTACCGTTTGCTTTCATTAAAACCGACGCTTAAATAAAACGTAGTTTGCAATTGAATCCTTGTTTTTATTGCTTGATTGCAAAACAATAATACTTTTAAAATTTTTAAAATGACTGTTTATAATGGAATACCTTTTTAATAGTGGATATATAGTTTACTACGTACATACATATCCTATCCTATTTCAATCCTTCCTTTTCTTTCGAAAGTCTTAGAGAGGATTATCTTTTATCAACTTTCTTCACATCTCTCCAAATACCGTATTCTTAGTCCTTTTCAATCTGGCTTCCACCCGGGACATAGCACAACTACTGCACTGATTTAAATTTGCGACGACATAAAGCATGGAATCGATAATCAGATAATAAAAAATCTGTAGATTACGATATACTTCTTGCTGTTCTGAAATCTATCAACGTTTCTGCTATAGGTATAAACTGGTTCCGTTCCTATCTATATGCCGCAAGCAGTGCATTAATACTCTTCTCCTGCTTATCTTGATGCTGGTGTACCCCAAGGCGGAATCCTGTCTCCTCTTCTCTTTTCCATTTTTATAAATTCTGTATCTAATACTCTTACTTTACCCTTCCATCTTTATGCTGACGATTTACAAATTTACGTTACTTCACCTACTGACGATCTCCATAATGCTATAGCTGCATTTAATTCCAATCTTCATTCCGTGTGCATGTGGAGCAAAGCGTTTGGAATGTCAGTAAATGCAGATAAATCTCAGGTTGCTCTCTTTCGTAGTCGTCAGCAATTATCGAAAATCTCGTTATCATCTCTTTCTCCTATTCTGTTTGGTGGGGCTAAATTAGACTTCTGTACGACTGTTAAAAATTTTGGTATTATAATGGACAACTCTTTTTCCTGGTCACCCCATGTTACGGAGCTAAGCAGAAAATATTTTTCTGTAATCTGCCGATTAAGAAGGTGGAAAAAACTCCTTCCGATTAAAACAAAAATATCCCTTGTCCAAACTCTTCTCCTTCCTCTTCTTGATTACGCCGATGCCTGCTATTGTGACCTCCCACAGATCCTTCTTAATAAACTTGATCGTCTGCAAAACATGGCCATACGGTTTATTTTCTCTTTAAAAAAGTTTGACCGTATTACAGAGTATAGAATCCAACTCAAATGGCTCACTATCGGGCATTAATCACCTTGATACATTAATCACCTTGTACACCAACCACTTCCCTTCGTCCTTTGATCTTTTTAAGGGTGGGTTGCCTAGTAGAGATCACCTGTGGTGATAAGGCCGCCTTTTCATCAGAATTGTAGTGTTCCTCGACTTTTTATTTTTGTTTTATTTTTAATTATAAGTTTTATACTATAGTTGGTGTAATAAAGTATTAAATAAATAAATAAATAAATAAAATACATACATATCACAATTACAATATTATTTATATACACAATTAATACCCATTCCAAAAAAATATATTTTTGCATTTTAAATGTTTACTTAGGAGAGTCTTAACACTAGGTTCTAAAGTTCCCTCTGTCTACCCTACTACGTGCGGAATACAGCGTGAGTGAGTTACATATTACTTAGGTGTATTTTAAAAGAGTTTTTTTTTATCACTATTACCCATATATAACACTACGATACGAGCATGACCGTTATGTTGGAAGAGATGACCGATGCGTTCCCATCTTTTAAAGCCATCTTTAAATTATATTCGACTATGCGTGTTGTCGTTGCCCCCGTCGCGTTATGAATTAGTTTTTTCACCGCGTCTTCTTTGCTTCCGCTATAGTTCGCAGCTTTCGGTGTGTAGCGATATTGTTGCGACGGCGTACGAAACGCTACCATGCAGCTGCAGCTTAACCGTTTTGGTATTTACATCCACAACAGTCACGCTGATCAGGCTTTCAAGCCAGATTCTCTACCCTATCCTGATCGGTCATTTTTTCTGATCCTGGGTAAACGTGAGGTAAAGAGTGTGAGATTTTTTCTTTTTAGAGATTTCGCTGGTGTTATCCTTGTATCCTTAATAGAAAGGGAAAGTATTGCCCTCTTAGAGAAGTATTTACCAGGATATACTTCTCGTAGCGTCCATGGGATTTCTGTAAGAACACAAGCGATTCATATTGATGTGCATTTATAGCGGTCTGCGGTACAGCATTGTATATTAATATATATTTAGAATGAAAAATATCAAAATAAACTATTTTTATTCTGCTGCTGGGAGCTTAAAATTTCACAGTAACAATACGTTGTACGATTATTAAGTTCTGAGTGTAATATATAGAGTGTAAAATAGATACAGGCACTGGTACCTTCATAATTTATGAATTCAATGTCTGTTCTCCCTCTTCCCACATAGAAGTGACGTTACGCCAACAGTCGCGAATCATGTATAATTTGTAGTTGCTCTTGTATCCTTTACAAAAAGAAAATGCTAAGTTCAATTTTGGACACGTGCCTAATGCAACACCAAAAATATTGCTTTCTACTGTAGCTGTAGATTTCAGTAATAATTATAAATAATGTGCTTTGTCTGTCAGGTTTATATTGAAATATGAATGCACTTAGATTTCGATGTCGATATCGATTTTTCAATATTGTCTCCATACAATGGTTCATAAATAATCTATGCACGGTCATTTACAGGTCACATTGAATTAGGAATTTGTGTAGAATATTTTATTTTTTTGTCAATAAACAATAAGTATAAATATATATAAATCTTTTTCGGATACTTTATGCCTAAGTTTGCCAATAAAAAGTACTGCTTGAGAAACAGTGTGCATGTAAACACTTATGTAAGCAGTATGTACATACTTTTGACTTTTGAGAGTGACGAGCACTCATTGTACTCTTCCAACGCTCGCAATCCTTTTCTCCCTTTGTTGACTTTCTGTAAAGTTATAGTCATGTGTACCTCGAGCTTATAATGACATTTAAATAAAATATATATCGATATTAAACATTGCTTAAATTTTATCGGTAATATTATGAAATATATGATTAATAGTTTATTAATAAGGCAAGGAATAAAAATAGAAAATGGATAGGTATTGTTGGTTACATTCGACACATTAATAACTATTATTAACTGTAAGTTGTTTCGTTGTTACCTCGACCAAAATAGTCTTTATTTTTTTTAAATTACACAATGCACATCGTAATATATTTATAAAAAATATTTTTTATTCCACTTATGAAAAGACTTGAAAATATCGCTTTTAGTTCCTGGTGTCAGGGACAAAATATCCTATTCTCTCTAGCGTAGGACTCCTGATGGGAAATCAATGGTGATATAGTCACCAATAATCCGTAGGTGAGGGAGGGTGCTTAATATGCTATTTTTGTAATTCTCAATAATAATGCATAAAAATTGGCTTACTTTTTCGGCACAGGACTCTCCTATTGATTGTTAAAGAACGCGATCCTGAGCTTGTTTGTTTCAAGTCCAAATTAAAAAATATATTTTTTTACCAAGTAAAATGTGATTTCTTTTATGCTCGTAATTGGACCATAACTAGTAGTTCTAGTTATTTGAAGCCTACTTGATGTTTGCTTACATTAAATTTCGAATTCGAAAACGATTTCCAAAAAGTGTTCGCTTCTATTATTGCTTCCATACACTCGGATAATGAAAGATCTATCCATCGTTTTAAAATTGCAGCTTATTATGTTAGAAAGAATTTTATTTTATTCTTATATATATTTAATATCTATAGGCTTTTAATATGTCAAAGTACGAATTGAAACGTTATATATGTATAGACAATTAATTATTAAATTCGAACAAAAAAGAATATCAACGCTACTTTTTTTGTTTTACCATTTCTTAGTACATGAAGCAAGCAAAAGAATAAAAAAACAAACATTTTCAATCCTTGAATATCCTAAAATCATAGTCATTGGTCATTTTTAACTTTAATTTATTAAACTAAGCTTTAATTACCCCTTGATTACAATTTCTAGAAATAATAACACAAATATCGTAATCTACTTTTGACTTGATTGGTACTAAAATCAATACTAATAACACTAATAACACTATATTTATGATTATCTCTAATCTCATAATCTGCAGTTTCCTATAAGAGAAGACCTGTCTTCCGTAACTGAACAAGTAGCGTTAATGAATCGTTTGCATTAAACGAACTTTGTCATGTTGTCGACGAACTAACGGGTGGTTAGAATATTTAGGAACACTAGAATGTTTAGCTTTATCATAAAAAAATATCATTTTCATTTCCCGACGTTTTTCATAACCCAATTTTCATCTAAATTTAATTACTGATCTAAGGTAATATATATAACTAGATATTTAAATACGTAAACAAATTAAATTCAGTTCACCGTACAAAAAAATTGAGTTCTGTCGTGGTGAAAAAACGCAAGCGTGCGACTGTAATCGACAGGTTGTGGGTTCAACCTCCACTGAAACGAAATATTTAATATTTTCATTTTAAATATTTAATGTTTTTACTTCTTCGCTGTGGTACAAGTCAGAACGCGGCGTTGAGTTCCGTCACTCAACACACAATGCCTTAAATTCGGCGGAAAGTGGGAAACAGTAGTGAAACGAAATGTATTAACACCAGGTTCCCAAGTTTCCCTCTGCCTACCCTGTCATGTGCGGGATACAACGTGGAGCTGAGTACAAAAAATATATAGCGGTTCCATACAGAGATATTTTAGCCAAATAATACACTCAAACCTGCATGATAGAATTAGATAAAAATAATATATTAGACCTCTCTTTACCTGAAATTATATTTTTATTATCCAACCTTAATTGTTTCATTAACTATATCTCAATATCTATTGAGATACTATTATTGGAAGATAAAGGCTTATATTGGTAATAAAAATCCAATTTTACTCCGAGGCAGGTATCGCATTCTCATGTAATTTTAACTTCTACAGAATAGTTAAGACATCCGCACGTTGTCTAAGTGGAGAACTTCGCCGAGTATTATGATACTGTAAGACTTTTGTATAAACTAGCGAGTGGAAGTAAGCTCCGAAGTATTAGTAGGTATGGGTTATAACTTAACTTAATGTTGGCGGATACGTGCTGATAAAAATATCTATCTTAAGCTACTGCACGTATAACTTTACTAATATTCATCATACCAAAAATATATTTTCGTAATGTTACGGACACAGTTATTTGCTTAATTAGTACAAATGGCTATGGTATCGATTTCTACTTAGGGATTTCCCTTAGTAGAAATCGATTTCATAATTGCGGCCTGTCGTGGCGCAGCGGCATAAGCGTGTGGCTGTAAACGATAGGTTGTGGGTTCGAACCCACTCGAGGAAATGAAATATTTAATATTTTCAAATTAAATATTTAATGTTTTCATTTATTCGCTGTAGCAACAAGGTAAAGCGCGGCGTTGAGTTCCGCCACTTAACACACATTGCCTCAAATTCGGCGGAAAGTGAGAAATGGAAGTGGAAATTGTTTGATGTCTAAAAAACGAAGCTTATAACTTCTTATTTTGATATTTGAATTTAAATTTGAATTTGGGACGGAGTGTTTTAATACTAGGTTCCCAAGTTCCCTCTGAAAACACCCAATCCCTCTGCCAACCCTGCCTCGTGCGGGATATACAGTGAAGCTGAGTGAGTAAGTGATTCCATAATCATTTCTCAATACTCGAATACGTAATATATTTATCTATAATATATCCATAGTCATTTGACTATAGATTAATTATTTTACTTATTCTCTTTCTCAGCTTCACTGTATGTATCCCGCACGAGGCAGGCTAGGCAGAGGGAACCCGGGAACCTAGTGTTAAGACACTCCGTTCCACTTCCGTTCTCCACTTTCCGCCGAATTTGAGGCATTGCGTGTTGAGTGGCGGAACTCAACGCAGCGCTTTGCCTTATTACCAGAGCGAAGAAATGAAAACATTAAATATTTAATTTGAAAATATTAAATATTTTATTTCCTCGAGTGGGGATACGGATTCAGAATCTGTCGGTTACAGTCACTCCCTTGTGCCGCTGCGCCACGACAGGCCTCTCAATAAATCTATTTTACTTATTAATTTTCTATTTTTAGATAATAGTCCTAATAATTAGATATTGTCGTAAACAGTGTGAAAAAAAAAAGTTTTATAAAGAATATTGTGAGTTTTAAAATTTATAACTGTTGACTACTATCTTTTTTTTTTTTTTTTCTACAATTTTCAATCAAATTATTTTTCACATAAAAATATTACTGGCTCGTAAAATTGAATACGATGTTATTATTTGGTTATTCTTTACAGAACATTTACGCTCTTCGATAGGATATACTAAAGGATATTACGTCAGCGTCATTACCTCCTACAGCTTTCACAACACTTCAGAGTTTTATTTTATTACATTTTAGGGACGTTAGTGGGAAATCTTTGCCAGAAAATTTTTTCAACGTCTGTGGTTTGCTTACTTTATATGAACGACTAAGCTGTTTCAATACGAGACAATTTTATTGTATTTAATGTTTATTGAACCAGGCGTTTTCTGAATTAAATTTGATATATTATAAATTTGCGATGAATCGGACTTGATTTATTACATGTTTACGAAATGAATAGTAATTAATAACTACCATAGTTTATTTTAGTTTTTGTTACATCACATTGTTTTATTTATTACATTCTAGGCTTATCGTGGCGCACGATGGTGGCACAGGCGTGTTACTGTAAACGCCAGATTTTGGCTTCGATCATCACCCGAGAAAACGAAATATTTAGTGGTTTTAAATTAAATATTTAGTGGTTTCATTTCTTTGCCCTGATAATAAGGCAAAGGGCAGCGTTGTGTTTCGGCAATCAACACGCAGTGCCTTAAATTTGGCGGATGGTGGAGAACGGAATGGGGTGTCTTCACACGAGGTTCTCAAAGATAAAGAAAAAAAAAGAAGTATTACATCATAAAAGTGGAATAATTCTACATAAGTCTAGTTAAATATTATAATCATAAAATATTACAGACCTTAAGATTATTAGTACACCACGATTAGGTAAACCGAGTATTTATCTTTAAGTCATTCCAAATGTTGTTACTAGTATGTGACAACATTTGGAATTACTTAAAGGTAAATACTATGGTAAGTACCCTATTTTAGAAAAAGCTTGTTCTATTAGAACAGAAGTATATACTGTTTTAAGTTACATTTTGTATTATATCTACATACGATCTTAGCAGATATATAAACAAAAGCTCAAACACTCACTAAATCCATCAAAATGACACGGAAACATTACAATTGTCAGTGGCGAGTCGTATTCAATTACAGGTGCGCTTACGCGGTGATGACAGCGACGGCATGAGTTATGGCAGTTGCGGTAAGTTGTAGACGCTCCTTACCACCGGTGACAGTTTCACAAGGATACATTTTATGACACTTGTTTTCCTGAAGGTTATTGCAGACGTGCGAAATATATTACCTTCAAAATATATTTACATACAGGTGTATATGAAAACAATTATCTTTCGTAAGCAAACAATTCACTTTGTAATGTACGGCCTTGAGCATTGATTCAATTTTATCTTTTTAGTTAGTAGTTTCTCCAATATCATTAAAACCACAAAGAAGTACGCATTCGGTTCGTATAATGCCAAAGTATAATGATAGTAAATATATAGAAAACTTTGTCGATAGACTCATTAGAAACAAATTACCGTTAAAGACAGTTGCGGTGCAGTGACACATGCGACTGTCAACGTGACAGATGGTTAATTCCTGGTCGAGGAAATGAAATATGAATTAAATATTTTTAATTCCTTGTTCCAGTAATAAGGCAAAATGTAGAGTTGCATTCCGCCACTCAACATACACACACACGCGTTAATGAGTACGGAATAAAGTCTGAAATTAAAAATATTACTGTCACTAGATTACTTATAATACATATTTTTTACATTTCAATAGTATTAGTAATCCAAAACAAAAAAAAAACTTTCAACGTCTTATTTAATATCTACTTATTATTAAGTTAGTAGCCTTTATATTAAATCATATTATGTTACTTTAATATTTGTAAGATACGTGATAAACTGAAATGCTAAAGTAAAATCAAACTGCAATAAATCTTGGGCTAATATTGAAAAGTAGCTCGCAAGAAGCGCTGTAAAATATGCTTTAGGTACCACTATGTAGTAGAAGGAATACTTAAGTGGATTTCGATGAAGCTTCTAAGTCTTTTAAACAAGTATCGGAAAATAGATACTTGACGTCCGTTTAATTTATTTTTATTAGAAAATGTTATTGTACTAGTGATTATATTTTCTAAACAGTTGACGCGACGTAGTTCGACGCTTTTTTCATAAAACCGTCTCCGTCCTTCCGTGTCTCCTTTGCGTAAACCTACGCAAGCTACGCAAAAGATGTGAGGCTACCGAAAGTAATCTTTTTCATAATGATGTCTTTGATTTTCGCGATTGTTACACATTTTAAATGAAACACTTTTAACCGGATTAATCGCGTATATTGATGTGTCTACCCGTGACCACGGACTACTGTAAAGTGTTCGAAACATCGGGATTCCAAAAAACATGTTGAACAATCAACATACGCGATTAATCCGTTTAAAAGTGTTTCATTTAATCATTTTCATGTTTTTCAAGTAACAACAAATAAACGGTTATTCGAAATTATTTTAAGCAACTTAGGATTGGTCCTTGTCATATCAATGAGATAAATAAGTTGTGCGTTTTATGTAGACTAAAACTGCCTTTTACAATATATAAAATGAAAAGGATATTTTGAAATATATTAAAGTTATAAAATATGAGTGCAGAAGAATCGTTGCGTCGAGCGTAGGTACGCTATACGAGTATCGGGTCTCAGCGCATACATAGCGTGTATTTATAATATCGATATCTATATTAATTATTATAAAGTATTTTAATCTGAAAACCCATTGGTTTGGATTGATAAAAATAATGTGTGTGAGCCAGCCCATTTATTGAAAAAGGCTATATGTTATTAGTTATTTCCGTTAGATCACGTGGCTGAAGCTGCGAGCAAAAGCTAGTAAATAATAAGTATAGATAGGTTTTATAAAAAATTAAAACTTGATGCTTAGCTAACTTTAAATTATAATGAAATTGCCAGATATTAAATTTTCCAATTGAATTATAGATCGATATCTCAGTAGTAAAAAGTGAAAATACTGAAAATATACATTGCTCAAATATTCTACGGTAATAAAATTAGTTCAACAATAAAATTTTCTGTTTAAATTTATCGTTTATTATGAGGCAAACAGTTTTTATTACATTTTTTTCACTTTTCTTGCTTTAATAAACATTATTATAATAAGAAAAGACTATTGAATTTTTTAAGTATATATGAACTATAAAAAAATATAAATGATTATATGAAATAATTATTAAATTATTGGCTGCTCATATAAATCTTGACGTACGTCCACCCAATGTCTCAAATTCGGCAGAAAGTCGGGAACCGAACGGAGTATCTTAATACTAAGTTCCCAAACTCCCTATTTGCATAAACTAATTATCCAATTATCACAAACCACCCCTAAACCTTTACAAATAAGGCTTTAGATTAAAAAAAAAACAATTAGATTCATCCATTTAAGAGCTATGGTGCCACAAGCAGACACAGACAGAAAAGTCAAAATTACAACCGCCCCATTTCCGAGGATTAAAATAATCAGAAAAATATTGCAATGATTGAGTCTAATGGTAGGGAGAAAATCTAAAATTTTCTCAAGACGAGCCGGATAATGAGTCACAACGCGGCAAATTGCTGGCGTAGCCTACCATGCGACTCGTAGAAAATTAAAATTGTTTACTTTGATAAACCGATACATATTTGCACGGAGGTTAATATGGTTATACAATGTAAAATATGTATGTTTTCAATTTTAAAAAATACGATAGGAGTGTAAAATACATAATGTAATCAATATTTCATGAATAAATATGTTTCGAATAGTACGCTTCGTTAAATAATTCTAAACTAAAATAAAGAATGTAAAACTACATTATATACGTAAGTGTACCTAAAATATTTTGTAATAAAACAATGACGTCATCAAATAATGAAGTTTGGCATGCAAAGCCAGGCAGGCTAAGCATGGCTTAGCATGTGGTGAAGCTCCCCTTTAAATGTACTTTTAAAATATTTTTGAATTATGTCCTGTTCAGCCTTTTCTTCATCGTAAAATTATATTTATATATGTTTAAAATACAAAATACATATGTAACACGGAATAGAAAACAGTATAACAAAAATAAAATGCCTAAAATATTTCAATTACCACCCACTGTTAACATAATCCAATATCCGATTCAATTTACATGGAAAGCGATAAATTGTAAACAGAAAATGGTAGTTCAGAATATTCATGAGGTTTTCACAGCTATTCTCAATACCTGCCATTGGTCACATGCCATTGGACAGTGATTTACAATAATATATTTTTTTATTGATGAGCTTTCGTTAAATCGGGGAAGTGATGCATTCGATTCAGTATATTAACGTACACGATTCATTTATTTTAAGCTCATGTGGTTTGTACTTGCGGGTAGCAAATTTATTTATTGGTTCTGCGATATTTAATATTTTACTGTTAGTATTAAAAAAAACATTATGTGAGCACTACATTGGGATATTGTATGACCATAAAAATGTAGATATTAAATGTCTAAAATGTGTTATATTATTATTATAATGTTCAATACCCTTATAGTTTACTATTCAACTAACATCATAAATTTTAACCCCATAAAACTAATATTGACGTAGTTGGGATTCCGATCGTAGCTGGTTTCCGCATAGCCTCTTCTGATATTCTAACGATGAGGATACTTCACGCTATTTCAATAAAAGCTATGGTTCTTCAAATATAAAATTAAGTAACCGCATATTTTAAACAGAATTTATTATAATATATTATTCGTTTTCAATTCACCTCAGTAGGATTTGAAACTTGTTAATAACTACTTATTTAGTAAAATAAATATTTGGAATCAAATAATTATTTTAATTTTAAATGAAATAAAGTTTCAACAAAACGGTAAGATTTTTCAAATGAGCCGACCAACTAATTTACAGGAAAACCGTATACTCTTTGCACGATAACTATGTAAATTGTGAATTGTCCATATATCATTGTATAAGTCATGTCAATAGCTACACTAGTGACTACTAAAAAGATCGTGTTATTCATAAGGACGTGTTATTTATCATACTAATATTACCATGAGAATGGAAGTCGGCCCATCCATCATTATCGCGAGCCCCTTTCACGCTCAGAGACTAGAAACCCTACACTTAAGTATAAAGGCAATAAAGAATATACGTACACGGGAAATTGTCGGGATGTCTTTAGATGAAACTGTATAATGTAATATACGGATGTTTTATATTTGAAAAGCGGGTTTTTAAAATGATATTTCAATATTATTGAAAAATTCAACTTATATAAAATAACTATAATAATTTTAGCTCTTGAATAATATAGCAAATTACTTTTATATTCGATGTGCATATAACACTTTGAACTGTTGTAAAAATATTGAGAATATTCTCTACAATATTTGTAGTGCATACGTACATATTACAATTTTTTTTTACAATTTTTACTATCAATACTCATAATAAATCTGTAACTGATCTCTCTCTCTCTCTCTCTGTATACATGAAAGATATATTTTAACAAATCTTATAGGGGACGTATATTAATGTAATAACATCCAAAATAATGTTTTTTATCAATTTTTATCTTATTATCTGATTGACTGTGCGCTAATCTCAGAAACGACAAAGACTGTGCGCTAATCTCAGAAAGTCAACATAAATAAACATTATCTGTAAAACAATTACGTAAATATATGCTATAATGGATATTGAAGCCTACGAGCGTGATCTGTGCTAATGGATATGAATAAAAATTTACAACTTGCAAATGCCCTCTATTCTGTTAAGCTTCATCTCAATTAAAACCCTATTATCTACTCGATTCGTGGGCGCCATGTGGTCCGAACTGCTTTCATAAATATAACATTTGTAGTCGACGTGCCAATTTAATGTGAAAAAATGTAAGATGCTTTTTATTATAATGATAATATTATTTACGTTGGTAATAATAAACCCGCAGCTGTTGGAGAGTGGCGACCTCACGAAGCTGAGTCCTCCAGAGGGAAATTGTAATCTATCCACCGCCTTTGGCTTGCCTTTATTGGCCACCAGAGCAGATTGGAAGAAGTATATGCTCGAAAGCGTGGAAGTGCTCAATCTGTGTAATAGCGTGGAACCTGCTTGTCAGTTTCGTGTGACGGTAAAATCGGTGCACATCTCTCTACTGTTAAAATTACGCCGCTTTGGAGGAATCCATCTGGTGGGAGGTGAGTCGCCATACGACTTACGGACGTCTGTTAGTCTCTTTTAATAGCCCAGTTACGTCCCAAATTTATTCTGTAGTCCCAATTTAGATTTCCATATTTTCTATAGTTCCTACGGATTATCCGTTGACCGTTGACGATCTCTAGTGAATTACCTTTGTTTACTCACAGATAAAATATTGCAATATTCTTTAGAGAAAATTAAAATATTTTACAATGATGCAGTAGCCAGGATCCACGTGTTGGACCTGTGTATTCATGCAAACCTTCCAAAGGACCAGGTTCATTTGAACCCGAGAATTGTTATAGAGAAATATTATAATAATATAGCTTTTTATTCAGCAATCTGCTGGCAAAGTCTAAATCTGCCAGTTTGTTAACGCCTCTTGCAACCTTTTCCATTTCGCTCGTTTCTGAACTTGTTCCACGCAATTCCTGCTATTTTCCTGATATCATCATATCTTTTCTCGTTCACTAACAAACTTTGTCTTGACCTTTGAAGATGTGCCCTACCCATCTAGATCTAAGTATATTTTTTATTATAATATTAATAGCCTTGTTTCTGATTACATCAGAAACACGATTAGAGCAACAAGTCAAGTCCTTAGAGTCCATGATTGACTGCCGTTCATGAAGATGGGTAATATACATGTGTTAAATAGTTAGTAGTTCTTTATCTTCCTTAGCTTCTTTTAGCTCCAATACCTCTACCAGCCATTAGTAGTTTGTTTATTATTCAACTTCTTTTGCATAAAATCTTGTTGAGTTTTGAGCTGCCACAAATAAATATTTTCATCGGTGTAATTTATTTCCTTAGTTGTATTGTACTTTTGTTTCCATTTGTCATTTGCTCTGGTTTAATTTTAGTTTTAAGCTACCCTATAACTGTCGCACACAAGTTCTCTTATCATTTTATATATATCTTCTGAAGTTTTAGTAAAAAGTACAATGTCATCAGCGAAATTCAAATGCGTTAACATCGTACCTTTGGTATAAATCTCAAGAAACTCTCAATTACGTTTTTTAAAAATTTGTTCCAGTATCGCAAGAATAATTATGGTGACATAGGGTCCTCGCCTTGTTTTACGCTTTTTTCGACTTTAAATGAAGAGATTTCCTTCGCCAGTTGTTGTGCTATAACTGTAAATGTATTTTATTATTCTTATGTATTTATTTGAGGTATTGCCTACTCAATGGCGGAACCCAACTCCGCGCTTTGTGATTATGTTATTATGTGATAGATTGTCTCCTTTGCAAAAAATATACATCTTCAATTATGTCTACTAAGGCATGATTGAGGATGTATATTTTTTGCTTTCTCAATAATGGTCTCCGATTCGAAGGGTTTATTTAAATCAGAATCCTTTCCTCATCTCCCCCTTTTCTTGCTTCCCAACTATTACTGTCTTTTCTACGTTTTAGCCATTGTAGTGACCATTTTCCTTATACTTATTTCAATACATAATAGACAACGTCCTTTTTATTCTTCTAATTCTCTTTTAAAATTTAACTTAAAAGACACCTAGAAACTGAACTGCAAAAAGTACGCTGACTCTGTGTCGATTACATTTTGGACAATTTTCCAGAGTCTGTTAATTTTGTGAATATCGCAGTTTGCTTTTATCTTTTTGCCTCTACCATCTTCTCATCTGCAGCTCATGTACATACCACTAGAAAATACTCTATTCAGGATTGGATACATTTTAATCTTTGATGTGATCAGGAATGCTTTGATTCTGCCAATCGTTGAATATCTGCCAAGAAGTCATATGTAATCTGTATGACTATGGAAAATTTTATTAATTACAAACGCAGAGACGTCAAATTTAGAAAGTTGACTAGGAAAAAGCACTTGGATGGGTCAAGATTTAAGAATCCCTTAATCCTAGTTATCCACAGGCCACTTCACTTGTATGGACAAATTTTAACAGATTTTGCCGTTTTCTTACCTATGTTTTCAGTCCTGATAACCCTTTGTTATGGCGCAGCTTTGGTTAGCTAACTAATTGGTTCCTCTTTTTCTACCATCTCATGATTTATGTGTTTCAGAACTCATTAAATCTTCGAATAAAATTGACGTTTGATTTTGTCCGAAAAACTCAAAAATATTTTAACGGATTTTAGAGACTCTATCCTAGGTGAGGATAGCATTTCATACTCTTTCATTGCTAGACTAAGCTATATTTTTTTAAGTATCATATTTCAATCAGGTAATATTCCACTACCTTGAAAATCCTAATTGTTTTTCCCATCCTTAAACCTGGTAAATTTCCTCCAGATTCCGATTCCTACAGACACATTGCCTTTATCAAAAAGTGTGGAATTATGCTTCAGAAAGGAGTTAAGTACCACGGATAGTGTTACTGTTTTACCACAGAGATTCGACGAGCTTGTACCAACGGAGAGTATCTAGTTGGAGATTTTCTAGATAAGGATTTTGATATATGATAATGTCTTTCCTCCAGTACTCAGGCATAAACTGCAGCAGACGAGTATTCCGCTGAGGTTGCTCATTTCATTTGTAATATGCTAAATGGGAAATCGCTATCTGTAAAACATCTGTTTCGCTCGCTATCTGTAAATCACCTCTTAGTCCTCTGTTGTAGAACGTATGCACCTATGACCTCGAATCGTCTCTCAATAGCTTTTGTAATATACTTCAGTACACTGATAACATCGTCGTTTCTCCAGCCTTATCCCTACCTAATCGGCTTAGCTTTATAAATAGTGAAATATCGGACGGTCGTACTCAAAAAATAGAGTAACCCTTGGTTTCGAAATTTATTGTGATAATAAAACTATGATATTAGCAGATAATGATGAATTCTTAGGCATGATCCTTGATCAAGACTGAACGGAATTACTTATGCTGAACATGTCCGCAAAACAATTGAAAAAGGTAATAACTTTAAGAGCTGTGTCTAGTGTGTGGTAGGATACAAACTCTTACACTTGTTTTTAAAAACGAATATATAATGCTATAATTTGTAGTCATATTAACTACAGTTTATTTGCTCTAGACTCCCTTAATATAGTTACTATTGACAAACTTAATAGAATTCAGTACAATTGCCTACAAATAGCTTTAGGTGCAATGAAGTCCTCCTCCTATCGATCCATCGTCTAGCTTTGGCTGTAAAGTTAAAATGCTACAGCTTTCTTCCCATCCCTTGTGGTTTAAGCTGTTTGAGTTAGCTGATCTTATTTCTCGTGGCAAGCCACTTCCCAACTTGCTTATTAGTTTCAGCTCCCTACCTCACCCTCTGTCACGCTGTACTTCTAATCTTTTATTCTGTACGCTCTATAAGGCTCTCGTAAATTATAAGGGAGCTGATGACACTAAGATAAGGTAAATGAAAATTGATCATAGCCTTGTCATTACCGATGCATAAACTTTCAAAGGAAAGCTGTGTTTGTGCAGCACGCTGGATACCAAAATTCAAAATTATATTACAATATAAATGTCCTTCCACATCATCAATTTTTAATGGTGAGGCTGTTGATTTGTTAGACGTTATCCGGTTAACATAGTTAATAACGCCCACCCAGAAAGCAAGGCTTTCTTAATACCAAAAAAAAAATGTTGTAAAGAGAAATCGTTTCCGTAGTGAACTAAGGCGTTCAATTATTTCAAAATTTTCTTGAATTCAAATTTAAAAGGTTTGGTTGTTACTTTGGCATGGATTCAAGGGCCTTCAGTGGGAAAGAATCTGCATATTCTGGCGCAAAATAAGCCACCCAGTGTGGTAATTTGAATCACTTTTTTATTTCGGCCTACAATTTGTAGTCCCTTGCATTAACTCATCTGGATGTAATTGTATATTTCTCATAACTAGCACTTTGTGCTATGTATATAATATATATTTATAAGTGAAAGCCGGACCCGCCCGGATTCGATCAATTTGAGTACTGTATTCCCGTTAAAAGTGTTTTAAATTAACAAACTTATGGTTGCCGGCATATGCACTAATTGTATGAAATTAAGTAAAATTATTTGCACCACTTAGTAAAACCTTCATTTGTACTGAAAATTCACACTTTAGTCAAGTTTCATTCAATTGTAGATCCACAGTTAAAAATCAGTACAGGAAATATTAATAAATTAAAGTTAAAGCTTCAGCGCCCTGAAAAAGATCTTCAACGCGACGATGTATGATTTTTTTTTATAAAATTTAACGCCTTTACAATTAAGGTTATAGAAACTGAGTTTTATATAAAATAAAATAATGATACAAAATAAGTTTCAATGTTGTCTAAGGAAAAATTGCTATCATGATATTTAATTATTTCTTCAATTATATATTAAGTGGGTTTATTGTTCTCTTTTGTGTTACAGTCATTTACTTAAAAAAGATCTGTTTAGCAAGTGAAATACATTGTTTCGCTTGCGTTTGTTTTGGTTGACACACGTGCTAGTGAGAGTTTATTATTTCAGTGTATTATTTTTTCATTGTACATAGTGGAAACAATATATAATAGTGTAAATAGATCTTACTAACAAGGTGATTAGTTATAGTAAGTGTTTGTGTTGTTTTATAGACTAAGTTAGTTATATTTTACAGTTAGGTTAGGTTATTTTAAGATGGATCCTGATCCCCCACCTGACCCCCCTGATCCTGGGGGAGGTTCTATTAATAAGATAGTATCCAGAAAAAGACAAGGAGAGGACACACCTCCTAGTCAAGATTTAAATTGTATTAAAAAAACTATAATTGATCCATCCACCGCCACTCCCTCTATTCAAAATGTTTGGATTCACCCGTCTATGTCTGAATCCCCAAAATCATATATTAGTTCTGACAAAGGACCCTTTATTGTGTATGTGTCAAGGGAATCTCCTGACCCTTCTGCAGGGACATCTATAAGAGCCATTAAGTTTGGTCAATTCCTCCATACTAATAAAATCAGTGATATTGTCAATGATGGAGTTAAAAATGTTGGTCGCAATAAAATCAGTGTCCAGTTTACTTCTGCTGAAGCAGCGAATAAGTTTTTAAGTAATCCTGTCCTCAATCTATGTAAATATGTTTGTGCAATCCCAACATTTAATATCACAAGGATGGGAATTGTAAAGGGGGTTCCCGTTGAATGGTCGCTGGAAGAATTTGTTGGCTCACTAACATTCCCTACTGCTTGTGGGGAGGTTATAAAAGCGAGACGTATGAACCGAAAGAATGTGAGTGAGGGTGCAGTTACATGGGTCCCCACTCAGACTGTGGTTATTACATTACGTGGCCAACAATTGCCTGAAAGAGTTTTTTTCGTATAAATCAGTCCTTAATGTCGAACTTTATAAATACCCAACCATCCAATGTCTTAATTGCTGTCGTTTTGGCCATCTGAAATTACAGTGTAGATCGAAGCCAAGGGGCTATAAGTGCTCCCAGGATCATACTGGCGAGGCATGTGACACCATAAAGGAAAATTCTACCTGCATCCATTGCACATCGAAACATTTCGCAACTGATAAAGGGTGCCCTGAGTATGTAAGACGACAGAACATTAAGGCTATTATGACACAGGAGTGTATATCTTATATGGAAGCATCTTCTCGGTTTCCGTCTATTCAACGCTCCTATGCAGATGTTGCTAAGGAGATGTTCTCCCCACTCATTTTCCCGCTTTCCCAAACCCAGCAAAGCAGATCCCTTGTTAGTCCTACTAAATCTTACCGTAAGACAGTCTTCCACTCTCCCCGTCCCCGCGCTTCTTTGGCAAAGGAATTTGATAAACAAGTTTACCAGTCCATCACAAGTAGTTGCCCCTCTCCCCTTCTTAATGGTTGTTGCCTTAGTCAAGAGGCTGCCATTTCAACAGAATCTACTAAAGATCTGTTAATGGCTCTTACCGACACTCTCGTGAACATTAATTATCTCAACTGCTGATGAACTCCCAATACCATCCAACGTTGCCCAAAAACTACTTAAAATTTTCCAAATCCTCAACAATGGCCCCACTAAGCTTCCTACAGTGGAATAGTAAGAGTATTCGTGCCAAAAAGCACGAATTAATTCATATTGTTTCACTGTATAATCCTGTCATTGTTGCCCTCTCAGAAACATGGTTGGTGCCTGAATCCCCTTTCAGGGTGCCAGGTTTCGCCTGTTTAAGGGAGGACAGAAATGACGGGTATGAACGTAGTGCTATCCTTATCCAGCACTCCTCTCCTTATTCCCGTATGTCTCTTCCTATTCACAGTCAACAGATTAATGCTGTTGCTGTGAGAGTCCTTGGTATTTCCTTTCTTTCTGTGACTATTCCTCATCCTTCTACTCCCACCTTCCTAGAGCTTAAGGCTATTATTTCCTCACTCCCTACCCCTGTGCTTGTCCTGGGTGATTTTAACACTCATCACACTCTGTGGGGGTGTTATTACTGTGACGGATTTTCTCCTTCGTTGGTAGACATGATTGATGATGTTGATCTATGCATTCTCAATGGTGGTTCACCGACTCGTAGGGTTAATTCTTATCAGTATCCTAGGACAGCTATTGATCTTTCTTTATCATCTCCCTCTATTGCTTCCCTGCTCTCATGGTCTGTACTCCCATCCACCTATGGCAGTGACCATTACCCTATTTTGATGAATTTAAATAATAGACCTTCCACTTCTCCCACTCCTTCCCTGCTTTGTAAATATAATTTAAAAAAGGCCCACTGGAAAGAGTTCGCCGACTCTGTGGATTGCATGTTGGGCAATCTTCTTGAGTCTGGTAATTATGAGAATGTCGTAGTTTATTATGATCGGTTTGTCTCTGCCCTTTTATCTGCGGCCGACTTACATATCCCTAAAAAACACTCCATTCAGAATTGGATGCATTTCAATCCCTGGTGGGATCAGGAATGCTCTGATTCTGTCGATCGGCGAACATCTGCCGAGGCGTCATACGCAGCCTGTACGACGATAGAAAAGTACGTTGAGTATAAACGCAGTTAGGCGAAATTTAGAAAGTGCATATGGAAAAAGAAAAAAATTGGTTGGTTAAATTTTTATGAATCCCTTAGTCCTCGCTCTTCTTCTTCTCTGGTGTGGACAAATGTTAAGAGATTCCGCCGATCACTTAACTTTGTTTGTAGTCCTTATTCCAATAACCCTTCTATATGGCTCAACGATTTTGCGAACAAATTGGCCCCTCCTTCTGTACCAACCCTTGATCTTTTTATATCCACGCCGGTTGTTTCCTCAGAGAAAATGGAACTTCCTTTTTCCTTTGATGAACTTAAAAAAATCTTAACGGATTTAAAGGACACCTGCCCAGGAGAGGACGGTGTTTCTTACTCATTTATTACAAAATTAAATATAAAATCGAAACAATTTTTTTAAATTTGGTAAATAAAATATTTCAATCAGGCATTATCCCCAGCTCATGGAAATCCCAAATTGTTATCCCTATCCTCAAACCTGGAAAATGTCCTTCTAACCCTAACTCTTATAGACCCATTGCCCTAGTATCTTTCGTTATCAAAAATTGTTGAACGGCTTTTGAAAAATTGACAGGAATGGATAGTGGAAAGCAGATATATCTTAGCGTCCTCTCAGTTTGGCTTTAGAAAGGGGTTAAGTACTATATATAGTCTCAGTGTTTTTACTACAGATATTTGACGAGCTTTTGCCAAGTGAGAGTATCTAGTTGGTGTTTTTCTAGATGTTGCATCTGCGTACGATAATGTCCTTCTTCCGGTGCTCAGGCAGAAACTGCATCAGCTGAGTATTCCGCCAAGGTTGTCCCATTACATATGTGATTTGCTGACCGGTCGCTCGGTATCTGTAAAATATTCACTCCTTACTGCCCCTCCCAGACTTGTCTGGAAGAGCCTACCTTAAGGTTCAGCTCTTAGTCCTCTGCTATATAATATATGTACTCATGACCTCGAATAATCTGTAAATAATTTTTGTAACATCCTTCAGTATGCTGATGATATCGTCCTCTATTACAGCTCAAATTCGGTAGAGGACATAAACTATCGTTTAAATACTGCTTTGCACTATCTTAACCAGTGGCTTTCTAATTATGGCTTGGCTTAATCTATTGATAAATGTCAAGCTGTAGTATTTACTAAAAATAAGATTATTCCAAATTTTAATATTTTGTGTAATAACATTCCTATACACTTAACGGAAAATGTTAAATTTCTTGGTATGGTTCTCGATAAACGATTGAACGGAGTTGCCCATGCTGAATATCTCAGCAGAAAGTATGAAAAAGGCATTAATGCTCTGAGAGCTGTGTCTGGTATGTGGTGGGGTGTACACCCGTATACTCTTAAACTACTGTATAACGCTATAGTTCGTAGTCAAATAGACTAGGGACTATTTGCTTTAGACTCTTTTAATAAAGTAGCTACTGAAAAGTTGAACCGAGTCCAATATAAATACCTCCGGATTATCCTAGGTGCAATGAAGTCTACACCCACCAATGCAATGCAGGTGGAGTGTGTTGATCCCCCTCTTCTTATTTGCCGACAATTCCTTGCTGACCGATTCGTTTGTAAAATGTTGCAGTTGTCGGCCCATCTTTTACGGTCTAAGCTATCTAAGCTATTTGATCTTATCCCTCGAGGCAAACTTTTGCCGTATCTGATTGATAGCTTCCTTAGATTTACATCTCTTCCTAACCCCTTGTCTTGTTTTCCATCTAATCCCCTCTTTATGACGTTTTATAACGCCCTGGTCCATTCTCCCTTTACTGTCACAAATATTGGCCTAACCAAAGGTGATCCTGGCACCAACACAAAATTTAAGGAATTAGCTCATCTACATTGGCCAATTCATCTTCTCATCTTCACTGATGCATCAAAGCTTTCTAAGGAGAGCTGTGTTGGTGCAGCTTGCAGGATACCAAAATTTAAAATTATTTTACAATTTAAATGTCCCCCTGAATCATCAGTGTTCACAGGCGAGGCTGTTTCTTTGTTAGAAGCAGTCTTGTTTACACGCTCCCATGAATTTAAACAAACGGTTATTTTTACTGATTCACTAAGCTGCTTAATGGCATTGAAGGGAAATCCATTTCACAGTAGATTAAGATCTTCAATTGTTTTAAGGATTCGTGAAGAATTGTTTTCATGTCATCTAAAGGGCTTGGAAGTTACTCTGGTATGGATTCCAGGACATTCTGGAATCAGTGGGAATGAATCTGCAGACTCTTGCGCCAAGTTAGCCATCCGGTGTGGCACACTTGAACACTTCTCTAACTCTGCTCATGATCTGCAGTCCCTGGCAGATACTCACCTTCGTAAGTCCTGGAATGATTCCTGGAATCTATCAAAGTCCCAAAAAGGTAAGTATTATGCCCTTATTCAACCTAATATCCCTAGACGTCCGTGGTTTTACTCTCAAAGATATATTGAACGGAGGATTATTACAACAATCTGTCGCTTACGCCTTGGGCATGCTTGTACGCCTGTACATTTTGCCAAGATCAGGGTCAGGGACCATTCGCTGTGTGAATGTGGCCTGGACGACGGCTCCCCTTCCCACATCCTTTTTTCTTGCCCCAACTTAACTCGCCCCCTATACGATGTTCTTCCCCATAAAGTCCCACGTCCTCTTAATGTTCAATGTCTGTTAATGTTTGTGTTTGGTTCTCTATGTAAATTTTTATGTAAATATATTAGACGTAACAAAATTAGATTATAAACTAACACGTATGTAAAATATTATTTATTACTAACATAATGTGCTGTGTGTATATCTTGTAAATATTTGTTTTATTTTTTTTGTTATAGGTGGTGAAGGCTGTAATTTTACTGGGTTTCTTTTTTACATGCATTATATTATTGTGTACAGTTATCTCTTTTGTACTGATCAATTCCTCTCGTGAGTCTTCCATACAACGTGACATTGGCGAAGTGAATTGTGCTCAACTGGCACGCTCGAAACGCCATATTTAAAGAAATGAAATGAAGCAAGTGAAATACATTGTACATATTAATTCTAAGGTTAATTAAATATTTAATAAGATTACTTAATTGTTTCCTTTAAGCAAATTGTAATTACTAAGAACACGAAAAAATAGGCTCATTAATTTATAATGTAACGTAGATTTTTTTTTGGCTTAGAATAGGATCACCCTGGTACTGGTGGTATCGTAAGAGGCGACTAAAGTACGTCTGGTAGAGTCACGCTGTCAGCAATGGCAACCCGCGTGAGCAGACTCGACCGGGTCATTACCAGCCCCGGCATTTAAAACCGGCGTTAAGTAGTGGCTTTGGCCACTGCGTTTCGCATTGGGTAATGCGGGGCCCCGGTGCCCATCTATTTTAAGGACCGGAAACGCTCCTGTAGCTCCTCTGGAGTTACACGGGGGCGTGGGCGACGGTGATCATTTACCATCAGTTAACTCGTAAGCTCTTTTGCCGTGTCTTATCCATAAAAAAAGAGTACATGTAGCAGCATAGCAGCATATTCTATTATGAAAGGCTTAAAAACTCATTGTAACACTATTTCGGAAATTAACTTTATGCCAGCTTGTATAAATTATGTTTACTCAAGTGGTGAACCTAATCACGTTTTTTAATTACATTTATTATTTCATGCTCGAGTGCTTTCTCGTTTGCGTGTAATCAATATATAAGCAAGCTCTCTAAACGATATAAATTTATAGTAATAATAATTAAAATCCTAAAATACAATATGCATTTCTGTCATCATTTCCAAAAAAATAAGTCATACTGTAATTTCTACGCATAGGTTTGCCATATTTTTTTCTATCTCTACATATTAACCTACGGTCTTTAACTTTTTTAACCTAATTAAGTGACGTGATTCAATGTTTGTAACCATCGTTGAATTGTGGTTAAGTTAAAGATGTTTAACAACTCACTGTAAAAAACATACTTCATCTTTATCATGAATTAGCCCTAATTGTTAATGAAAAAAAAATAAAAAGGATATTTTATAAATTAATATCTTTTGTAGTTCATAGTACTAATAAAAATAGCGTGTTTTTCAAGAAAAGAACAATCATGTAAGAATAAGGTTTATTTATTTTTATACAAAATGTATGTAAGGCATCTATGGGGACTTACTTAGGTGGGTAAAGTCATACTTAACGAATCGTTCTCAGTCGGTAGTCATGGCTGGATATCGGTCCAGCTATGTTCACATTCCCACTGGCGTCCCACAGGGCTCACATTTGGGACCACTCTTCTACAATGCTTATTTATATGACATTGGTTTAAGTTTAAATTATAGTAACTACCTTATGTATGCTGATGATAAAAAGATTTTCTGCGTCATTAAAACCCAACAAGATTGTTTATCCTTGCAAAGTGACCTTAACAGTTTATTAAAATTTTATTCTGTAAACAATATAACAGTCAATACAAACAAGTGTGAATGCATTTCTTTCACGCGGAAACCAAGGCCTATCATACATAGGTATCATTTCAATGGGGAATATATTAATAGAAAGCAAAGTTTGAGAGATTTAGGGGTCCATTTTGACCAAAAAATGATATTGTCCGATCATATAGAATCGATAATTATGAAAGTGTATAAAAGTCTAGGGTTTGTTCTCCGCGTATGTAAGCCGTTTACAGAAATCTCTTCCGTTAAAGCTGTCCATTTTGCTTATGTACGGAGCATTTTAGAATATGCTTGCCCACCTCAATATAACATCTATCAGAATCGCCTAGAGCGTATACAAAAAATTTTTATTAAGCACTTAAATGTTCGCTGTCGCAAATATTTTGATTCTTATAAGGATGGTTGCACTGAACACAAAATGCTTCTTTGGAGCAGAGACGTATGCATGCGTATTAGATATGGGTCTGCTTTACGATATAATAAACAGCAAAATTGATTGCCCACCTTTGGTATCCAAAATATTTTTCCGCACTCCTAAATATCGAACACGTAATACCTCTATGTTAGAGGTTCCTCGTCATACAACGAACTATCTCAAAATCTCGTTATTTTTAAGGCTGCCTCATACATATAATATTTTGTTTAATGATGTCGACATATTCACAAACTCAAAAAGAACATTTAAAAGTAATGTTATAAAGATACTATGGGACTTACATAAACAAAAATAAAATAAAATATACTATTATGTAATTGTATTTATATATTTCAATTGTATTTATTTATCCTATAACATACTAATAATTATTTTATAAAATATAACATTACCTAACTATATATGTACATGTAAAAAATGAATATTAATATTATTATTAAAATTCCTGTAAAACATTGTACTTACTGATTGCGACCGTAATTTTTTGTAACTTTTTGTATTTTTTTGTAATTTTTTGTATTTTTTTGTATTTTTTGTATTCTTTCTTACTATGTCAACGATATCTCCATAACACTCATATGTTAAATGTAGTGAAACCTGTTATTGGCTATACTATTTATTGTATATATACGTTAATACTATATTTATAAGCTGTTGGTTTTATGTATAAAATAAAAAAAAAATAAAAAGTAAGCAAAAGTTTCCTCATAATATCAAAAAGCGGGAGTGGGAGACCTCAGTTGACCTCAAAAAACACAGTAATTACGATGTTGGCGGATGGCCACGTAAAAAGCATAAATATCCCTCGGAGGGCACATATGAAGACGTTGATGCCAGTGGATGAGGCACAAGAAAGGGCTAGGCACGCCGCTGGACAGAGGAGGGAGCGCCAAACTCCACGGTCTCGGCTATAAAGCGTGAAGATAAGTAAGCATACTTGCCTACAAATTGTTGGAGTGTTATGACAAAATGCCGTACACTGGCTGACAGAACTATTTAAAGCTTTCCGAATTAGCAGCAAATTTTTTGGTTCGTGCTGAGCTTTGTTAAGAACAAGAGAGAAATAAGTAATTGTAAGAATGTTGAGTTGGGGTATATAGTTCATATCTCATAAACAAAAATGTTACGACAGGTAAAACCAGCACAGATGCATGTAAAGTATGTATGTATTTAAATATTATGTTTTCATAGATCTTATGAAGGCATTTAATAGAACACTGCGCAGCCAACGACTGGCATGTTTTGGGTGAAAAATAAAAATAACACAAAGTCATCTGATTTGACAAGAGCACAAACCAAGAGAGAGTGAAGAAGATTTTATAATTTTATGGCTATGTATGCAACACAATTTAAAAAGAAGAAAAGAATGCATATTTTATGCTTTTATCCCTTTTCCCGTGTCTATAGCTACTTTCCTTAATTTCAACTACTAAATTAAATAAATTGTTCCATACCTCGTAAACTAGCAGCTTCTCACAATTTCTTTTGAATTGGTTGAATGCGTAAGTTTAAAGTACATGCACGTGTTATGTGTTCGCCGAACGCCCGATTAAAGGCAATAGGCGTGGGTTTAACCCTGGCTTTTCGGCGTTTACAACGGCTGAGTCTGGCAGAGATGTATGTCAGCTGGAGCAGGAACGCATAAATTGAGCCTGTGTCCGCTTACTGCAGTGCGAGCTGTGACAGCACAATGTTCGCTTATCTTAATTGCTTTCCGAGATACGATCGGCCTCAAATTTATCTGTGGTTTCGAAATAGCACACTTTTAGCGAGCACTTTGGAAAAACTAAGCTAATATTTAAAGGATTTATATATATATATATATATATATATATATATATATATATATATATATATATATATATATATATATATATATATATATATATATACATATATATATATATATATATATATATATATATATATATATATATATATATATATATATATATATATATATATATATATATATATATATATATATATATATATATATATATATATATATATATATATATAACACCGCCTTTATCAAATATAAGCCTCAACCTAATAAGCGAGCCAAAGAAACCTGTCCGAATCACCGGAGAAACTTCACCTTGGCAGCCAATAACTGTAACAATTAGCAGGCAGTCTAAAAAGCGAATCTATCACTGCAAATGTATCTATAATTGCACAAAACCGAATTTGGACCTTTTTCCAACTTTGAGTCACCCAGTAGAGCCGCTTACCGAGTTTGGTTAGTACTGATACTGGACAAAAAGATTTCTAGGAGAAAAGATAATCAAAGACGACGAATACATTTTCTTCTAAATAGACTAAACAAAAGGACTACATGGAGTAGGTTTTCTGAATAGAAGAGAATAAAAAGATAATATCGTAAAGTTTACCGGAATATATGAAAGAGTGTGTATGTGCTAAAAATTAAATTGGAAAACCAATGTTTTGCGATGATCTAAGCGTAGGCACCTATCGAAAACTCATCACAGGAAGCAAGAGGCAGTTTTATGAACTTGAACTTGAAAGACTTAGCGAAGGATTTCACATCTAATCTACAATAGTAATGATCATAGGCATAAGTTAGCTAGACACAGCTAAGCATAGAGTATCGTGGGGGAGGCTTTAACCTGAACGGGGTCCATACAATTGATTAGCAATTAAACTAAATATAACTATATTAAAATAAGTAATAAAAATCTAATTTACTCTACAATCCTAAAACCAAATTTATCGAATGAAAGTAATTTTATTGTTTGAGACATGTATTTAATAGTGGCGTATGATTAAAAGCGTGCTACTGCAAATGTATGAAAGTTGTGTAGGTTTGATTTCCACTACAGAAAATGAAAGTTTTTAATTTTCGTTTTTTCGCCTTTGTAACACAGTAAAGCGTGGCGTTGAGTTCCACTGAACATGAAATGTCTCAAATTCAACGGAAAGTGGCGAACCGAACAGAGTATCTTAATAGTTTTTCTAGGTTCCTAATTTCCCTCTGCCTAACCAGCCTTCGCACAAAGCAGGTTAGGATATAGCGTAAACTTGATAGAAAATAATAACAATTTGAACAATATAGAATATTTAATTTAATTAACACAGGTAACACTAATATTATTTAAAATTTAATTAATACATAAGTTATTAATTAATACATAAGTTGTATGAAGTGCATTATTGAATCACTGAATTGTACGGAATAAAATAAAGCAATAAATAATAAATATTTTACTATTTTTAAAGTGTTAATAACTTAGGATATTTTTATACCTTTTTAAAATTAGTATCTATTATTTTTCTCTTTTAAATTTCTTGGATTTTTGAAATCCAAGAAAAATAAAATATAAAGCGAATAAATGAAAATAATAAATATTTAATTTCTCGAGGAAGCATCGAACCCACAAACTGTCGGATGAATTTAAAGTTGAACGTTTGTACCACCTGCACCATGAAAGGTTTGAACCCATTTGAACATTTAGTGAACCCTATTTAAGTATTAAGTTCAATTCAATAAATTGTTGAACACCGTGTGCCTGTAATGATCATAAATACAAGTTTATTGATCGCTATCGATAACTTAACCGCTTACGCTTAGTGTTCGTAATTTGCATAAATCAAAGAAGGCTTATATATAATTGTAACTTTTGTGTTTTGACATAAGCTACAATATTGATATATTTAATATACATATGTACTTATGGAACGGTTTTTTACGGTTTCCTGTTGTTTTTAAGATGTATGATATTATAATGTGGAAATGTAGAACATACTTTTTATTAGTTTAGTTTTATTTAGTTTACCGCTTGCGCTTAGTTTTCGTAATTTATATAAATCGAAGAAGGTTTTAAGCACTTTGAGCGATATAAGAAAAAAATAATTTAGAATTAAATTGTATGTATATTAATGTTTTTACATAAGCTATGTTACTGATATATTTAAAATACATATGTATGTATTAAAGAAATACAAATTGTTGTACGGTTTCCAATTGGTTTTAAGGATATTCACTATGTGGTATTATAATGTCGAAATATAGAACATACTTCTTATTATTTTATCTTTCATAGTATTTTGCCTGGTCCCCGCCACCCTTAGGTTCACAAAGGAAGTATACCATCAAGAATCGATTTTATAAAAGATTTCCCATGAAGCTTAATATTAAATTAAATGTTATTTAATTTTTATTTTATTTTCATCTACTTCTATATTTTTATCAACTGCTTATAATTATTACGTTAAAGTAAGTGAAATATTTTTTAGGAATGTGTTGTTAGACAAATGAATAAAACAAAATCTACAATTAGGACAAATTCTCCAATGGTATTGAAGTTGTCAGTGTAAAACAACAATGTGATATGTAAAACGATATATAATGTACGTAATTGACTATTAAGACGACGGTTATTGGTTGAATTCTCATTCGAGGGGATACATTTTCATTTAATCGATAGTGACGAATAAAAAGGTTGACAAATTTAACAGTGCCATATAATCTTATATCACAGACAAAAAATATATTGGTGTCCAATATTCAATTAATGTATTTTTTACTTTAGAAGAACGCTTTGTAAAGTTGCATAGAGTAGTGACACACTTACGAGTTAGACGCTCGTACGTTAAACGATCGATATGTTACTATTTATAGTATACGCCTATAACATATATATTACACGAAAGTTATACGCAGACCAATCACTAGTAGTAAGGTGAATTTGTTTCAAAATAATATTAAAAGTAGATGCTAGTTTAGAAAGTCCATTTAGAAAGTCCTATAATAATTTGTTTAATTTACTTCAAAATGAATTTAATTACATATTAACATTTAAAACTATTTTTTAAAGCTACAAAAATTAGTTTAGTGACACAACCGTGAATATATACAGCAGTAGGTAAAAATTATACGAACTATACGATATTAAGGCGTAGTATTTTTAAGTATTTTTCAGAAATACTTTGTATAGGGAACACTAGAGAGAAATATTCGATCTTATAAAAGCCTTACTGTGAAACGAATTGGTGATTTATGGGGCACATATAACAAGTTATTAAGCTCTATTATATATCATATTATACCTCAGTTAGTATAGTTATCACTACATAGTATAAAACAAAGTCGCTTTCTCTGTTCCATATACGCAACGGATCTACGTAACGGATTTTGATGCGGTTTTTTAATAAATAGAGTGATTGAAGAGGAAGGTTTATATGTATAATAACATCCATTAAATAGTGGAGAAATATTTTTATTTTTGAGGCTTCTAATGTAATGTCGTAAATGATTACATTTTTTCCGCTTACATTGCAAACGCGGGCTGAACCCTACGAAATTTATCAAAATAATGTACGTCTATCTCTTATAGATATCCCACGATAACATTTTTTTGTCATTTACTTTTTACGACAAATAATGTCTAATTTTCGAAGCGATTTTAACCAATACAGCATTAATTCTTATCCAATTAAATATCTTAAATACATTGTTGATTTAATATACACTTATATAGCCGTTTACAGCATATGATATAAATGTATTTTTGAAGGCCTGTCGTGGCGCAGCGGCACAAAACGTGTGACTGTAACCGATGGGTTGTGGGTTCGATCCCCACTCGAGGAAACGAAATATTTAATATTTTCAATTTAAATATTTAATATTTTCGTTTCCTCGCTCTGGTACAAGGCAAAACGCGGCGTTGAGTTCCGCCACTCAACACGCTATGCCTATTAATTCGGCGGAAAGTGGGGAACAGAAGTGGAACGGAGTGTCTTAACACTAGGTTCGTAAGTTGCCTCTGCCTACCCTGCCATGTGCGGGATACAGCGTGAAGCTGAGAGAGAGAGAGAGAAGATATTACAGATTTAAAAATTGCGGGACATTCCGGCCGGCAGATGCGGCGGCATGCACTTTGAATTTAGCAGCGATCGGACGCGTTAATTATAGTGCTTTTCAGCGCGACAACGAATCAGTAATTATAAGTAAGTTACGATAAATATTTGTATGATGTAGTTTTATAATATAAATGTATGATTTGGAATTTTCTATTTAGATCTTGGTTTAAATTTACAGTTACATCAAATGAATACTACGGAAATTATTTTCAAAAATCGTAATTTAAGATGAGGTATGGTTCAGAAAAAGAACTTAATAGAATGTAGGTATCTTTTGTGTGAATGACTGTTGATTATCTTTTGTTTTTAGTAGAACGAATAACAAATATTTTTTTTAAGTATTTATAATTGCTACGGATATTAATTATAATATCCGTAGCTTTAGTTGAGGTATTTCAGTTAGAAAAAATAACTGAATAGAATAGGTATCTTTTGTTTTTTTATGATTGTTGATTATCTTTTTTGTTTCTAAGTGGTATTAAGATATTTTTTACTGCGGCATATACTAATAATATGCCAATTTGTGCCTATATTAATAATTTCGAATAGTTGCGAACCGATATAATTCATTTCGAATAGTTCCGAACATAATTAATGAATGATTTACTGTGGTTATATGCTTTTTCATTATAACGTTAATGTAACCGTTGTCTACTCTTATGAATTCCCACAGTCGCCCAATCATTAAATGATAAGAAACTTATGGATTTAAACTGTTTTAGAAGTAATTACAGCATTAAACTAATTTTTGAAAATATAAAAAAAAAATCCATTTAATAAGTTGGGCCATTTAAGCACTTTTGAATCGTCAAGTTACATATAAGTGTCTGTGGTGTCAGTCCTTACAGGAAGCTACCACCGGCTCGGAAGGCGGGTCTGCTGAGATGAGCCGGCAAGAAACTCAACAGTATCTCTTTTCAAAATATCAATTAAAGTAAATAACATAGCTTCCTGAGTGAGTACCAACAGCATTTAATCCCACTCTTATCATTGTAGTATTCTTAAATAGAATAATATGCTTTGCCTAACAATATATTTTTAACATTCACTTTAAATTTTTGAAGTGGCAAATTTAAAATTACTTGTGTGTGGAATTTTATTATACATACGTGTACCATGTCCCATAAAAGATTTCCTAACTTTTTGGAGACGAAAACTAGGAATGATCAGCTTATTTTACTTCTTGTATTGATATTATGTCACTGTTTTTTAATAAATTGTGGCTTTTTTTCTGAACAAGTATTATATTATCACATATGTACTTTGATGCCACCGTAATATTACCCGTTTCTTTAAAAAAATCTCTCAGGGATTCCCAACCCCATGCCGTAAATGGCTCGAACTGCTCTTTTTTGAATTACGAATAAAGATTCGATATCTGCAGCATTGCCATAGTAATATTCCGTAGGACAATATGCTATGAAAATAGCTAAAGTAGACTAGGCGTGCAGTATCAACGTCCGTAAGCTGCCTCACTTTTCTAACAGCATATGCAGCGGAGCTCAGTCTGCCCGCAAGAGAAGACAGATGGGGCCCCATTGTAGTTTCGAATCTAGGGTTACTCCCAGGAATACCGCGGTATCACAAAAATTGAGAATTTTATTATCCACGCTTAAATTAAGCTTCTCTTTCCTAACATTCGGCATAGTAAATTCTATACATTTTGTTTTCTGTGCGTTTAATACTAAATTATTAGTATTGTGTATTCAGTGAAGTATATGCGACAGCGCACTATTCACTTCGTCATAGTTTTTTTATAACGATCTACTTTAAAAATTAATGAAGTATTATCGGCAAATAGTACCACATCGCATAAATTATTAATGCAAAGGGAGAGGTCATTTATATAAATTAAAAACAAAAGAGGCCCTAAAATCGATCCCTGTGGGACACCTATCCGCAGAATGCTCCCGGAAGACTTAACATTATTAAAGGTAATGTGCTGAATCCTGTTTCTCAGGTACGAAGCAATGAGATCACGAGCACTGCCTTTGACTCCATAATGGCTAAGTTTGCGAAATAACGTATCGTGGTCTACGCAGTCAAAAGCCTTAGACAGATCACAAAACACTCCGACCGCATTTTGTTAGTTTTCCCAAGCACTATATATGCAATTAAGGAGGGCAACTCCCGCATCTGTTGTAGATCTGCATGTAGTAAAACCATACTGTGCTTTATTTAGAATACTATTTCTATTGAAATAAAAAAATAATTGATGTAAAATTATTTTTTCAAAAATTTTACTCAACGATGGCAATACTGATACAGGTCTATAATTGCTAGGATCACTATTTTCTCCGTTTTTAAACAATGGTACTACTTTGCTGTTTTACATGAGGTCGGGAAAAATGCCTTTGTCAACACATTTATTAAATATCAATATCATTGTTTATAATATGTATTAAAAAAAAAATCCATTTAATAAGTTGGGTAAATTTCAAAGTAATCTCAAAAGAAAACATGATTGTATTGTCTAATTACAAGAAAGCTGTGAACGTTGTATGTATATAAAAAACATTCTGAAGTATATTAATTATTGTAAAAATAAAATAAATAGGTAAAAATGTAACAAGTTAATAAGTTAAAATATAATGTATGAATTTAGATATTCCAAAGATAGCAGTAAGTCTTCATGGTATAGGGAAAGGGAAATTGTTTTACTCCAAATTTAACGCGTGCAGGCCACGGGCAGTAATGAATAAATCAAAACTATTGGATCGATTTTAATAATTTTTTTATTGAGTGACATAGGTCATATACTTTATACCCGTGCAAAGCGGGAGCGGGCCCCTATGTTTTTATATACAACGTTCACAGTTTTTCTGTAGTACATTTAGTATCAGCATTGCACCCGTGCGAAGCCGGCGTAGGTTGCTAGTATTCAATAAATGTATTAACTACAGTATTTTTCCCAACAGTATGAATAACATAAAAGTAGTACAATTGTTTAAAACTAAGAAAATAGTGACTATTAAGTAATTTTTTTGGAAAAATATTGTTTATCAACTATCCGCTTATATTATATCCGCCTATACTAGACCCAGATCTACAACAGATGCTGGAGAGTCCTTAAGTGCATTTAAAACGCTAGGAAAAACTTTAGTAGGTTTGCAAAGGAAGTACACTATCAAGAATCAATTTTATAATTCCAAAGTCCTTATTTTTGCTGATGATATGAAAGATTCGGCTTGCCACGAATAATAATAAGTTTATAAATAATTATTGGCACATTTAAAAAAGCTTGGTTTAAAAAAAAAAAAATTTTTTTTGATAAATCTCCGCAAGCCTCCTCATCCGACACCCATGTTGTACTAATTAGGGCCTCGTAGATTTAGAGTAACTTCACCACCCTATCTTTAATTTGGGTGACAATTTTGGCTCAATGGGGTCACAAAATTGACTTGAATGATTCCATTCGAAGAAACTTATATAAAGCGCATGTTATGCAAAAGCTTGTAGCATATTTTAGCTCCATATGACCATGACCAATGTCCAGTTTCTTCATTAGAACAGCTTCACATCACAATTTTTTCGTCTGATATGTAAGTGTATACAAAAGTTAAGTTAGATTAATCGATTACTGGGAAGTAGATTAAATTAATTTGCAATATTTGTTACTAGATATATGAGTACATCGGAACAAGTAAAATGAAATAAAAGCTTGCAAGAATATATTATTTTATTTTCATAAAATATTTACTTACGATTTTAAGTACCCAATGAGTAAACACGAGTAAAGGCTAAAAGTAATATTAATATTCTTCAAAAAGCAGCGCTTTTACTTCGTATAAATGTAGCGTATCTTTCATTTGATAAACACAAAACTGCGTACATATAATGTACATAAGTAATAAAATTTAAATCCTCAATCGAACCTTTAGAAACAATATTTTATCACGATTTCTTATATTAAGGCCTGTCGTGGCGCGACAGGTTGTGGGTGAGAACCCCACTCGAAGAAGTGAAATATTTATTGTTTTCAACTTAAATATTTAATGTTTTCATATCTTCGTGGGGAACGAAAGTGGAACAGAATGTCTTCACACTAGGTTCCCCCTGCCGACCCTGCCATGTGCGGGATACAACGTGAATCTGAGTAGAGTATTCTTATATAACCATTGGAAAATTAGTTTAAATCGAACGCTGAAAACTTTTGTAATGAGGTCGCCACAGTTGTAATGAATAATAAGAAGTTTGCGAAGTAGTATAGAGCCAGGCTAATAATCCGCCCGTCTCCTAAATAAAATATAAATAGCACGAAATGTAAACGACCTCGGCGCATTGAATATTTTCTATCCTTTCTACATTTACGTTTGCTCCAATGCAGTTAATAATATACAATGCTGTTAGGAAGATGAGAAACCGTCAAGTAAAAACATGATTATTTTGCATTTCCAATACTAGTATATCGGGCTTTTTCTCCACATATAATTATTATCAGAGAGCGTACGTGTCAAAATATTACCGTACTCTATTTTGTAAGAACGAGGGTTAGATGTTAATCTTTATCATATTCAGATAGATTATTATTCATTGTATCATGGTGGTCTTAAATGACCTACTTATTAGATTTGTTAATTATCTCAAAAATAATACAACAGGTTATGGGTTCGATCCCCAATCGAGGAAATGAAATATTCTATATTTTCAAATTACATATTTAATGTTTTCATTTCTTCGCTCTGATAACAAGGCAAAGCGCGGCGTTGAGTTCCGCCACTCATCACGTAATGCCTCAAATTTGGCGGAAAGTAGGGAGCGGAAGTGGAACGGAGTGTCTTAACACTAGGTTCCCAAGTTCCCTCTGCCTGCTCTGCCATGCGCGGGATACAGAGTGAAGCTGCAAGAATATTCCAGAGTTATCAAAAGCCTTAGACAGAACACGTGACATTTATATTCTGGCAATGCTAGATATGTTTACGATTATCCACTCTAAAAATTTGGATCATGAAAAGTTTTGTGGCCTATAAATATTTATTTGACCTTTTGGCTAACGGAAAGAAAAATTGACCTACTAACATTTACCCTCATATTATGTATGAAACAAGTAATTATATGTATATTGTACTGTTTTCAATAAATATTTGCAATTTATTAAATATTTTTGTAAATAAATTGAATCAAGTGCAATTTAGATTCGCCCACGGAGTGTTCCGTATCATATTTAATAATTTACAGGTTATAAAATATGAGAGACTTATAATTACGGGTTATACAAACACTTTGTATGAAATGGACTAAAAGTATATAATTTTATATCTAAAAAACAATATTTTTTTTTTTACTTTTTTGCCTAATAGTATTACATTTTTTTTACTTTGTGGCCAATTTCATAAATGTATCTCTACTACGGTGCTATAGATGTGTGTTATGTGTGTATACCTAAAAGGTTTTGATTACACGTATAAAGGACAAATTTAAGGGCATATGTTTTTGGACTGAACCACAAAAAATTGTATTGTTTTTTTTTCTATTAGATACGAATATATTTTCACTTTTCGAATTTTTTGACTTAAAAGCTTGATTTTTCCTTATGATATATGAAATTAATTTCAGCTACATCATCAATTCATAAAATCGTGATGAATAATCTGGACAGATTATTCATCACGATTTTGTCGACAAAGAGACGGATACGAAGGTTCCGTTTATACATTTTGAGTTACGGTACTCTAAAAAATGAAATGTACATAATAAATACAACAATTGTTAAAGTGTGTTTCATTAATCACGATTGTATATTTGATTTTCATTCCGGGAAATATAGATATTATAGTTAAATAAAGTGCAGTGTTGTGTTCCCCTGTAACAATACGAAATGTTTGTATGCATGATTTTCTTTTTAAAGGTTGGATATACAAATTAATTGCAAAATAAAAAGTAACTTTACAATAACATTTATTCTGGAGTAATGTAACAGTAGAGATATTAAATAGTCATTTTTTGTTCTTTTCCTTTTTGCCTGTCTTCTCAATAAAAGGATCTATACTTAGACTAAACTAAACTAAAGTTGAGAACTTACTTACGAGTACATACGTATGTTACGTTAAATTCGTTTCTACAATTAAAAGCACATTTTAATTAAAAGTAATATCAGTAAACCAAATAAATAAACTTAATTAATTACTTGTATAACGTTAGACGGATATTAAAACTTGCTAAACGTATCATCAACGTAACACTTAAAGTAAAGGGTTCTAGAAGTAAATGTGGGCTAAAGTAATCAATAATTCCGTGGTTACTTAATTAGATGCATTACAAAACATAATAAATCACTATGACCTCTTTCTTCCTTAAGATTTCGAAGCTCAAAAAGTAAAAACATGTCCCTTATAGGATAGCTTTAAAGGCGTCCTCCTGTCAAGGTCATTTGTCTTGAAATTGCGTCTAAGTATCAAGCTGTAATTAATAATAAATAATCAAGTCTACGGTCCCTTGGAGTTATATGAAATTCCCCGCGTAATCAAAACTTATACACACACACACACACACACACACACACACACACACACACATTTAACTTATACATATAATTCACATACTTTTATAAAAATTGTCAAAAAGTTAAAAATTGCAGTACCATTAGATAAAAAAATTCCGCTCAATTTTCGAGAGATTGCATTTTGATTGGAGAAAAGCTCTTTGTTTTGTTGCTGCCTGAAGATAAAGAAAATAAACAAATCCTCCGAGTGGGAATCGAACGTACATTCTTCACATTTACGCTCAGACGATCGTAAAAAATAAAAAACACGTGTGAAAAAAAAAATGTGGAAGGATAGCTAATAGTGAGACTACAGACCCTATAGCCTTTGCTAAAAATAACTCATAATGCACTATGATATACATTAATAGTTACAAAGAGAATGAAAAACAGCAAGATCTATAAAGCATATGTCACGGACAGGGAAAAGGTTTTATGCCCAGATTAATCTGCCCCCAGAGTTCACTCTCATTAATTAGGCCGACCGCCACTGCCTTGGCGGTTTTTGCTGTGACAATTGACGTATATGCAAGGTCAAATATTGCTTTACTTACTTATATACTTATTCAACATAACTTATCTGATATCCTCATATAAATTAAGGTTACTCGTAGTGCAGGGTAACTAGCGTGCGATCGTAACGACTGCTTGGGGGTTCGATTCTTACTCAAGGAAATAAAATATTTAATATTATTAGAGCAAGAAAACGAAAATTTCTTTGCTCTGGTAAAGAGGCAGGGCGTCGCATTGAGTTGCGTCACTCAACAATTTAACATGCGATGTCTCCTAAATAAAAAAAAAACGGAAAATTAACAACGAAAGTATCTTAAAGTGTCTTATCGCTAGATGCCTAAGATTAAAAAATGTATCCCATTAATAGGTAGGCAATGTTATTAAATCAAATCTGATTTATTGAGAATACATTGCGCTTTATTGATTTCCTATATATATTTATAGTATCTATCACTACATGCTCAGTAACTAAGTACTAGCAAACTAACAACTAATTAATTGTTAATAGTACAATTGTAAAATATTATAAATACAATTGTAACATATAATAAATATATGATATAAAGCAAAATGTATATGACTGGCTTTTTTTTTATCTGCAATTTTGCCGCATTTGCCGCAAGGTCTTATGTACATATATTACCAAGAGTTGTGTATCACACGTGTTATGTGTCTAACAGCCGCCGTCAAAAAGTATGACTGCAAAAGTACTGTTTAACGGAAACTTTTACGGTAATAGTGAATTTAATCGAAACTGTTAACACAATTATATATTACTAACGATCGATCGTGACTCTCGCGTAAATTAGCTGTACAAAATACATACACGGCCATCTTAAACCGGCTGAATGCCAGGCGGGGCGGGAGGGACGACAAACCTTCATAACTTGAAATTATATCACCAGCACCAACTCCAATAAACCGTGAAGCTATAATAAAGACCAAAAATGTGATGTCATAAATCTATTATGGCTTACTTCAATCGTTATCAATTTTGGTTTGTGTGCGCTATGAATAATTTTGTTTCTGAAGCACAAAGAGTCGATTTCCCTAAATATTATCGATTTGGTTCAGGAAACGATAAATTTTAATAGCCTTCTTCGCTCTAATGAGTAAGCTCTGGTCTTAAAATATCGGCGAAGTTTTTTCTCATCTACATTAAGAGGCAACAGAATTATTTTTATTATTTCTTGCTGACATTTATATTTGGGACTTAATTCCTTGAAACTCTCTTACATTGCAAATTTATATAACAATGACATCTTTTTTTGTGAATGACACTGACAAGTGGTGACAGATTACTATTCTCCGAGCAAAAGATTTTAAATATTGTACCGATTAAGAGATTTTTCTTTTTAGCAGAAATATTTATTAAAAATCATTGTTATATACTTATGTAATTTTCTTCATACACCTGCGAAATTCTCAAAAAATTGTAGAAGTATTCGATTGTTAATCCTAATGAACTATTTGAATTTATGTCTGTTCCGTGTTATCCAGTTGGAATTTTCTATTTTTACACACTTTTATATACACACAAACATATATGGCTACGAATTCGGCAATTAACACTTGTAATATTAATTTAAAAATATCTTCCATCCGAATACTGTAATGATGAAATATTATACAATAAATAATAATGTTAAAAATACTCTCCTCTATTTCCATAACACTACAAAGGAGAGTGGATCAATTTCATCAAGCCAAAAATTCGGTATTGCGATTCGAAAGCGGAATAATGGGAAATTCGTGAGAATGCAGTGAGCATTCCTGCCGTTATTCCACGTGGACATGATTTGCATGGCAATAGACGGACAATAATGTAAAAATATTCTTTGAGTCACAAATATTTTGTTTTTTCTTAATTAAAGCTTTATTGCCTTTGATTTTGTACTCTTCCTTTTGAATTTCCATAAAATTTATTTAGATATTGTGTATTAAAATGCTAATCATAAAAAATAAGACATTGAGATTCGCTCATTCTCATATTTTATTCTTGATAAAGCTATTTTTAAAATATATTTATAATTTATTATAAGATATAGTATGTATAAAAATATACATAATATTAAACAGACCCAAGCAATAAGTAGGCGTTAGGGCACAAGCGTAAGACTGTAAACGCGATCTTGGATCATCTTATATTTATATAAAATAACCCTTGAAATGGTAGATAAATAAATATATACTGAGCAATACTGCATCTACAACTGGTAATGTATCTACATTGTAAACATGTGTATTTCTAGCAAGCTGGTTGCCAAGAAATTGTTATATATTATATAAGTCGTGGCTATATTATGACAACATAATAGCAATAACCTGGTAGATATGTAGGTTAGTCCATTGGATTTATATTTATACAAACATATATAATTTTCACCAATAGTAATAAAAGATTATTCACTAAATTACAACAAAATTTTAAATTATGTATTGTCTACTGTTATGAATACTAAAGAAAAAGATACTCAGTTTTGTTCAACAGCTTAGAAATTCGTTCAATTTGCTAGTTTTGTCACGGAACCGGTTATCTCTTATTGCATCAAATACCTTTTAAGCTTTTTAAATTTCCTTTTTCAGACCATTTGTAGAAAGCAAAAGTATAAAGATTATAAAAGATATTTGTAGACATGTTTACATGAACATTGGGTTCGCTCGTGACATCATTTACGTGTGAAACGGCTGAGTGTCGATGTGTAATGTATTCTTATCACGTCTATTCCGTCTTGATATAGAGTATACGTATAATTGTGATTGAAATCTGTTGATTGCACTTTTATCACATTTCAATGTGCTTGTTTTAAGTGTCTTAGAAGTATTTATTAAACCATTTTAAATGAAACACTTTTAACTGGAATTATCGCGTATATTGAATGCGAGCATCAAAAGAATTTAAAAGATCCGCCACGAAAATTATATTATTTAAATCATTGGTACTTAGTAAGCTTGAATATTGTTCTATTGCATGGAATCCTCATTATCAGTTTTTATGTAAAAAACAGATTAGAAAGGATACAAAAGAAATTCTTACGTCAATTGGCTTACAAAGATAATATGCTCAAACGAGATATAAGCTATTCAGATCACCTACGATTTTATAAGATCCTTTCCTTACATAATCGTAGAGACTTACTTGATCTTTGCTTTCTGCACAAAATTATAAACGGGGGAATTGAGAGTCCAGATTTGTTAAATAGAATTGGTTTGTCGGTACCGAGGTGCAATTCTAGAAGCCACAACAAAAAACTATATACTTTTAGAGAAATTTTTTCCAGGAGTAACCTGGTTAGGGCAGCTCCTTTAAATAGAATACTCGTATTGTATAATAGTATTTTTACTGAAGCAGGTTGTGATATATTTCAGCAAACCATGTTCACTTTTAAGCGTAAAGCAAAAACAAGATTTAATATTTGATTTTGATATTTTCCTGTCATATTTGTTAAATAATATTAAATAAAATGTAATTTGATATGTGTATATGCTTGTACCTATGTGTATGTGTTTATATGTGTGTATGCTTGTATATATGTGTATATGTATTTTAACGCTTTTATGATGATTTTTGCTTTGTTTTGGTGTATATTTTTTTTATTTTTTTATTATGTAACTAATTTAAAAAAAAAGAAAGAAATAACACATGATTTGTACTGTTGTTTTCTAAGAATGTCAAGTTAGCCTTTAAGTGTGGTATACAATTTTTGTTTTAGTCTTTTAAGATTGTTACTACTTTTTGAATGTGTCCTATTATTGTATACAACGTTGGCTTCCTATTAAATAAATAAACAAAAATAAACATTTTTGGAGACCCGACGTTTCGAACAATTTGCAGTAGTCCATGGTCACGGGTAAACACTCAATATACGCGAATTATCCGGTTAAAAATGTTTCATTTAAAATGTGTAAAAAATTGCAAAATCAAAGACATTATTTATGTAATCATAAAACCAGTATTGGTAAAAGACAGTAAATAAATACAATAAAACGAACAAGTTATTTATTTGTTTTACTATATAGGCACATACATAATTTATAAATAGAAACGATAATAAAAATTGTCTTTATTGACTTACTTCATAAACACTAGATCAATAGGTTTATGATAATTAAAATTACGTGAATATTATGATGCAACTTACAATCGTTGACGTCTTTAAATATTTAGCATTTGGAATCAACGCGGTCAGTTTCAGCTGTAGAAGATTTTTTAATTATTGTTTATTTGTTCAAGGAATATTTATGTACCTATTATTAATATTATACTATATTATTATAGTATAGAAATTTAAAAAATCATATAGAAAAGAAAATTCATTTTTGTTTGACCCCAATTAATAATATTAATAATATTCATAGTGAAACTTTGAAGGAAAAACTGCTGAATATAGTAGTATATGTATATTTTTCATAAAGTAAGAATTATTAGAACAATGCCCGAAATAATTTATGGTTCGCCGGAAACGGTGAAAAATATTTGTGGAACGACTGCAGTTCAAAACATCGTGAATTCACTCGTTGAAACAATGGTCGCACGTAAGGAAAAATAAGTTATACGTTTCGCGCGAGCCGTAGAGCTGTCGGTGTGAGTTAGAGCCCGGTGGATGGAGACATGCGCCGTGCGTGGCCCTGAACGGCACTTCGGCACAGTGGCGGCCGGCGTCACTGCAACCACCCGTTTAGGTTGCCCTCCTATACTACGTATACATCTCAACTTACGTAAGTTGATGATATCGCGAAAATTTATATATTTTCTAATTATATGATTTGTTAATAACATTTGTAAAGAACTTCAATCGTTAGTAAAAATAAAATGCGCTTTTTTACGATAGTTGTGAAGTGAGCGATGATAAGTGAGTGATAAAATATATCAGTGTTTGTTTTCTGACATTTGAGTGTGTATGAAAAGCAGGGGATTATTCAAACAAATGGTTTTAGGTAAGTTCTATTTTTGTATTTTTCTTTATATTTTTATTTTTTTAAATTTATTTTTTTAAATTTGATTATGTTGAAATGTAATGAATCAATATTAAAAAAAAAATTGTCAAAAAGCCACCAGTGAAATTATAGAACGTGTGAGATATTTTGTGAAATATTCTACACCTATTAGGTTCAAGCTATACCTCAGGTTTGCTAAGGAAGTCAGAAGAACCTAAATTTTAAATTAATCTGTTTCCTACGCACTTATGTTCAGGCTTTTTTTGTTAACAGAGCGTGGACATGTACTATATATTGTAACAAAACCTCAAAATGTATATGTAGAAAAGTAGTTTTTATATATTATTTTTATACAATACTATAAAATCTAGTAGCAAATCTAGTAACACTAAATAAATATATCTATATGTATACACACATTCGCAATCACGTGCGCAAAAAAAATCTTTTATTCAAAATGTATTGTTTGGATATACATATGTACGTTTATTTCTTTAGCTTATAAATATTTTTTATAAAACGTTGTATAGCGTTAAGAAATTTAAAATACACGCTATAGTTCTCAGATGTAAACAATCGTTTTAGTAATGTTCACAAGAAGGAGACACATTGAGTTCAACAAACAACACCCGAGGCACTCTTTGAAATCACATCTCCGTGTACCCAAAGGAATCACATCCAAATAATTCGTTATGTTTTTTCAAATAACAATATTTGACAGGAGTTTTGTAATGTTCATTTAGACAACTTACCTAGAGATGTTTTTGATTGTTTCCAACAAATTTACTGCGCAACTTGGTCCATTAGTGCTTCAAGAACGTACGTTTTTAAACTCGCCCTTGGAAACTTGGATAATGGCTGCGGCAAAATGTTTTTGGATTAAAATTTATACTTCATTGTCGTGAAACTTTAATAATATTTTAGAGAGGATGTACTGGAAAAATGTTAACAAAGTGTATTGTTTCTTTGCTAAAATATAATCACCTATAAAACGTGGATGTCCATATTTATTAAGCCCGGAGATTTTGCTTATTTGGTTGCTGAGTAATCTGTTGAAGTTATGACTTGTAATTATTTAGCATAGAAGCAAAATCATCTGCCTATCTAATATCAATAGAATATCCTTACAGTAAGCATTTTTATGTTCTACAAATTACAAAAAATGAAGGTTGGCATAGTATTACTACGTATCAAATTAATTAATGAGGTACGTTATATTTTTATACTGTTGAAAGTTGCTCTTTATGGCATATTGAAAAAATTTAAATTTATAAGATATTACAGGTTTAAAATGTGAAAGCAAAGGGTTCGTTCGCAGTAGGTCTCAGAGAACGCGTGCGGCGGGCGCGGCGTTGAAACGCATAGAATTTACCTACGATATCAATTATCTAATTTATATATATCATCATTATTATATATATCATTTATATATATCAAATATCTAATTTATATAAACTATCAATTACTGCCTTATATATGTAAAGTTGAAAATATATTTTAACTATGACTCTCATAATCTCCATATCAAGTATACTTCTTTGGAAAAGCAATGAACAAGACATCTGTGAAATAATATAACGTGTAAGATATTCTGATAACGAAATTTGATAAATTTATTAAATTGCCGGCATAAGTAATAACTGTTACTAAAAATTACCATAGATCATTTTAAAATAACTCAGCTTCACGCTGTATCCCACCCATGACAGGGTAGGCAGAGGGAACTTGGGAACCTAATGTTAAGAAACTCCGTTCCATTTCCGGTCCACACTTTCCGCGCTTTGCCTTATTACCAGAGCGAAGAAATGAAAACATTAAAAATTTAATTTGAAAATATTAAATATTACATTTCCTCGAGTAACCCGAACCCGTAACTTCTACTGTCGTTGATATATTATTTTTCACACGCTTGTGCTGCACTAATGCAATGCAATGTTGTACAATTTTTTATTACTTTCATAGATCTATTTTCTAATTTACTTATAGTGATTAAATGTTACAATGTCTAAATATTTACTTAATTCAGCATTTAATTAAGTACTGAATGTTTTTTCGTTGGGCGACTGCAACAAAAATCAGGACTATAAAGATAGAAATTCAGTTCATTTATTAAACATAAAAAACTCGTTCATTTTTAATAAATTTTAGTCAAATATTTTTTTTTAATAAACGATAAAATAGCATACAATATAAACATAATTTTTCAATAGATTTTATATTAGCTAACGTAATGGGTTTTGTGTATTATTAACAGCAAAGCGATATCTCATATTGAGATGATTGAATACAACGTATTGTACAACGTTTGTGATATTGTGAAATCTAGCCTTTATATATATATATATATATATATATATATATATATATATATATATATATATATATATATATATATATATATATATATATATATATATATATATATATATATATATATATATATATATATATATATATATATATATATATATATATATATATATATATATATATATATATATATATATATATATATATATATATATATATATATATATATATATATATATATATATATATATATATATATATATAACCATTTTAATTTTCTAAATAAAGTTAACCATCTACCAGTTAGGAGGTGGGTTTCTAGGTCTTCTACCGTCTACTTTGCCAACAACAAATGATATGATAACTATCAGGTTGACCTCTGGTTATATGGTTATAGTTGAAAATATCTATGAATTATAAATATATATATATTATAATATATATAATTTTTAACTCGGCGTTTAATTTATCGTTTCAGACAAAAATAAAAAGGTATTCAGAACTTACATAACTAGGCAGTTACTGCTATTCTGATATCCTATTAAAATTTTACGATTTAATAGTATCAAATAGATTTTGTAAAAATGTATAAAGGTTGGACAAATACTATGCATAATGGTACGCCTTGGTACTCTTTGGCAAAATAATATTATAGGGTTGTTCTAAATTATTACAGGAATTAAAAATACGTTCAGTACAGTTACTTTTTTATATACTTAATTTGAAGTAATATTTAACATTAATTTTGCATTAATATTTTCCACTAAACCATTTAAGAACACATATTGGTATAAAAAGTAATGATACTGATAGTTTTTTTTAAATTTAAAAGTTTATGATTCTTTAATAAATACTACATCTGAACGTTAATGTAATATATATATATATATATATATATATATATATATATATATATATATATATATATATATATATATATATATATATATATATATATATATATATATATATATATATATATACATATATATACATATATATATACATATATATATACATATATATATACATATATATATATATATATATATATATATATATATATATATATATATATATATATATATATATCTATATATATATATATATATATATATATATATATATATATATATATATATATATATATATATATATATATATATATATATATATATATATATATATATATGAAACGTAATGACGAGGCCTTTCGAATAAAATCCTACAAATGATGAATAGTAAAAATTTAATGGTTATTAAAATGTTTACTTATGATCGTGAATATTGCTGTGTTAATGAATAATTTAAAATATATAATTAATTCATTTGACTTACCTACAATTTTATTAAGAAACCCTCGGCATTAAAAAAAATCGGAAGTAATAAAAATAGGTATTATTGAAAGGCTGTCTTATATAGTTTTCTTCACTGAATTTTTAAATATGTTAAACAGTTTATATGAAACTACAAATATATTTGTGCTAAGCATTTTATGAAATTAATTAATAATTTTCATATATAAATTTTTAAGAGCAAAGTAAGTTTGATATTTACTGAAGAATGTAGCATATGAAGAAAATTCACGTGTTATGGAAATCTATTTAAGCATTCCCTCCCGTCTCGCTTAAGGAGAGAAGCAATATGAAGTCGCAAGGTAGACTTATTTGCATAATATATAGGTCAAGTTAAAATCAGCAAGAGGAATGCGCTATTTCACCCGTCGCAAGCCACTTTCATTTTTTGTATGCAAGCGAGAGTGCCAAAACTTTTGCGCAGTGCGTCGCTTTCCCTAACTGAATATGTATGGAGAACTTGCCAATTCAGATTCCAGTAGACAGTTCTTTACCACATCAAGGGATTATTGAATTAAGTCATATTTGATTTCAAGTCCCTTTTCAATTCGTACTATCCATAAACGTCGTACGTTTGTGCCTCTGTGCCACAAGGTCCTCAATATTTTAATAAGTATATAATAATGCAGTATTAATTATTTGCTGACTACTTTTATAGTAAACGAAAAAAATGAGGCAGCGATGATTTCCTTCCCTAAATGTGAACACTTTAAAATTTTAAAAATATTAGCTGATTACTACTGGAAAATAAAAAGCAATCTTCAGACCAAAATAACATAACAAGTAAGTAAATATATATTTAATGCAAAATTTTAATATATAATGCACAACAATAATTTCTATAAAACGAATGAAATATATTATAAAATATTTATGCTAACAGGGAATATTCTGTAACATTTTTAATAAAATCTTGCTGTACAAAGTCTTTGATTACGTTAAAGAAAACGTAGGAAATATTACCTCCTTATTTACCGTCTCAGTTTTCTTAAGAAGTTGGATTTGCGTATTGCAACAAAAAACTTTGTCTCCCATTGGATCTGGTGATAAATAACAATGTATATAGTACGTTGGATGTTATTTTGGTTAATTATATTTTTAGAAACTACATTTAAATAAAACTAACATATTAAGAAATTAAATAGGGAGAACTTTTTTTCCTTCCCTACCGGAAACGTCTATCAGCTCTTCTAGTTCTATGACTGACCCATTGCGCACCGGATTTACTATAACTGTGTAAACTGTTGCGAAATTTGACTTCTTATTCTAATGACGTTATTAAAGAATTACAATAATTACTTATTTCATGTTTGAAACATATTAAACTGAGTTGATTAAATCTTATATCACTATGTCAGTTGTATTGCAACATTCACTTCGGTTTATAGTTTGGGGGTAGTATGTATATGTAGATATTTTATCAAGCCTGGGAACCAAGTGTTAAGGCACTTCATTGTCTCTCTAAGCTTCACGTCGTATACCGCTCATGGCAGGGTAGACAGAGGGAACTCGGGAAACTAGTGCTAAGACACTCCGTTCCACTTCCTTTCCCCACTGTCCGCCGAATTTGAGGCATTGTGTGTTGAGCGGCGGGGACTCAACGCCGTGTTTTGTCTTGTACCAGAGCGAAGAAATGAAAAAAAATAAATATTTAAATTGAGAATATTAAATATTTTATGTCCTCGAGTGGGGATCGAACCCATAAACTGTGGACTGCAGTCACACGCTTGTGCCGCTGCGCCACGACAGGCGCTGCGCCAAGACACTTCATTCTGTTCTCAATTTTCCGAATTTGAGGCGTTGCGTGCTGTGTAGCACAAATCAACACCGCGCTTTGCTTTATTACCCGATCGGAGGAATTCAAATATTATACTCAGCTTCACGCTTTATCCCGCACATGGCAGGGTAGGCAGAGGTAACTTGGGAACCTAGTGTTAAGACACTCCGTTACACTTCCATTCCCCACTTCCCGCGCATAGCGTGTCGAGTGACGGAACTCAACGTCGAGATTTGCCTTGTACCGGAGCGAAGAATGGAAAACATTAAATATTTAAATTCAAAATAATTAATATTTCATTTCCTCGAGTGGGGATCGAACCCACAACCCATCGGTTATAGTCACACGTTTGTGCCGCTGCGCCATGACAGGCTATATTATACAGGCAATATTATATATGTTATGTTCTTGTGGGGAAGGTGGGGATCAAACCCACTACTTGTCAGATTTACACAGTAACACGCTCGTGCCCCTGCACCACTATAGGTCATATGATATTTAAATAGTAAATCACTATTAGATTTCTTGTAGGTATTATTGATTAAGACTTCAATTTCTATTAATTAAAAAAAATATATAACATATTTTAATAACTATTTACTTAATAAATTGTAAATTTCATATTAAATGCACAAATGTTTCGTATAATCGTAACGGTTCTACTGCATCATTAGCGCCGGTTGTATTAAACAACTTATATGCGCATCTCAAACTACACCACAAAAAGCATTCTCGTATTCAGTGGTCAATAGTCATATTAACAACTTGGTTAATTCATTATACATTCTGCCGTCACAGCAAAAATTTGATGAACAAAATTGATGTAAACTAAAAATAACAATCCAAACGGATAAAAGTACCTACAATTGTTTAGATGACAATAGATATTGAAAATGTGTTTCCCGCATGCACTAAAACTATAGAAGTTGATGAGCGTAAATCTAATAACAATAATAAAAGAATAGAAACTAATAGTAATACTTAATAAAAAATCAAATTAGGTTGCTTCTAAATATACGGAGAACGCAGAGTAATATTCAAAATTAAATATGAAAATACGTTATGATTTCCGTTCGCCATCCAATGAAAAAATAATAACAAAATGTATAAATAACTATTATCATTTTTAAGGCAAGGAAAACTTGTATCATCGGCCTTATATAAATCTGTTTTGCTCTTAATCTGTTTTATTAAAATTCATATATTGCGAAAATATATAACAACTTTACGTTTAGTGTTCTATGAATAAAATATTATTAAGATATATTTAAAGTACTGCCAACCACACACACAAGTTTACCCGAGCCACAATTACGAGGTAGTGCTTTCATTAGAGTTTATGAAGTTAGGATTTATGTCGGCGAAGTTATAAAGAGTTTGGCACCCAGTTCCCCGTATGAGATCTCATTACTAGATGTCTGTAGGAACTTTCGTAGCAACACGAAACTGCTGCATAGATTTTCACAATAAACATTAATATAAACATTAAAATATGCATTCAGAACTGCTGATTCTGAATTACTTAAGAATTAATTAGCTTTCTTAAACACCTATTTAACAAAATGGGTGTTTAAGAAAGCTAATTAATTTTTAAGCAATAAACGTATCATAGAAAAATACTACATCATCCAACAAAGAGTTTGAAAATTAATTAGCAACTTCCAACATTCACGGCATTTGAAAAAGAAAAATGCAATTAGAGAAAAACTTTTGGCAAATATAAGCAAATACATTTTCGCCGTGAACATAAATCTTTCCCTTGAACTTTGTTTTTCTACGACAGAGGGTCAACCAGCCCATAAAAGAGCTTTATTTTTAGCATTTATCCCTCTTTCCCACCTAATAACGTCGTAGTCATGTACTTTTTGTATTAATACAAATAATCTTTTATTATTTTCATTTTGCCGGATGCTACATTCAAATCACCTAGAAAAAATATTACCTATATACTTAACATAAAAAACACAGTTAACGTTTTATTATCTTTACAATAAAAATAAAGATTTTCTTTAAAGAATGTTGCAAACACGTACATACTTGTATGTACATATATAGAAGTACACTCGATGTTTGTGGGTTATCTCTTTGCGTTTGGTTATCCCTGGATAAGCAATGTGTGCATTATTACTAAGTTTCACTATTATTAAAAAACTTCTATAGTGGAAAAATGTTGTTTTTATATCTTATGAACTGCCTATATCTTAATCATTTTATTTGATAAATCTTTAAAGGTGACTAAACTCTATATGAAGGAATTGTTTCCCTTTAAAAGTTAAAAAGAGCTTGCGACAGCGTATGTGTATGTCCTAATGATTACCACTAGCTAGGCTAAGCCTTTATGTTTTATAAATTACAATAATCATCAGATATTTTCGATTTTAAAACATTACAATATTAATCTTCGTCAAGTTAACTGAGTTAGATAGTTTAAATAGATATACATTTGACACTGTTCCTAAATAAACAATATCTCATAAATATTTGAAGTAGATATTATAGTTTTTAAACATGAGTGTGGATTGATCATTACCACGGGCGTGGCACACCATGCGACTGGTAGGTCTCAGGGAGTGCGAGCGGCAGGTTAAATAATGCCTAATATTACAAAGATTTACATTAAAAAATCTGTTTCGATATTTTTAACTGACTTTTGTTTAGATGTTCTGAAAACTAAAAAAATGCACAAAAAATTATAAACATTACATAATTTTTTGTAAACCAATTTGAAGTTCAAAATAAATTGGTAATATTTAACTTTTATTACTGTTTTTGTTTATTTCAGTGGCACCAGCGAATGCGATAGATTGTGGGTTCGATTCCCACTCGAGAAAATGAAATATTTCATACTTTCGTGTGAGTTTAACGTATCTGGTATACATACAACAAGCTCTATAAATAATGCCTGCTATGAAAATAAAGCTGAAAGTTGGCAAAAAAATCGTCCTGCTTGAAACTTTGGTGCCTCTTCATAAAGTTGTTTTATCAATTCTTCTTTTTTTTGAATTGATGATTCACTTTATAAAGTCACTTCCAAGACATACAAATTACTTCAATCATTTTATATCAATGTTACCAGGCCTTATAGCTGTTGAAGAGAGGTTCTTTCGTGAAATCAAATATTAGAAGATTTATGGCTAACCTACAATTGTCATAACCATGAGGATCCTTAATAAGATCGTCTTGTACCGTAATACCCACCCTGGATTTCCTTAAAAGAGATCATACAGAGCATTTTTACACAATAACAAAGACAACCCCAACTACAAGCAACCGTCAAAAGAATGCTAAAATCATTCTAAGGTTTAGATTGCCTAATGAATTTACAAAAATATATTCATTAATTCCGCCTCGACTACTTTTGAGAAAATCTAGATTTGAATGATGAACGAAATGAACGATATCATCGAGATATTAAGAAAATGGAATAAAGATACCAAGGAAGATGGAGCGTCTCAATGAAGTCGACCTGCTGTTGGAGCGAAATTTCTTTTAATATTCTTACAAACGAAAATGTACCAAAAGGAATCTCGCTGGGCGAAACGTATCTAGTGCTAAGAATTAATGTATTTTATATAAAATAAATAAGGTTTATTACACAACTATAGCTTAAAAATCTTTTTTTAGATATATTTTATTTTTATTTTAAATTTTTAACTTGCCTAATGTACAGCCTGTGTATATCTAGATTATTACAAAATGCGATATGGAGGCCTAGACACAAGGGCATAAGCGTTTTAATGTAAAAGCGTCTGGTTCTGGGTTCGATATCACTTGAAGAAATGAAGTCAAATACATAAGAATTACGCTTTAGATATAACAAGTCTATTTTTTTTGCACACCTGTGCGAATATCGTTAGATATCAAATTTTGTTATAAAACGAATTAATCTCAGAAGCTACTTGTTAATGTGTTAGATAACCATTTTATCGAGATGAGCTATGTATAGGTTATATTATTGCACGTAATAATAATAGAATTTGTTTAGGGCTCTTAGATGTGTTATGTGTCATACACAACTTATTTTATTACTTATATCTATTCGACTGTAGCAAAAAAATAGTTCTTTGAATGTTTTTTTTCAGCTTCATGGTGTATCCCGCATGAGGCAGGGTTGGCAGAATGAACCCGGGGACCTAGTGTTAAGACACTCTGTTCCACTTCCGTTCCCCACTTTCCGCCGAATTTGAGGCATTGCGTGTTGAGTGGCGGAACGCAACGCTGCGCTTTGCCTTATTACCAGAGCGAAGAAATGAAACACTAAATATTTAAATTAAAAATACTAAATATTTCATTTCCTCGACCGGGGATCGAACCCAGAACCTGTCGGTTACAGTCACACGCTTGTGCCGCTGCGCCAAGACAGGCGCATTCTTTGAATGTCTAATAATATATACGTTAAAAACTTAAGTATTAGTTAGTTAACTGTCTTTTTTTATTTACGACAGATATTGTCATGCAGCATCTAAGGACATATTTAGTTAAAATAATTTATTTTGTATAAGTAAGTAGGTTTTATGTAAATTTCCATACGCCATCTGCATATATGACTGTATAAAATGGTAAATGCGACTTGTGATAATGATCCTTCACGAAGGTATATAAATATGAAAAATAAAATGCAATACTTATTATCCAGCATTTCTATGACATCAATTTATACAGGAATATTGTTTTTCATTAAACTTAAAAGTAACACTTATAATCGTTAAATAAATAAAAAAAATACACGTTTGTTAAACTCTCTAGAAAGAAAGAAAGCTTTTGCAATGATTGCTTTCGAGATTACAAACAATTCACAGTAACCAATAAGAAAAACTATAGCATTTTTGCTTTGCAGAACGTTTAGCATTGCTGCAATTTAAAAACATTTTCAAATAAATCCCGTGCTGGCCCGGAGCAGGAATATTGATTTAACCTATGTACTCTCTGTACCTTTTAATAGATTGTTCCAATATGTATATATGACCTGTGTACATCTGGATGCGGCTTTACGATTTTTACTGCTGATAATAATGATAATTCACTCTGATTTCGATGATGGTGGCTCCTAGCATGTCTCATTTAATTTTCCGGTAACGCTATGACGTGATTATGTAGCTTACGAAGATGAATTTTGCATTTGATCAGCATCGTTTTTTGTGTAACACATAGTTTGGGCTGAGTCTTCCGTAATTTGATTTTGTCATCGCGATCTTCTAGTTGCTGTTATTCATAGTTGTTAATATTTTTGTAAGTAAATCGTACATTATAGACGTACTAATTCTTCCCAACACACTGCTGGCATATTGCAAGGAAAGAGATTGCGCTTGAGTACGTATTTTAACGCAGGTTTTGTCATTGTCCGTCTGTTCTTTTTTTCCCATGGGCAAGTTCAGACTAAAGATTAGGCTATATACCTTAAGCTATTTTTTGGTGTCCATGCTTAAAACATGAGTAGACCATCATGTTTCGTTGTATCTTCAGGCTATATCCTGTACACGGCGGAGTAGACAGAGGGAGCCTGGGGAACTAGTGTCAAACTAGTTTTAGTGTGTTACTACTTTCGTTTCCAACTTTTCGAATTTAAAGCATTTAGTGTTAACGGAACTCAACGCCGCGCTTTGAATTGTTACTAGAGCGAAATATTTAAGAAAGAAACCTACATCCTGTCACAGATACAATTGCATACTTGTGCCCCTGCACCACGTAAGACCATTTATCTCAGTTGCTATTTCCTTATACCTGCTTCTATATCTAACAAGTCAGATCGACGTAAAACTTTCGTGTTAAGAATATGGTACGCACAAAAGTTTTAGGGTAGATACTCTATTCCCTATTTGATTAAAATACTTTATTTAGACATTAAAAATTACAAAATACCCTAAATCAAAGACTAAGCCATATTCCAATTTCAAATTTATATTACCTGAACCTGAAATACATATTCGAAAACTTGAAGAACAAAAATTCTAAGTACATTTTTACTGTTTAAAAAAAACGACGCTAACTTTTATTTATGTTTGACTTTACGAGCTCGCCTTTTTATCCATTATTTATGTTATCTATTCGACCATTACACTTTACACCCGCTGAAACTCTTTCGTAAACTTTACGGAAACGACTTTAAAGCCGGAACTTGGCTGGCGGAAATGCAATTATGTAAATAATATATTTATACATTATGCCGAGCCGTTTTACATAATTCGGAAAGCTAAAAAAATCCGAGTACAATGATGTCGTTAATCATACTGTTGCGACTTATCTGTGGAAAATTTAAGCTTTTTTTTCTTCTAATATTAAAGGTTATATAATTTTATAAATTACACAACATTTATATTTGCTCCAGATACAATAATATCCGTGTATTTTACTCGATCATCAAATTTTATTCTAAGAATAACATAAAAATGCTTGCATACCGACCAAAAATTTCATGTTTATCTTATTTATTATTCTGTATAATTTATTAGAGCTCGACCTGTTTTCGTATTAACATCAGACGCAATAATATTACATTTCTGTAACGGCGTAAGCAAATTCCATGAAATCACTACACATTAAGCAAATTTTCACGCAAATTCGAATATTTGCATGCACTTAACGTTAGTGAAATAACGCGAACGAGAGTAAAAATGGCTCTATTATGCGCGATCCCTAAAAGCACACTAAACTTTGCTGTTATTGACAAATGATGTTCTTATTACAATATCGTCTCGTTTCTTGAGCTCATCGTAATTTATATTTCTCATTTTATACCATTCAATATCAAATACTTCTTATATTACTAATTTCATGGTTACAATTGTATACCGCTACAATAAGAATAATAATAAATGCGAGGTACAGTCTCTTCGTATTTTCGTTTTATTTTCTTTAAGAATGGTTCAAATTTAGTCGCTTATTGTCATGTTTTATCTTGTAGCCTGTGTAACGAATTATTGTCATCTGTTGTACTTTCTTAATGTCTTTCTTGCTATTAATATCAGCGATACCTGTATAACAGCGGTATAGGTGTGTGATTGTACGACAGATTATGGGTTCAATCCCCACTCGAAAAAATGAAATATTTAATATTTTGAAATCAAATATTTAATGTTTTCATTTCCTCTCTTTGGTAAGGCAAAGCGCGGTTTTGACTTCCGCCACTCAACACGTAATGCCTCAAAATTCGCAGAAATTAGGGAACAGAAATGAAACGGAGTGTCTTTACAGTAGTTTCCCAAGTTCCCTCTGTCTACTCTGCCTTTTGCGGGATACAACGTGAATATTAAAAATTATCCTTAAATATAGATAGATACGTAAGTTTACGGTACTTACATTATTATGTAAATAAATGGATTTGTTACTATGCCTTCTCATGAATACTGTAAAAATAAACAACATTTTTGTGTACCTTTTAAATAAATCACACAGTTTCTAAATAATATTTTGTTTCCATTTATTGTAATAGTATTTATGGTCTGACTAAGTATGTGCCTTTCACATATTAAGTATATTATGTATTAGGAATTAAAATAGAAAAGCACTGGCAAAATTATATATTAAACATAATAATAAAAAAAATATGTTAACACAACATAACTAATATATTTTTTAGTAAATTGTGTGATAACGAAATGTAAAAATCTGCAAAAGATACAGATGACTGTGTATAACCAAAGATGTTGTCTCATAATTCTCATAGTGAAGATCTTAAGGCTCTTATCTCTTATCTTAATGGTTGGCTTTATCTTATTAGATACCATGGCGAAAACATAAAAATGGTTATTTCACCCGATAGTTCCACTCAGACACCATTCCACTGAGCCACGACGTCCTTGCTTTTAATTTAAAATGAATATACGAATTATTTATCTATTTAAATGTAAAGCTTTAACTAGATAATAATAGTTATTCAATTTATAAGATCATCAAGTCTAGCCGATATGACAATTCACTGAATTTCCTAATTTTCCCACAAACGCGGCTATCTCGAATTCTCTCCGGAAATGATGAGCAGAAACGACAAGTAAAAGGCATTAAATCTGTCTGAGGCGTTCGATTTGCATTGAGAAAATTGCATTTTCGACGCGGCAGCGACAAGGAGGCGCCGCCTGCAAATGTTTGCGAATGCTTCCGAAAGCTTTGCTTTGGAATTTTGTAGCGCTCTCTAAGGTTCTGGAGCTAACGGAAATTTCATTATTAGTACATTTAATTATATTTAATTTACTTTTTTATTTTATTCTATAACATAAATAATACATTGTACTCACTACACACTCACCTGCCGTGACCATATTTTCAAATAGCACAGAGAGATGTAATAAAAGCAAACAGGATTATTTTTAAAATATTTAGTTTATTAAAATTTGATAATTATTTATTTTAGGACAAGCATTGATAAACGTTCACGCTTTATCCCGCACGAGGCAGGGTAGGCAGAGAGAACACGGGAACCTAGTGTTAAGACACTCCGTTCCACTTTCGTTCCCCACTTTCCGCCGAATTTGAGGCATTGCGTGTTGAGTGGCGGTACTTAACGCCGCAGTGACGGTACTCAACGCCGATATATGTAGTATGTAATTCTATTATAATTTATATATTGTTTAATACTGTAGCTAAATAGACTTTATAAAACGCCTTAATCTGGAAGTTTTATATAACTCTACTCTACTCTACTCAGCTTCACGCTGTATCTCGCACATGGCAGGGTTGGCAAAGGGAACATGGGAACCTAGTGTTAAGACACTCCGTTTCACTTCCGTTCCCCACTTTCCGCAGAATTTGAGGTATCTCAACGCTGCGTTTTGCCTTGTACCAGAGCGAAGAAATGAAAACATTAAATATTTACATTGAAAATATGTATTAAATATTTCATTTTCTTGAGGGGGGATCGACCCCATAACCTATCGGTTACAGTCACACGCTTGTGCCACTGCGCCACGACAGGCCTCAAATATGTTATATAACCTCAAATATATTACGTAACTCGATATATACTGCATTACTTACACTTAGCTTCACGCACGGCACGGTAAACAGAGTGAACTTGGGAATCTAGTGTTGCCCATAATTTGCAACCGGAGCTTGTTACCGGAGAGAAGAAAGGAAAACATTAAATATTCAATTTGAAAATATTCAATATTTAATTTCTTCGAGCCGAAGCGTTTATCGAACCCATAGCCTATCGCTTTTGAAGTCAAATGGTTGTGCCCCTGTGCCACGACAGGTGCAAGGAACAATATTATATATTTATTTATGAATTTAATTTATTTTTTATTTTTTTATTTTTATTTATTTATTTTTAAGGGAAACAAACAGTACTTTACAAAAATTAAATAATAACACACTTAAATTTAAACAGAAACCAATAAAGTTTCCACAGCTTAATAACACATGTAACTAAGAATAAATAATATTACTTATTACTGTAACTAATGACATTTAAACACACAAACAAATACATACACGTCGCCTAACCAATTAATTACTATAATTACATATTTATAAAAGTTTTCTAACACAGTTTTTATAAGAATTAATTTTTAAGTTAAATATGTCCAAATCATTACACTTTAAGTTAAACTTTTTACATGCACGTGAAACAAAATTATTAGAGGCATATTTTGTATTACACCTAGAAACAGAAAATAGAGGTTTATTGCGTGCACCTAACCTATGACACGCAAAATTAAGCTTACTCACAAGAAGAGGAGAATCGATCATATTATTTACAATCTTATATAACAACACCTGATCTCTGAGATCACGGCGCTTCTCAAGAGATATATCCTCCACGTTGTTGATGAGGCGCTCTGCATAAGAATATCTTCGTTTTAAGTGGCAGAGAAATTTATTATGTAATCTTTCAATACTCATGGTATATATTTTGTATTGAGGATTCCAGCATGTGGAGCAGTATTCCAAGATTTATTGAATATATATTTTATATAATTTCTTATTGATCAACATAATAATATTGGCCGCATATATTTTTATTCTTTAAAAATAAGTTAAGAAGAAATTTAAACAAATGACATAAACCTAGTAAATTTTTAGTAAATAGCAAAATTTTTGTGATTGTTTAATAATTAAAATATAAAAGTAAAGAAGAAAAATTGTATAACGAAACTAAAAAAGAATGGCTTGTTCTTTTGGGGAGATAGGGGAATACGCCGTTGCCCCTATTCTGATGTCGCCGTACAGCCCTGATCCTTGTTGTCTCGGTACAACTTCTTACGTGCCGTGCTTATCGCTATGCGAGAAAAAAAAAATTGAGTGTCATGAGATAAGACCTGAAAGAAAAAGTCCTAAGCCACTTACACCAACATACAATCCTTGTTCTGATTGTTCTGGAAGGCCACGGTCGCCAGTTCAGTCCAAAAGTCCTCAAAAATATGAAGAATACTGTCCTACATGTAAAAAATCATTTAATCCAGTGAAAACGAAATATGTGATACCATGTTATCGATACGAAGATGGTCGAATTGTAAGTAAATTATTATTTCTCATTAGATTTATACGTAAATAATATAATATTTAAAAAGTTTCTGAAACCAACATTGTACACATATTAAGTTATTTTTTTTTATAATGTTGGTTTCAGGAACAATATGTTGCCACTCGCCACGGCAGACTTCCTAAAACAGTTTATAGTAGAAATGGCATTCAAGACCAAATACATGGTTACCGAGGCGCAATACGCTATGTATGTGCTGGTTGTAATAAAGACAGATATAGTGTTTACACTGCTGTTGAACCTATACGCAGATTGTATCCAAAAATTACACAAGAAATGCAGCCCGTTAAAAAAATATTGAAAAAGTAGGCAACGCCTGCCTTTTTACGTTTATTTTAACTCAGAATAATGAATGATCTTCAGATAAAAGTATTGCCATCCAGCGCACTGAAACGAAATGGGCTTCAAGATCAGAATTATCTGGAATGCGGCGCTGTATCGTACATACGTAAAAGTTGGGAAGATGCTATCTGGAGCAACACTCCATTTGCTATACCCGTCAAGCCTATGAAGAAACTTGCCGCTATTGTTTCAAAGAAACGATGACCCAGTTTAGCACGTTAATTAATCAATTTTGTCTATAAAAGACATCTTATGGCAGTGAGTAATGAATGTACCAAAGGGTTGTCGTCATTGCTAAGATTTATGAGAGAATAATAATATTCTATCAGATATTCCATCACTTTGGAATATTGACAGACGACACAAACAATAACACTATAAAGACTGTCATTTGCAGGTTGGTAAATTACCAGTCTCAGCATTTAAACGCAATGGGATGCAAGATCAAGAACATTCCAAGTTATTAGGCGCAACAAATTTTCTTAAGCGCTGTCCTCGTGATGTCTCTATTGAATGTGAAGTGAGGCCTACCCCACTACGAATAAATGACCCCATTAAAGTGCCACCATACAACAACCACCCACTTAGTTCTTACTTGTTGAAAAAAAAACCTATCGATGTGGCATTAGAGGATATAACGGATGATCAAAATTAATTTATTATAAAACAAATATGCGAAATAATGTTTGTACGTCGATAGCGTTTTTAATATTTAGGTAATTTGCAAATTTTTTATATAATATTTGATAAAATTGATACGGACAGTTCTCTTTCAAGATTGACTGTTTCAAAATTATCGATATATACGAGCAATATATATTATATTTATTAAATAAAATATTATATTTAAGACATGTTTTTCATAATGGCATAAAAAGTTAAAGTGATATATTTTTTGTTACAGGTCAATCAACCGACACCTTTAGTACGCCGAGCATGTGAGGTTGCTGTTGGAGTTAGACCAAGGCGGAAGCCATTTGTTGTGTCATCCTATACTGCGGAACCAGAGCAAGAGGTTCATCGATACGTTTCACAAGATGAAAGGGTATTTAGTTCGCTTGTGTTTGTTTCACGAATTTATATGAAAAGTTATTTTTAATAATATTCACTACGATATTGATTGGATACTCGTAGAAATGATAGGATTTTCTGAGAGATTAATATTCAACGGAGGGTATGTCACGCTCGCACCTGGATTGATTCTCACGTAATATCCTTTGACGAAGTCGAAAGTAAAAAACCGAATAAACGCTATCGGTGAAGTCGAAGAGAATTTCAATTTCATTATAAAATCACATAAAAAAGCTAATATTAACTGAAAAAATATTTTCAATATCTTTTCTTGTTTTCGTTCTTTTATAAATTGAGTATGACTTTTTTTACTATTTATAGCTATTTAAAACACTTTAAATCTTTTTTTATATTAAATTCAAAATAATGTACAAGTACTTAATAACACATATTATTTCAAAATAAAACAACGTTTTCAAATATATAGGAATATATTTGAAAATGTTGTTTTTACACACCTAGACATTTTCATTTCGGTCTGATTTGTTTAAATAGTATTCGTATAGATAGAACATTTCTGAATTCGGATCTTAATTAAATTGGATTCGACAAAATTCCTTGTCATTATTGGTTAGTGAGAGGTCTTGTTGTTTAGTGTTTCTGACACCGATCGCTCGGTCTGTCAGGCCGCAATGTTAATTCACCGAACACTGTAAGGGTTCAGACAGAGTTATTTTCGGCGTAAACCAGAAATACGACCTTCCGTGACCTTCCGTTTACCCTCATTTTAAAAAATAAAGGTAAAGTTTTTTAGCTGATGATGCATATTAACACTAACATCATAGGTAAATTAATTAAAATATACATTTAGTAAGACGTTTGCTGAGGTACCATGACATAAAGTTGTACTGTACAGATTTAGATTTTTGTGATATAATTAAAGGTATAAGTTAGGACGGACGGAACGGAGAAATAGAAATTTCGTCTTTGGATTCTTAATTACAAAGTTAATTAATTTACGTGATTCGAGCTGGAAAACTCTGAATTTTATGCAAATAAGTCGTTTATTTGCTTTACATTAAATGGCTTTTCGTTTAAAATCTTTAATAAAATTTGAATACCATTGAAATAAAGTACTTACGGTTATATATAACTAAGAATAATAGTTAATATTCAAGGCGAAATGTTCACAAATTCTATATAATGTATGATACCGTCGGTCCGATTAAATAAATATATGTATAGGTAGACATAATAGTCATATTTTGGTATTTGTAGGTTACCTACCCACGGTAACGGTAAATTAGGTATGATCCCTAATCATGTTAATGATTATATTTAAAACTACCGAAAATGATACGACGATTATAGAAGAGAGTGTAGAACACTTTTTTCTTTTTGACTAGTTTAAAACGGGCGGCAAAAACATAACCCAAAAAGGTTTACAATCTACAATATTTATGTTTTTGATTACTATAAATTATACGTTTAAAATTCATTTTAACCTCACATTATCACAATTTGTATAAGCTTGTTTAAACGCCACGCAACGCTGGTGACTTAGAAACCCGTTAAAAAAAGGTTTTTTTACATTATACTTGTTTGCGTGATGTAACTTAAAATGCGACGTTAAGCTATGTACAGTATCGTATATAACTTACAAAGACAAAAGGCTTTTTTTGTTAAGGTGCATATTTTGGGTATTTATGGATATAAAATACCTAATTGTTTGTTTTATGTTTCTTCTTAGGGTAATTATTGCTACCATTTGGAAAAAAAGAAGCATGATATGTGTCCAGAAGGCTGTCATACGTGTCACTCTTGCCCTCAATGTGAGGACTGCGTGAGAGACGATCGTCCCAGAAATTGTTATTACTATTGTTGTTCACCGTAACTGTTTTTTTCTTATTTTGCGTAACGAACTGTAATTAATATTAAATAAAAATATTATATTATTTTTTATTTTTTTTCTATTTTTTGAATATCTATAATGTATACGATAAAAGTATAGACAGACATAACACCTAATCTAAATCATGTATTTGTTTTTATATTCATATGAAAAATGTATCGTCAGAATTTTTCTCTGGCGGGCTGCTACAATAAAAGTAAACAGTAAACAAAGGGAACTACTAGGTTGATAAGCGTTTGATTGTATGCCGGCAGCTATCGACGAACCTTTCCTTTTAGTAAGAATTGCTTTGTGAAATTTATCCAGTGCCAGTATTGATTTTGTTGGAATCATGGTAAATTTGTGCAGTACTTTGAAATTTAATAATCTCTCTGCTTGGTTTTACCAATATATGGTATTACCAATATATTTGTAAGTATACCATAAATACATACAATAAAATCGATTATTTTTAATTCATACATCTTCAGTTTCAAAATCGTGAAAGATCACTGCTTACTATCATAAATATTGTAATTTTTAGGAGAATACCATAAATGACATTTTAATATTTCCTAATATGGTAAGAAATAATCACACCATGTATTTCATGTATTTCAATCACATCATGTATTAACCGCAATCAGTTCCTTGAAGCTACCACCATCGCTGCTTTGTTTCACAAGACCTCCCGAACGTCGAGCGCTACCGAGAAATATCGTACCGTGGGGACCACCAGTGATTCGCAGATTGTGTTATACCGTTCGATTATAATTTAATTATAATTTAGACTTTTATTCTAACATCGAACAGATTGTCGCGTCTTGGAATTAGTTGACGTCAGTTCTACATAATTAATAGACATTAAAAGAGATTTATGGATAGATGTCGTCAATAATAATGTACTAAATAAAATTCAATTCAAGCCTTCAATGGCTCACAAAGAGGAGCGCATATGTTAATTAAATAAGTGCTGTGAAGGGATCTCTTTACATACTGGTACGTGAGAACATTCATTTTACAAAATGATAAGTAAGGCAACCTGTTCCTTTGAACTAAAAAGCGCTAATTAGTAGAAATTTAAAATAATTCAAGTCCAAATTAATAAACACAGAAACCTCATACAACCTCATACAACACAAAATAACCTCATCTTAGTGTGCGTCATACCATTTAAAACTTAGCTCGTAAGCATATCGCGCACGTGAATGTCGGTTTCTGTTTATCCACGACCTCGAACAAGTATACTGTTTATCATTAATCTACGCTAGAGACCTTTTCTCTAAAGAGATAATATAGATCAGAGAGCAGCTAATGCAGGGGTAATCTGGTATTACCAGGTTATCCTGGTGTATCCTTCATTTTCACTAGTTATTGAATAAATTAAAGAACAAATGTTGCTAAAAGAATGGAAAGACAAATAAATTAAATTATATATGACATTGGTCGTAAAATAGACAAAAAAACATTGTTAAAGAACGAGACAATACAATTAAAGAAAGTAAATACCTACTATTAATGAAAATGGCTAGACTCCCTAGTTGATTTATGTGATAAAAAATATAATTATTTGAAAGTAGACCAGTGGCAAGCGTCACAAAAGACTATATTAGTATAATCTTCTAATCTCATTTTTAATATTTTTTCTTGCATGATATCCAAATGAGAGTATAAAATAATTTAAATAATTCGATCTTAATAACTTAAGAGGCAAATGCTATCTTATATATATATTAGAAGTACAACGACCTAAATTAGTGGCTTCGGCCACTGCGTTTCGCATTAAGTAATGCCGGGCCCCGGTGCAGATCCACCTTATAGGCTCCTCTGGAGCTAGAGGAGCGTTGCAGGTAGCGTTGCTACGGCGGCGGCGGTGATCACTTACCATCAGATGAGCCGTACGCTTTTTTGCCGTGTGTTATCCATAAAAAAAACCTTAAAAATATATTTAATTTTTGGTATACAAATATAAACGTTTTTTGGTATCTATCTCGCACTACAGGCACTCTTTGTATTTTCGCAGCAGGACAAAAATCCATATAAAATGAATTCTGCAAAATTAATAATTGATAAATTGAAAACAATTAATAATTCAACTTTAAGGACATTTTAGGAAATTATTTATTTAAAAAAAGTTAACTTCCTTTTTTAAAATATAGGCATTCTTGATTTTGCCCAATTCAATGTTACCCTTTTATTATTATACTACCCGCCCGCGGCGTCGCCGGCTTGAATGAACTCTATTTAATTTGCGAATTTCAACTACTCCATTGTTATAATAACATTGTCACTTTATATATTGAAATAAATAAAAAATTAAATTGACATATATATTTTTTATTTTTTAACAGATAGAGAAAAAAAACAAGAAATATTGAGGGAAGATTGACATAATATAATAGTGAAAATTGCATTTAAGATAAGGACATACAAACACTCTGAGATAAGGGCATACAAACGCTAAAACAAACATTGTAGCTATTTTGAACCCTATTGTACACTACATGTACAGACAGTGATAGTTTATACCAATTTATTATAAGTATAGATTTTGTAAAATAGAAAAAAAATACAAGAAATATAACTAACATCAAACTTAAAATAGCGTCTAGAATGCTAAAAAATAACAAAGTAATTTGTTACAGACAACGTCGTATTCCAAGAAATATGGTAAAAGTGGAAAATTACCATATCCAAAAAAGATCAAGTGGCTTTATTTCAAACTTTCGATAAATCAACGAAACATCAAAAAAACCTGACTCAATTTTTTTTGCCAATATGGAACTGTGCGGCTATTACACATTTTGGTGGTGATTAAGTAAGGGTGCAGGCAAATGAGAAAGCGACGCGGTTGGGCTGCGCGTGCGCGGTGACTTCGCTCGCACCATGCGGCAAGCCGTAGCGGTGCTGATCACCGCCGCCTACGCAGCTGTCTCCGCGCAAATTGCGTGGACGCCTATTTTCCTTGATGGGAGCAGTAAGTATCAATATATGTAACATATTTTCATCAAATTGTGTAAAACATTGTCCATCCAAAAATTATGAATACCTGATAAAAGTACTCTAAGTTGTTATAATCATAAGAAGTTCACCTTGAGGTATTCTTTAGTCTTCCTCTGCTTATAAAAATATATAGATACATACCGTACGTTACGTGAAAATTAGGGATCTATTATATTATAACAAAAAATATTCCATTATATCTCAATTTTTTGTATCTTTATTTTATGAAGGTCAAGTGGATCTATGGACACAGTCTTCTTCAGGCTGCGCCTGTCCAACTGGAGAAGGCGAACAATGTGCATGCTGCGTTCGTGACGGAGCTTGCCCTTGTGGCAATATTGCACCAACACGATGTGCGCAATGCGGCCTAGAACAATACTGTTCAAATAGTATGTTCAATTGAAATAATATCCAACCTACATGTATTATATTGACAAATAGCACTGATTATACTACTTTAAATATAATAAAACATAATTTAACCTGGCGCTATGAACTTAATAAAATTTAATAATGTCTTTGATTTTCGCGAATGTTACACATTTTAAATGAAACACTTTTAACCGAATTAATCGCGAAATATTTTTAACCGAATTAATCGCGTATATTGAGTGGTAAGCATTTTTGGAAACCTGACGTTTCGAACGCTTTAGCTTTACAGTAGTCCTTTACGAACCCGAGACCCGTGAACACTTTAAAGTGTTCGAAACGTCGGATTTCCAAAAATGTTTACCACTCAATATACGCAATTAATCCGGTTAAAAGTGTTTCATTTTAAATTTATAAAATTTGTTTCTTATTATAATAGTGTGCAATATCACTATCGACTCACGGGTGCTAAAGAACAAATCCGGTAAAACATTCGGCCAAATCAAGTCACCTTCTTTTGAGGGTCCAGGTGCCTGTTCTTATATCCTGCAACCAGATGCTGGACAACGAGTGGAAATACAACTTTATAGACTAGTGTCAGTAGGAAGATTTAATGGTACAAGGTAAACAATATAAATAATATGTTATTTTCTTATAATTATGTATCTAAGAATTGTGATATAAAATAACAATTGCATTCTTGTAAAATTATAATTGATTTAAGAAATCTTAAACTTTACAACAAACATTAAAGATTTATTACTTACTTAGCTATAAGCTGTATCTCTCGCGGGGTAGTCAGAAAGAACGGTGCTCTGAGAGCTACGGTGAAAAATTTATTGCTTGTGAATAAACTTAATTATGATTTCATAACTTGAAATAAAAATGAAATAAATGTTTTGATAATTAAAAGGAAACACATACCGACGTTTCTGATTCAAAAGCCATTGTAACACTTTAACGTAATAGTATCTCAGACTCGTATTCAAGCAATTGCTTTGTTAAGTTTACCTGAGATTTGTTATTTAACAGAAGTATGTCACTGTAGTACACTTAGAATGTTATGGTTAATACTGTAATGTGTGGGTTTCTTTAATTATATTTAAGTTTCAATGAAATTTCGTAAATATATTTCATATTAGTATATTTCATATATTAAATATACTTGTTATAACTGTATTTTACTGGTCTTTTAATAAATAATTTTGATATTTTTTCAACAATCTATTTTGATAGTCCCACGGTAAAGTATCGAAAGTAAAAAATGCTTCCCTTTCCTTTGCGATTCAAAAATTTTGAGTAACAATAACGCGTACTTTGATTTTGGCAAAGCTTCAAAAGTTGTTTTTGCTATTTAAGTTGCTGCTTCTTCCTTTTACGGCTTCTTGTTTCATAAATTAAAATATTTATTTTGTTCCTAATATAGTTTAGTTTTTTTTTAGCTTCACACTGTAACCCCCACGAGGCAGGGTATGCAGAGGGAACCGGGGAACCTAGTGTTAAGACACTCCGTTCCACTTTCGTTCCCCACTTTTCGCTGAATTTGAGGCATTGCGTGTTGAGGGGCGAAACTCAACGCCGCGCTTTGCCTTATTACCAGAGTAAAATTGAAATATTAAATATTTCATTTCCTCAACTGGGGATAGAACCCAGAACCTGTCGGTTACAGTCACACGCTTGTGCCGCTGCTCCACGATAGGCCTCAACTCAAAGGGTTTTTTTCTTATATAGACTATCGTATTTTTTGACATTTACTTTTAAAGTTTGGAGAGATATGTATATAACATATCTCTCCACATACGCATTGTTACATATATTGAAAGATACTTATTGTATATTTTCCTAATATAAAAAAAATATAAAAAGGCCACATTTCGTTGTTCTCAGTACATTGCACTAGTCAGTTTCATTCTTAATTTTTTGTGGGAGTATGGAAATTATCGCTATTTTTTTAAAAGTGAACTAGCTTTAAGAAACGAATATCAGAATATAAAAAGCCGCACGCACGATGCTCAAACCGAAAAAAAAAATATTAACTGTTAAATATATATTTGCTTTTACATACTTACAAGTACTTTATAAACTTGGCTTTAATAATTTAGTCTATATATAGCGTGTACCTAAAATTTGAAAAGAAAACGGTAGATAAAGTTAAAGAAATATTATAAAAAAATGTACGTCAATTGATAAAAAAATAGGAGGAAATTGTGGGTTCGATTCCCACTTGAAGTGGGGAACGAAAATGGAACGGAAGGCCTTAACACTAGGTTCGCAAGTTCCCTCTGCCAACCCTGCCATGTGCGGGATACAGCGTGAAGCTGAGTGAGTGAGTGACTGATTCTCATTCGAAAGATTTAGATATTTAATGTTTTTATGTCTTTGCTCTGGTTATTACCACAAAAGTTCTATCACAACTCAAAATGCGTGTTGAGCAACATCCGGCAGAAAGTGGGAAACGGAAAAGTTTTAATGAGAACGGAGTGTCTCAATACTAGGTTCCATCAGCCTATCCTGCTTTGTGCCGGGTACAGGTTGAAGCAAAAACAAAGCAAGTAAATTAAGTATTTTAGGGTAGCAGTTGTATATTCTTTACAAAAAAAAATAATTAATTACCTTACAATAACATAACATGTACATAATCGGAAATGCCAGTTTGTTTAGTATAAGGAATATTATAATTACGATTACTTGTGGAAAATAGTAATAAGCAAAAATCTCTTTCGATACTTTACATAAGAACCTACATAGAATTTTATTTATATATTTCTTTTAAAAGCAGGAAAATAAATGTAATTTTCAATCAATTAACTTCTCAAATACAATTAAATTTAAATATATTTATTTGTATACATTTATTATTTTCATTAACAAATGATTTTATTTTAAACTTAGCTGTGTAGGTGGTTGGCTACAACTTAGTGATGCAGGCGCAGTGCCAGGCACTAGCCGCGCGGCGGCAACACGTTTATGTGGTGCAAACGAACGATACACTCCTCCTGTCGTATTGTTTGCTGATCATGGAGCTTCAGTACTTGATTTTAGGTAAAATATTTTTTTTTTCAACAATAACTTATACAATAACGTTACCCTTATTACCCTCGTATTCATGTTATATAATATTTATAAACTTCTTTGTACCGACGTAATCATGAGTAACTTTAAGCCTGGTCTATTTTGAGATTACTTTAGTTTAATTCGAGATTTTTCGATTATATTATTGGCTTATAAAAACAAAGAACAAAAATAATAGTTAAAACAATTTAAAATAACCTCGCTTACTTCAGCAGACAACATCAACAAAATAAATGAAAGTTTTCATAATTAAACATTTCGCACTTCAACTAAGTTACAGTCTAAACTGTTACACAGAGTCATTAGAAGTAGACAAGAACTAAGTGATATAATGGATGTTACTTAATATATACAGTTAAATACCTTTTTTACGGTCGAAGTTATTGTAACCTCAACGCAGAAGAGCTTTCAAAGCTTATTCGTTCTAGTGTTCTAGTAACTTATCGTCTCTTATATTAATGAGCTTCTGGCTTAGTCTTAGTATTAAACTATTATAGTACCTATATACTGTAATAAGATTTAATATGATTCTTAAAATATCGGCGCTCTAATTTACGTTTAGCATTTAATATTTATTAATATCAATGTCTAAAATTTGGTACACAAAAGTGCTTAATTCTAATTTTAATATTCGTCCCTAGTCTGACTACAATTCACTTAGTTAAAATAGATGAACATCTTAACAAAAATGCCCTTCAGTTTATAAAATACATTTACAAACATTTAATTTTTGCTGTGGATTGCTACTTTGAACTGGAAATGTATGTAAAACTAAAATGCATGTAAACTAGTAAATATTTTTTTTTTTTTTTTTATTTTTAATAAAATATAGAGCCAGTGTCAATGACTTATTTCCGAATTAAAAAACAAATAAATAACACGTTATTAGATTAAAAAAATATATGGTTCTGTAAGAAATCATAAGCTCTTCCTATTCCAGTCATTCAGTTCTGTTCTCATAATTTATCAATATAAATTAATACAGTAATCTCATTACTTTAGTCCTACAACCTAAAAAATCATACAATCCTACAGAACAAATGCTTGTCAATAGTTACAAATAGCAAAACCATAATGATTACATTTCCACGAGCATATCGACATTGAAACGGTAAAATTCGAAGCCAAATCCGGTCTTCTGCTATGCGGTGGCATCAAATCGAACAATGTGGATAGCTAGTTAATTGCGTTTTCATTTATTAATTGAAGTTGGTTGGGAGCGCGAACGAGCGTAATGATGCTCATTGCAATGACAGTGGATAATGCTATTAAGTGATATACATTGTTATTAGATAGTGCAAATATGAGTTTATTATGAAGTTATTATTGATTTCAATTACGTATAATTCTAAGTAAAAGTTTTTTTTTATTCGTCTCAAATATTTAAACGAACAAAAATAAATAAGACAACACGTTATAATATTTGTAGCAAATATTTCAAATATTAATTGAAATGCGATTTTTTTCTTCATGAATAATATAGCGTATTATACACAATTACCATATAAAATACAAAATGAAACGTAGATAAGAAAAATAAAATGACAAATAAAGAGAAAACTTAATGAAAATCTTTCTTTATTACACCACGTTAAGAATAATTAAGTTAAAAAAAATTTAAAAATTTCTTTTATATAAAAATGTCTTCATTACTTGGAGTAAACTTAACTTACTAAACATTTTCCCAATGAAAACCAAACAGGGAGCAGTACCATTCGATTCGGAATTGTGGCTTCGTAACAAAGGCGAAATTGTGTTTGGGTCCTACGATACCCCGCGCAACGTTGTCCTTCCGGGAATACTGATTGATTTCAACTATTGTTCAATCAGTTTCTAAAGTAATATAATATAGTATGAGGAAAACTGATTATGTTTCATATTTATTTTACATTTCTTATATTTCTTCTTTTAATAGTGTAAATAGAATTAAAATTCCTCCCGATACTCAGCTTCACGCTGTATCCCGCACGAGGCAGGGTAGGCAGAGGGAACCCGGGAACCTAGTGTAAAGACACTCCGTTCCACTTCCGTTCCCCACTTTCCGCCGAATTTGAGGCATTGCGTGTTGAGTGGCGGAACTCAACGCCGCGCTTTGCCTTATTACCAGAGCGAAAAATTGAAACATTAAATATTTAAATTGAAAATATTAAATATTTCATTTCCTCGACTGGGGATCGAACCCAGAACCTGTCGGTTACAGTCACACTCTTGTGCCGCTGCGCCACGACAGGCCTCAATTCCTCCCGATGGCCGCAATAATTTAATGTTCTGCAACATTCGTAATTGTCATAGATAACATAACATGTCTCTTCTTTGTAATTCAAATAAAATGTATATATTATTTTGTAACTATAAAAAACCGTACAGGTTTAGTGAAAGTTATAGCTCACAAGGTAAAGTCATATTTCCTCCACAGGATAACAGAAAAAACAGTAAGATCTCAGTTTCTCGCGTTCTTCAGCTTTACTTCTTTAAGTAATACACAAGGCGTGGGTTTCCACCCGAGAGGTGGATCTCGTATTCCACAAACAGGTAAGATATTTATATATAAGTTTCGCTTTTCTAAATTGAGATTTCAAAACTACTGTAATTGTTAAAAATCTAAGTCAAATTCAAATACTTTTGTTCAAAATAAGAAGTCACATGCTTAATTTTTTGAACTTCAAATATCTAGTAAATAAACTAATAATAATATCTAATAATATCTCATAAACCATCTAGTCACAAGAATCACCTGAGAAGTACCAAAGCAAGAAATACAGCGGGACTATTTTTTTACTCAACTACTCTACACAGCATCACGATATATCCCGCACATGGCAGGGTAGGCTGAGGGAACATAGGAACCTAGTGTTAAGACACTCCGTGGCACTTCCGTTCCCCACTTTCCGCCGAATTTTGAGGCATAGCGTGTTGAGTGGCAGAACTCTACGCCGCGTTTTGCCTTGTACCAGAGCGAGGAAATGAAAACATTAAATATTTAAATTGAAAATATTAAATATTTCACTTCCTCGAGTGGGGATCGAACCCACAACCCACCGGTTACAGTCACACTTTCTTTTTGTACCGCTGCGCCACGACAGGCCTCTACTATTTTTTTTATATGTTTTAAAACACTTTAAAAGATTCGTTTATCATGCAACTTTTAATACCTTAGAAAAACTTGCTTCATATCGTATCATAACTTATCTCATTTAAGTTATAAAACCATAGTTTTATGACTTAAATCAGTTGGTGCGGTAACTCAACCAGTTAATGTTTCATATGTAGATATTTATTTTATTAGTATCTTCGGTTTTTTTTACTTTTGCAAGAGACATTTACATACTAGAAGAGTAGCTTCTAGTATTAAAATCTGTAATCTGATGTTGCATTCTACGGAGTCCTGGTTGTGAAACATGGAAATTACACGTTTAAATATACACGAACCGTGTCTTTTGAACTCTCAAATATTATAAGTGCAGATTCAGTTTAAACTACTAGAATGACATATGCAAATTGTTCAAAAATAACAGTATGATGTTTTTTTTTACCAATTTTAAAGAATATATCCACATTTAAGAAAGGGAAATACTCATTTAGAAAACGTATAAATATTTGAACGTAGCGGGATGTGTACCTGCGATTCTTGGCCATCCATTCATAAAATTTCCCGCGACAATTCAATGGTCTTCAAGATTAGGGGCTGTGAATCCCGCTACGTTTTTATTTTTATACATTTTATAAAGAAATATTATAAGGTGTTTTTTTATTTATATTGTAAAAATTTCACAAGGCTGTAGAATGCCGTTGTTAAAACTATATAAAATAAATATTTACACGTAGTATATAATACTTTTAGGATTTATTTCTTTTGTAACCGTACACACAGTGTTTTAAAAGACTTTTTATTCGTCCTTTTTACGAAGACGTTTAGATGAATAAAGGGATCCTCGTGTTGTAATATAAGTAGATATATTTCCATACTACGTTACATATATTATTTATTTATGATTTTCTATATATTTTTTGTTATGACGTTTACTGAGTTACAAATGAAAATATAATAAAATGTAAATAAAAATATCAAATTGCATGCATAGAATAAAAATATCAAATTGCATGCATACGGCCGAAATTCAGACATATTGTATTTCTCTCCTCAGAGGCCACAAAGGGTCTCGAATAGAAAAAAATACTGTGACACTATAATTATATTAGCGTCATATGCCTATACCGCCGTTGTGACATTCCCTACACTTACAAGTTAATACTACTAAGAAAAGGTCGAGGCCTGTCGAGACGCAAGGGCACAAGCGTGTGACTGCAAGCGCGATGGATTCGGTTCCCACTCGAGATAATTAAATATGTAATATTTTTAAATTAAACATTTAATGTTTTCATTTCTTTGCTTTGCCAAGAAGGCAAAGCGCGGCGATAAGTGTGTGTGTGTGTGTGTGTATGCGTGTGGTAGAGTCACGATGCCAGTAATGGCAACACACATGGGCAGACTCGACCGGATTATTACCACCCCCGGCATTTAAGACCGGCGTTAAGTAGTGGCTTTGGCCACTGCGTTTCGCATTAGGTAATGCCGGGCCCCGGTTCCCTTCCACCTAAAAGGACGGCAACGCCCCTGTAGCTCCTCTGGAGTTACTCGGGGCCGTGGGCGACGGTGATCACTTACCACCAGGTGACCCGCACGCTCGTTTGCCGTCTTTTCCATAAAAAAAAAAGTTCCGCCAGGCAATACGCAATAGCTCAAATTTGACGGAAAGTGGAAAACGGAACAGACTATCTTAACACTATGTTCCCAAGTTTTCTCTACCATGCTATGTGCGAGATTCAGAGAGAAGCTGAAAATAAAAATTCGTAAATATCCCATTTTTTTTTATTATTAGATTCTATTCTTTTCTTCTTTGATTATTAGATCATCTTAAGAGCATAGGTATATAACTACGCAGATTTTTTAAAACTTTAAAAAAACCAATTCCATTAAACGTAGTTTTCGAGTAACTTCTACCGTTTACGCAACGCAGTATAACAATAATAGCTTCATGAAGGTTGTACAAGTTTTATTCAAACATTCAACACATCAGAATCCAAACTGATTTCGGTCTAGTATAATTGCACTTGTAAACTCTACTTAACAGCTACGCAGTAAAAACATTAAGGGGTTTATTTTCATATTATTTTTTATTTTTAAATTAGTATTTTCGACTTTAAATATCTTTAGGGTCTCTCATTGTTTTTGTGACCTTTGTTTAGATTCTTATTCTTCCTTACATTAATTCTGGCGTTTGCAAGTGTCTGAATTCTTACTCAAGCTACTTTACTTTGCGCGATTTTTGACTTGATTTGATTTTTCTGGGGTTAAAATATTGACTCTCATGTCCAAAAATTCTCATTCCATAGACAGACATAGCGAAGCATTTGTATCAACAACATCATTGCTTCTAGGCCGGCACAAAGTGGCCATACCATCTCAGGCGACGGTCACTGATTTGGTCATCATGATCAGATGGTCCATAGTTCCCAAGTCTGGAGGCATCGCCTCCAGACTTGGGAACTATGGACCAGCCGATAGGCTGTTTTAGGTCCTATATGTATATTACTCGAGTCCGGGCAAAAAGACTCCCGCAATCCATGTATAAAATCTTCGACATTAAAACCGCTGTGAGCATACCCTTCCAGAGGCTTATTCTACGCTAATGCGCTAATGTCATCGGCATATATAATCAGCCACGAAGGCTATTCCCTTATTCATGCGTCGAAGGCAATTCCGAGATTCGTCTCATAGATCGTAATAAAGACTGGATACTGAGTGTTCACCAGCTTCTACAAGAAGCTTCTCCATCTGTCCTTCAATGCCTGTGAAATCGTAATCAATGACGTAAAGATAAGTTGTAATATGCATGGCTGCATACCGGGTACCTGTCGACTTGTATATAAGGGCCTTTGCGGTATCAATTTAATCATGTAATGGCCATAAACTTACATTGCAAGCTTTGACTACAGCTCCTCTGCTCGCACAATTTACTACTATGTATTCCAGGTTTTCTGGACAGTTACATTTTTGCCACGACTTAAAGGCAGCCTTCTTTTCACGAGTCATCTCCTGCACCTTGTTATTCCACCTCCATGTCTTCCTGTCGAGTATGAGTTTTCGTCTTTTCATCTGTATCAGGAAGTCAGTCAGTATTGGTCTCTGGGCTACTTTCTACATAGAATGACGTCAATGTCTATAAAAAGAAGACGATGTTAAACTGCCAGGCCAGGCTTTTCCTTGGAATAACCTTACAGTTAGTAACCCTACACATACGATACCGTCTGGTCAACAAGTAATCAAGTAATTTTAGTAGAGTGGGAGTTGGCAAGCGTAACTCTCAGAGAGCGAAGCGATCAGAGAGCGAAGTCCCTAGTTTATTATGATTGTCTTTGCTAATGTTATGTTTCTGTCCCTGTGATTACCTCTTTGTATATATTTGGAAGTTATAATAAATACAATCTTTTTCAGGAGATGTTTAAATATATTATAAAAAAGAATATATGTTACATTTTAGCATCCATTTTATTATTCTTGTTGTTGAGATTGCAAAGAGAGTGCTAACAAAATCTTTATCAAAAACATCAAACATAAGCGTATTAGGTACGTAATATGTTTGTAAAATACACGAGTATCGTGATATTGAAACGACGCGACGTGCTTGTAACAAAATTCCATTTATTATTTCTATAATGACATTCTTAGATACTGCAGTGATATTTTATCCTCGACGTGAGCACTGAACACTGAAATTGCACATGATGATGTGACAGTCTAGCTGGTGAATACGGAAAATTGTTTTCGCTAACTTGAAAATATGCATTTGTCTTACGTTAGATGTTCAAGCTTCTCTTAAAGTCTTTTTACATTAGTTCACGTTTTCTACGATATGTTTATTTCGTTTGTGATACGTACCAGTTTGTTATAAAAATAAGTAGCGTTTTGAAAGGCCGGTACCGTTTTAAATGCATTTTTTAAAACCATGACATATGTATAAGGATATGTTGAATTAAAAATGACTTTTATATAAACAGCTTTAAATGTAATAAAAATAAAAACGGCTGCATTCAAATATTTTTTTATACGTTAAATCGCTGAGATTTCTCGATAAGTAAACAAACTTGTGTTGGGAATGGCTCGCTTCCCCGTTACATTTCAACTTAACTTGCTCTTAAAATAAAGAAAAAAAAGGTATTATTAGGCGCACGCGTGTGTGTGTTATATTTGAGTGTGTATTATTTTGTTTTTATGTTTATAAATTGTATTTATCTGCTTATATATTCTATTTCACAATTTAAAAAAGTTGTGAAAAGACGTTTGTGTGTTAAAGGTTATTACCAAATTAACGATTTCATAAATGATAACACGCCTTGGGAACAAAATGCTCGCTCCAGGCTATTTCAAATGTATCATTGTCACAATGGATTATATGATGTTAAATTTGATTAAAAAAAAAAGAAATGTCCCGCTGAGTTTCTTTCGCCGGTTCTTCTCAGGTCTGAGGCAGTAACTTTAGTGAACTGGTGGTAAATTGTTTGACGTTCAAAAAACAAAGCTTGTAACTTTTTATTTTGAATAAAAATATTTGAATTTGAATTTTGAATGTGTAAACGATGGGCATCATATTATGATATATTATCACAACCGTTACAACACATATTCAATTTCTGCATATGAAGCGTTGTATAGCCGTCTAGTCACAGCTTTCCTACATGAGTAATTTTGTATAGGAAATATCAGGAGTCAATTTATTTTATTATACAATGTGGGCGGTTGGTAACACGTATTGTCGTTTTGCAAAGGCAGGTCGTATATTGGGGCAACTAAGTCGTTCCTTCTTTTTCTTAGTTTGTTTTTATCAAAATGTGTAATTTGTTAAAGATTTAATGTTGTATTTAAATAAAATAAAAAAAATAAAATAAAACAAAAAAAAATCACAGACAATTTACCACTGATTGCATATAGTCAGATATTTGTCAGATATCTGTATGGTTTAAAGAACATACATTTAATACACTCTCTGTGCTCTTTCTAAAGTAAGAAAATGCAACTTTGCAGTGTCAACCCAAATAGGGATGCAGTACGTAATAACAGGCTGCATCAGTGCATTATAAGTTCTCATCAACAATCTCTTTTGCAACACATGCTCAAATATTTATGTACTAAGTGTTCATAAAGTCTATGTAAACTTATTCCGATTGAAGAAAAACAAATGATGAATATTATTTTAATTATGAAATAGCTTTACAATATTTATGACAGACCTTATACGTTTTGCGTTTCGTGAAGTGAAATATTTAATCTATACAAATAATTTGAATATAAATCTGTTCTTTATTACAGAGATTTCATTAAATAATTCACCGAAGCTTACGTTGGATCCGTATTACTTGGCTACGTTAAACTTATTAGTTACTGTCGGACTATTCATGACCTTATTTGAATACACCGCCCTTAGAATCTGTATTTCTGAATATAATTTACATATATTATATAGCAGAATTCATATTATGTATAAGAGCTTTAAGTGGAATATACGATTTTTTAAATTCAATTGGTATGCCTTTTGACTTATTTGGCTTAATCGCCACATAAAAATATAATTAAGTTGAAGAAGATTTTAATGTCATTCAAAAAAATCCAAATTTTTTCATGACAGCGTCGAAATATATATTGTAATAAAAAATAAAGGTATACTATAAACTCGCCCTGATCTAGCTATAAATAGTAAAACTATACTTTAAACAGGCCAAAATGGTATCACATAATGCATGAAGTATCACATCACAAAGTAGGGAACGGAAGTGGAACGGAGTGTCTTAACACTAGGTTCCTGGGTTCCCTCTGCCTACCCTGCCTCGTGCGGGATACAGTGTGAAGCTAAAGAATAAGATATCACATTCTAAGCTTCACGCTATATTCCGCGCTAGGCAGGGTAGGCAGAGGGAACCCGGGAACTTAGTGTTAAGACACTCCGTTCCACTTCTGTTCGTTAAAGATATCACATGTTACTATTATAGACGCTATGACAAAACTAAAGCCATTTAGATAAAACCGCTACCTAATCAAAGTTACCACTAGCGCTCGTTAAAGATATGACTTCGTAAAAAGTTTTACTAAAGTCTATTGGAACAGATTGAAATGACAAAAATTGAATAATACTGCCAAACCCTTATCAACGCCAAAATGATCATTGCAGCGACTTATCAAATATATGTACATTTATCGACGATCTCCCTACTTATAAATCCTTCGCACTAAAATGGACAAGAAAACGTAACCGTTACGATCATAATTAACAAATAACATATAGATTTTTGCTATCGAAATTCGTTACGATAGCAAAAATCTATATGTTATTTGTTTTTAAATATATTGTTATCTCTCAAATTGATAGAATGGTTAGTATAATTAAAATATGACTTAGAACTTGAAAATTAAATGTCCGCATAATAAGCAAGTTGTAAATCCCATTCTTGTATTATTATATCCTAGCTTAAGCGCCATAAATAATTTTCAGCTTAAACCGTTTAAAATTTTAAAGTTATATTTCTAGTTCTAATAATATCCACAGATTGTGACTGGCTCTATCAAGATGTGTCATGTCGTGGGGCTGGATCGTGTGTCCTAGCAAGCCCAGGGTACCCTGGACTGTATCCTCCACATCGCCGTTGTCGGTATCTCTTCGCTACCAACTCTGTACATACTCGTGTCAAGATATTTTTCATATCTATTTTATTGCCTAAGGAGTAAGTACCGCTATATTTTATTAGTAAGTACCGCTATATTTTAGTAGCATTAGGCCTTGACGGTTAAGTGTATGGTCCTCTGAAACCTATTATTATTTGGAAATAAATTATGACATGAGGAAATGGAAATTGTATTTTTATATGTTATTTTTTAATAACTATGAAAAAATGATTTATTTTTAATTAAAAAAAGAAATATTTTCAACATCAATGCAAACGCAATAAAGTTTAATTATATTATATACCTTTTTCTTATAACTTTTTAACTTCAAATTCGATTATATATAAAGAAACCAATTTAATGACACTAAAACAATTGTATATATATAGCACGTGCTTACTTGTTAAAAAAATATTAAGCAACTCGATCCATACTAACTTAGCCTTTGTAAAATTAAAATGTACAACAAAACAATGTACAACGTTCTTTGCGATCGCCGCGTGCGAGTTATTTAGTTTTACCTAAAACCAGGACACAGTTTGGAAAAAAAATGTTTACCTATGAGGGGGCACGAATTTATAATAATTTACCAGCTTCTTTAAAAACTGTAAGTTCATTTAATGCATTTAAAACACAGCTTGCTGAATACATATTTAAAAACTACCCACCTTAAGAAAAATAAGTAATAAATGCATCAGATGAGTAAATAAATAAATATATAATTTAGTATTGAATAATGTATGATCGACATCTATATATTATGTAAAATAATGTTTGCCATGTAAGTGACTTATGTCTGTAATGGGAAATAAATATCTTTAACCATATATATATATATATAATTATATTTTTTATAACCTTCATAAAATTTGAAATAAAATGTAAGACAAAATATAAATAGCGTTAGGTATTAAATTGTATTTTTTAGATTGACGCTGCATCCTGCGTACAAGGCAGAATATGCAGAGGGAACTTGAGAGTCTAAAGTTAAGGCAGTCCTATTAAGGAACGGAGTTTACACTTTCTGCCAAAAAAAAATGTTACCACCACCCGAGGGATCCTCCCCCGTTTATTATTCGATCCTCTCAGCCCGTTAAAACATTGTTTACATTTTTTTACATAATAAAGACGTTCTTAGAATTTTATATATTCAATAAAATTTAATTACAAAATCATAGTTCTAAAGCTACTGGAAGCTCAACGTGTATTTTGTAGGTTCCCTGAGACTGAGACCGACTGTTGATATTTCATCCATAATTATATTCAGAATGTTAATGAATAACGAAGGCCTTGTTATTCTCTTTCTTGTTAGCTCAGCGTGGCTCAAATTCAAAATCTGACATTTAACTTACTGTGCTATTTCGTTAATCGAGTTTGTTTACTTTAACGTGTGTATTATACATTACGTTTATATTTAATACGTATATAAGTATACATATATTTATACTCTATTTGTACATTCTTATTTACTATCGTAATAATTTGTAAATTAATAATATATTCTTAAAAGTAACATTTGGACGAATAAGTTTTTGATTTCATTTCTCTAGAATGTTCTAAAATGTAGCATTCTAACTGAAATCCAACAGAGTTCCATCCATCTACATGTTGCTATGCCATCTATATAATTATAATGTCAAAAAAAACTATGTGACATTTGTGAAAAAAATGTTTTATTCTGATTACTTTACATGACAAATTTGAAAAAACTTCGACTTCAAAGGTTTTCTCAGTAATATAAAGGAAGCATCGTTAAAAAGCCTCGAGAGGACCGTTCTATGTCAATTCCGGCGGAAGTATTTTTATCAGCCGCCCGCATGAAATCCATTCGTATGTTGAAAGGCCGCTGAACAATGTCTGTAAATAAAAGAACCTCTCCATATCTCTCGTTCGCCCTTATGAACACGCCTCTCTTAATATTTATGTACACAAAATTAATGTCAGAAATGTCATTCATTTATTTAAGCTTAAACTAAAAATGTATTTAATGCAAATATATTTAAAATTAAATATTTCTTCTTAGTTATTTATAAAATATAATATTTTAGGTTTTGATAGCACTCAATATATGCCTGTAAACACCTATGTTATGGGTTCGATTCCCATTCGGGCGGAAAATTTTCAATATCTTAATTCCCTTGTAAACGTAATATTTCGAAATTCGGTGTGAATGTTCCAATCCAAAAAATCCAAATTTTATATGACAGCTTGAAACTAAAATAAATAATACATTTAAATACACGCAAACTAAAATTGTTTAATATATATATATATATATATATATATATATATATATATATATATATATATATATATATATATATATATATATATATATATATATATATATATATATATATATATATATATATATATATATATATATATATATATATATAAATAAAATTAATATTTGTACAGTTGACATAGTTTGTAAGCGTAACGGTAGTATTTACATTGAATTAAAAAAAGTTAATAAACTCAAAAGATGTTTATTAAAGAATATGTTATTTAAAATGTTATATATAATAAATAGTATGAAAAATTACGATGGCGAGTAGCGTTCACAAGTATCCTTGAAATACAAAACTTTAATAAAATAAAAATAATTAATGTAAAAATAACCATATTTCTTTAGCTTTTAATTAATGTAAAATGTAGATATAAAACAAGGTCGTGCATTTTATATCAGAGCTATATTATGAGACATTTTTTCAATGACAAACTGCGCTCTAGATATTTGTATGAAGATTCCTCACTCATAAGCAAATATACTGCATTGACGCTCTACCTAGAGAAACGCAAGCTATCATTTTATACCGCCAATTAGAAGAAAATATGGTTCATATCGCATTCATTCTATATTTAAAGCAGTAGATTAAATGCAGAGGACTATTCATTGCATAGCTGAAATAGCGTAGGGGTGTGGTTGAAGAGTGCTCCCGACAATTGGTAATTATCACCTCTTTGCAGCAATTGTACCACGGACTATTTAACGTTGCGGGCTGGCAGTTCGCCCTCTGCTCCGGTGCTTGCAACGCTCTGTTCCGAGAGAAGTGCCACATTGGAGCATCCCGGACCAAATCTATTGTTGGAATTCAAGTAAGCTCGATTTAGCAGAATCCCATTGATGGTTGGGCACTGTATCGTTAAGGCTTTGTAAAGCTAATTTCTGTGGATCTCGCATTTGTATATTTGATTTAAACAACGATTTTAATAATTAAAGTTTATTCTTAATATGCGTTTGGTTTATGATAATTATTAAAATATTAATCAAACCGTCGTTAATATTCTCTATATAAAAAATAGCATATTAAACATTTTATACATAGCTCTTTGACGCTACAGTTATACGTAATTATTATTATTACTTTGTATCGGTTATGTTAATACCTTATTACGTATACATCTCATTTAAGAAATATACCAAACTGTCGCGTTTATAATCGCCTGACTGTACGCCTGCGCCACGAATGGCCTCAAATAAATATTTCATGAAGCAATTTTAATAATATATTAAAGTATGTATTAATTTTGTGTGAAACGGAACGTATTGTCTCAACACTAAGTTCCCAAATTCCCTTTGCCTACCCTGCCACATGCGGGGTACAAGGTAAAGCTGAAGAAAAAATATACATTTTATAAAATGAATCACAGAGAATGTGTCAGTTAATAATCGCTAAGATTTTGAATTTTATTACGTCAAGTACAATAAGCTAATTAGGATAAAGTCTCAAAGTTTTATTACAATCTAAAGTAAAGAAGGAACTTTTATAGGAAAATATATTATTCCAATTTTTGGTATGAAACATTACCTTCTAAAGCTCGATATAACAGAATCAGACTAGAAATTGTAATACAAACGTAGGTATATTTGTATACACATGTATACACAACATTGTGGACCCTCGTCGGAAACGAATCAAACCTCATACCTATGCTCAATACTGATTTTTAAACGTTTTGTATGTTTATGTGCTAAACGGTTTTATGGCATCCTTTGATCAACATTTAATACTCGTTTTATCTCAATTGATTTATAATTAAAAAAAATACTTTAATTTGAAATATTTAGTTCGACAATATATAAAATTTTTAATCATTTATTAATAAAATCAAGTGAACATGATACGACAGTACAGTTACACAGTACTGTACAGTTTGAGTACATATTTATAATTATTTTAAACTAGATAATTTGTCACGCGCAACATATTATTTATTAATTTTATGTATCAACTTAGGATATACGGGTATAAAAGATTAAGGTTTTTAACAACTGTTCTTAACTGTTTTGATTGATGTCTTTAGCAGGTATGCAATGGACTGCACTTATTACGAAAGTCAAAATTAACAAAGATAATACGAACTAGAATAAATTCTAACAAAATAGTAAGAAATTAATAAAACTAATATATATATATATATATATATATATATATATATATATATATATATATATATATATATATATATATATATATATATATATATATATATATATATATATATATATATATATATAAAAAACAAAAACCCTAACATAATACAAGCCTGGTATTTTTTTAGTGTTATGCAGTCAGGTTTTGTGTTTTTTTATACTAATTATTTTACTTAATTTTTTATCTTTATAAATTGGACATGATATTTTATTAAATTACGTTATAACGTTTTTAATTACATAAATTTATTTAGTAATGTACACTAAAATTGTAGTCTTTAGCTTGTAATAAGCTGGCATTATATCAATTTAATCTTTTAAAATTACATTGTTTCTGTAGTATTACATACAATCTCTTTCCAACTCCAATACTCTGACCCAATTTGTAGCGAGGTTTAACCACTTGCACTGCAGAACTGCTACTATTTATTGCATGACGGAACTTTATTCGTACTTTCTTATTAAACTGTTTTAACTGGAGCCCGTTGTGGTTATTGTGGCTTGTAAGTTTCAATTGAAATATAATACAAATACCATTTATACTCAACTCAGACTTGTTAAGTTTAAATATGTACTGTTTTGTTATATAGTTCTGGGCCGCTGGTACCACCATACGATTATAACGGCTTTATAGCGAAATTGGAGTTTTTGGAAAAAATAGATTCTAGTGCTCCACCACCAACAGTGGCCGCCTCGCCGCCTCTAGCTGCTTTAACTCATTTTACACATGACAAGAAACTTAACTACTTATCAGGTAAGTACGGGAATATTTTTTTCATTTTCTCCATAAGATTGTGACAATTTTAAAAACTAAAATATGCATGTGATGCTAGCGAGACCGAGTCGCTAAGTCTGACAGTCACGGACGCTCTATTGGTAGGTTTACATAAAACCTATCTCTGCTCTATATTTTATTTAACAACTAGACGATTTCATAGCCTTGTTTTTTATTATTTAAATATGATAAAATTGATACCATATACATATGTGGTACAGAACAGTGGCAGTACTAATATATTTGTATTTATTCATGCCGAATTTCGCATTAACAGTGTAGGCACAGGTAAACCTGAGAATTTAATTTTAAAATACTCTTTTCCCATCGAGACACTTCAGTTTTTCTCTTTCGGGCGAATTCAAGAGGTATTGCGTGTTGAGTGGCGGAACTTACCAAAACTAGAAAAAGAAAATATGAAATATTCCATTTTATTGAGTGGGAATCGGAGCTACAACTTGTCACCTTTACAGTTACACCTTGTCCCCTGGATCAGGACATTTCTCAAAGTATTTTCTTTATTAAGTTTGTAACATTCAAGTGACTAATTATAAGATTTAAAATTGAAATATAAAAGAAATAATTCATTTATGTATTTCATAATTATGTAGGAGAAAGGACTTCAGGGATAGAAATAGATCCCGCATCCAATGAGATATTAAGCAACCATGGAGGACACATAGGTTGCGGAGCGACTATACGCGGATATGGCGTAGGCGGAATCCGCTCAGGTCATTTCGACACTAGGGCTACAGCGTGGCGTTCTCAATGCTCTATACATTTGATTGGCACACCTACGGACGTGGTTCAAATTTCACTTTTTAATTACAATTTAAGGTAAATCTCCTATAAATATAATATATTGCTTATGAAATTAATTTATTTTTATTAAATTATTTTTTATGATAAAATCAATACAGCACATTTTTTTATTCTAACCAGATTGCAAAGTTGTAGATCTCATATAGAGATTTTAGAAGGCCTTCATGAATTTGGTGGAAGGGGTGAAAGGGCTGACAGATTCGAAAGAGGCGATAAAGCGTTATTACGAGTTTGTGGTCAAACAGTAAGAGAAGCAAGAGATCCCGCTGGCAGGTTTCTTGTAAGACAAGCAATAACTTCCAAAAGTTCTAATTTGACGATACTTGTTCGAAGAGCAACATCGCAAAGTGTTGACGAAGAAGAATTTCTTGATGGAGCATTTGTTTTTCATGACGGTAGGTGATAAAAACACATGTTATTAAAATAGGTGATAAAAATACATGTTATTAAAGTATAATAAACAATTATTAATATATTTTTTGCATACGAATTTAAGCATAAATAGACTTTTTATAGATACGAACGATAAAAATTAATAATTCAACTCTACTTACCTAAATTCATACGACTGAAAACATCTTTCTTCCTCTTTATTCTTTTCTGATAGAACAACATGAAGGTACAGTGTCGCCAGATGCAACTTGTGCGTCAAGTCATTATGGACTAGCCGCACCTGCTCATGGCGGTGTCTCTGCGCCATCACATCATCATATATTTTGGAATATTGAAGAACGACTGATGTGCACACATCGGTTTATTCCAGCTTCAAATCAAAGTGTCACTATTGAAGTAAGGATGTTAAATTGATGTTATTAAATATTTTTAATCTTACTACTTACAAAATTTGCTTAACGGTAAATTGTAATTTATATCAACAATAATCTATGCAATATTAGATCATATATTATATACATCATTATATATTTGTATGATAAATTTACAACTTTAGGTGTAATATTTTTGTTATTGCGTTATAATATCGCAATAATTAATATTTAAGTATAATTATTTATTTTAAATCTGTATAATTTTAAATTCTGTTAAACCAAAAAGAATGAGAATTAATAAGGCATGTTGTGTCGCAGGGGCACAATCGAGCTACTGTAAACAAGTGTGGAGAGTTCCACCCCCACTGGAGAAAATGAAATATTTAATGTTTCATTACTCCGCCCAATTTTCTTCTCCTCGATGACAATACAAAGCGTAGCGTTGATTTCTCCCACTAAACGCGCAATGCTTTCAAAATTTGATGGAGAAGGAAAGTATCTTAATGAGAGCAAAGTGTCTTAACACTAAGTTCCTAAGTACCCTCTTCTATCCTGCCATGTGTGGGATACTATGTGAAGATAAACAATAATTATATATAATGGTAGAGGTCTGTTATAGCGAAGTGAGAAAAGCGTGTGACTGTAACCGACAGGTTGTGAGTTCAATCCCACTAGAAGACATAACATATTTAATATTTTAAATTCAAATATTTAATGTTTCATTTCGTTCTGGTAATAAGGCAAAAGCGCAGCGTTGAGTTTCGCCACTCAACACGCAATGCCTAAAATTCCGCGGAAAGTGGAGAACGGAAGTGAAACGGACTATCTTAACACTAGGTTCCCAAGTTCCCTCTGCCTACCCTGCCATTTGCGGGATACAGCGTGAAGCTAAAAAAACTTATTTATCACACAGATACAACGTTTAGAACGTATGTGGAGTGCCGAACCTACCGGCAGTGTAGCAACCGGCACCGGAGGGTGTCGCACTGCCTGTGGCGACGCGGGCTGTGAGTGTCGATCAGCCACACCCCTGCATTTTCACGACCACATTGCTCTAGTGGCGGGCGATGGCACCCATTTGTCTTGTTTGTGTGGCGATTTTCAGGTAAAATTTATATTTATGTTTTAGAACTCACTGTAACTATTTATTTATGTTAAGAATTTTAAATCTTAACTATTGTTTGGTATTATACAACGTTTTACATTTTTATTGTGATGTTTTAATAATAACACATATTAAATTAGCACAATGTAATATAGGTGTCGATAAAGCTGGAACCAATATTGTGAAACGTGTTAAAATAATATTAAATTTAACTTGCCAACCGCAACCTGACTATTTAACCTGTTTTGAGTAGATAAAATGAACCTAGTGTCAAGACACTCCGTTATTCAATTTTCCACTAAATTATGTATTGAGTTGCAATTTGCAACTAAAGAATTATAAATCTCTAGAGATCAAATGCATGCAATGCACTACAATTACAATCAAACGCTATATCATTTTTTAAATTGTTTGCCACACTCAATAACTCTTGTTAAATAAATATTTCATTATTAGCTCGATTATAGCTATAAATAGTTTTAATGATTATAGTGTTTTTCATTGCCTGTCAATGAGCAAACCATATAAAAATCCAACCAGAAAGTTTGTTTCTATAATGATTCCCGTTTACAGTCGATCTTATCATCGTCAGTCATATGTGTCGGCATCATCTGTACTCCATCACAAAAATTATATTCGTCACAGGACAAAATTATAACAAACTAATTTATATTTCACGAACATTATCTAACACCGTACATAACAGCTGTTTTTATATATTGTTATTCTTAAGTATTTTCAAAAATCTCTCGTCGCTCGAAAATAGATTATGTATCGAAATAGATTGTCGATGTGTAGTTTAATAGAATGTTAAAATCATAGCTTTAATTTCTATACATAATATAAATAAAGTAAACATAAAATAAACGGCAACGTCTTACAAAATTACCAAAAATCGTATACATGATCACAAAGCAAAATGTTCTTTTGTTATTATGAAAGAAGGAAAATTCTATTCTTATCGAGCGTTAAGTAAATTGACGATAATTGCTTGACACAAAGCAAAATCTAAGCGATCTCTAAGCAAATCACAGCGCGCTTTATGTGACCTATAAATAACCAATCTTTATAACATGAATATTTTTTATTTAGCTGAACAATTTTTCGCGGCTTTCTCAATATTTTATCACCCATTGTTTTATTATAATATATATTCTCCCAATGAACAAATATATATGTCGAAGGACGCGGTGAAGAGTTGTTTTTAAAAATATTTACACCAGCAATGCATTTTCTTCAATAATGTCTCTATCTTCCATGACAATATTAAAACTGAAGATTATTTAAAAAAAAAATATTAATAACAATAAAAACTTCTTAGTCTATGCTAGTGCTAATTTTAGAATGTGACGAATTGCAATAATCACTCGTATTTATACCATAACGAATTTTACAAAAACTAGTTGTCATCAATTTGTTTATCTACTAATATTTTAACAATAACAAATTATTGTAATTTAGCTCTAATTAATTAAAGTTTTATAATTGATAAATCATGAAAACATATGTAACATTGCGATAACTAGAAATCACAATTTCTTTATAAAAGTTGTCGTCGCGCCGTTATATACTATATACAATACATATAATAGTCTTTATGTTGAATTCAATATGAGATTAAAGAAAAACTTTTCTCTGTGTGACTCGGCCTTGGTCGGGTCAGTTTTATTTGGTCGCAAACTTTCGCGAATAGATAAGATAGATAATTACATTCTTTAACTAACTATAATGCAGATTCTCAAAGCGAATAATTTAATTTTAATTACAGAAAATGCATTATTTTCGATACTTTCTTATGCCAAATAAGAACGGATCAGGCGCTGTAATTTTTCACTATATATATAAGTGAACTTTATTATATAAATCTACTGTTGACTTTTTCATTAGCCTTTGCAGCAATATAAATTTCGTCGTAAAGGCGTAACAAATAAATTAATCGTGTTACTCGGGTCTTATACCAACACGCCTACGGATGAACCAGCCTTTCCTTGACTGGCGTCCGGGTTGCGGCGCGATCCGCATAATTAAGTAAGAGGGTTACCATTAAGTATGTAATAGCAATAAAGCGCGCACCAACCACCCGACCGTAAGGGCCTCTGTATAGAAGCAAATTTACCGCTAAATAATTTACCATGTTCTACATATTATGCATATTACATACGATGAGTAACTTAAGCCCATGGATGGTAGATTCAATAGCTTCATGTCAGGTTCAGGTATAAACTGTTTTGTTCCCGTCGTACCAAAGCTGGCAGTCCCCTCTGTAAAGTTTTATTGATTTCTTTAACACCGTTTCCAAGACGTGTTTCCGAATTTGAATAGCAATTAAGTGATAACGAAGTTGCTCGACCTAATTGGGAAAGTTATTTGAAAGTAAAACGGTGATTTATATTCAGAAATGAGAAATTGCTAATGGGACAAATAAAATATTCTTGATGATTATAAAATTAAAATTATAGGTACGTCAAATGTAGAAAATGAATTGTTTATCATTTTAATAAAAAAAAAATAACGGGAGACCTTTATTATAAAATTATTATCAATATTTTCTTTAACTTATTATATTTCATTTCTTGTAAAGTTAAAAAAGGTAGGAATATATAATTTGTAACGCTTAATACGTAAGCCATCTATCGAATAGATCTCAGTCTTGGTTATTACACGACGCTCCCGATGACAACCCACAATTTCTCCCCTGCAAATTCAATTACTTAGTTAGCGGCTATGGCTATATAAAGATAAATGTATATAGCCCTTTGCAAATTTAACAGCAGATACCCTTGTTATTTTGCAGGAAAACGTAAAAAGATATTTTCTCATACAAATTGTAGCAAAAAACCTGTACCTACAAATTACACTGTTCTGAAAGCCAATATTCTCTATTTCCCAAGGGAAAAGGTTAGGGTCTGTCCCTTACTCTTTATTATAAGTATGCAAAAAATCAACTTATTAAGTTACCGGAGCGCGTTATTGATTCCCGAAAACCTCTGGATTAGATTATACAATTTTCAAAGTAAAATTGGAAGAAAAAGAAATACTTTAATAACATAATAGGAGAACTTACTTATTATTTCACCAGGCTGCATGGTTACCTGTAGTAGTGCGAAGCTGGACGAGTCTAAGATTGGAGTACTCAGTGGCACACTATACGTACGCTAGTCGAGGATTTGATTATGCAGCCGCATATAGCTTTAACGACGACGCTATGTGCGGTCAGCGCACGTACACCACACACTCGGGTAAAAATAGAACATATTATAATATGCTTTTGTTATATTAAATAAGATTTTTTCATAAATATGATGTGTAACATAAATTATGTTGGATTAATACCGATGATGCTCATCTTGCGAAGGTAAAACAACCAATTTAAATCCAAATTCAACGCGCGTCGCGAACGTTTGTTACAACGCGTTGGATATTGTTCTCAGTGGCGCGGGGCGTGTCCGAGAAAATTACGTGGCACCGACCCAGTTTCACGTCGCTTGGGGTAACGTTGAAATGAAAAAACCTTGAACGAGATCGTAATGTTCCAATTACACCGCTGATATTGCGGTTCTGCGCACCTACTATTCTTTTTATCACTCATAAGCGTTTAGCTTTAAGAGCTTTAAGGTTACAAATGTAAAATTCTAGTTACTAAGTATGACTTATATTTACCAGGGGAGATAACATCGAGGAACGTGTCCGTAACCGGTAGCTTAAATGAATTCTTCTACCAACAATGCACCTGGGTATTGGACTCAAACGTTGAAAGACAACTATATATCGATATTACGTCTGAACAGGTGTGTTATTTATTTTTCTCCATAAATGAAATATCAGTCTTCTTATAAATCCTCCCTTTTAATAAATTCTCCTGGGTTGGTAGATTCTGTAAACTTTTTTATGAAACTTGAAATAAATTTAACCTTCAAAGTGATTTTAAAATTGCATTTCATTTATTCTGTAGGATAAGTCTTGCAGCTCTTGGAATATTACACTTCACGAGTGGTCGGGCATGAACGCTCATAGCGACAGCCTGGCGGCGTCCGCTGGCGATTTACTTTACACCTTTTGCGCAAGACATAAGAATCACACCTTCATTTTACCTTGGCGACTCAACACTGTTGTTATTAGGTAATATAATACTCTGTAATCTTCTTTTCAAACTTATATTGTTGATTAGTTGCACAGTCGTTGAATTTGACATCACAATATTTTCTTTTTATACTTTTCTTTTAATATGCTTGTCTTAATAACAGCTACTTTCTTTCTGATTTAATAAAAAATCTTCCATATACTCGTAATGTAAAAAAATATAACAAAATAATGATAAGTATGCTTTTACGTATATTATATTGTGTATGTCATAGTATAAAATATTCAATAGGCATTAATGAGATATCCAAACTCATTTTTATTTTTTATCTATCATTTTTTTTAAACATACGTATGTTTCATTAAATAGTTTGTTACTAAAGATATGCCCCCAGATTTACCTTGTTAAATATAAACCAGTATTTTTGTAAAACCTTATAAATAAAATGTGCAAGGTACGGAAATACTGTTTGTATTATATATTTAGTAAAATATTTATGAATGGCCCTCAGCCCTAATACATCACTCGACTGGAACAAATCCGTAATAGCGCATGCTTTTGTGAAGGTAAGTATTGCAAAGATCTTCCTTCTTTGTACATATTAGATGGATGCCTGAGTGAGTACGTGCTGAGTTTTCCAATGATATTTTCTCTTCTTAATGTCGTATAACGATGTTAGACAAAAATATATATTTTTGTTAATAGCACTGAAACTTGCAATGACATTAAGATTTGAATTTGTGAAATCTATAGACGAGGCAATCAATTATTAAAAAATATATATTTGTTATAAATAGTAATATTTTCGGTATTTCATATATGTACATTGCATGACTAATGAAAATTATGAATTAATTTGTAATGACTGCTCGAAATTTCGCAGACTAGTAGCGCTGTCTCGTCAGCAGCCGTTGTACACCTTACGATGGCGGTCGCAAGTGGTTCGCGCGAACCGTCTCGTCCCACCGACACCTGCGCCCGCCGCCTCCAACGCACGCTCCACCTACCCCTTAATAACTTCACTTATTCTAAGTGTATTTTTAAAACTTTATATAATATAAAAGTGGCCATTTATGTGACTTGATACAATTATTCTCAAACAATGGGTGAAATATTCATGAATACTGGTGATAGTGAATTATTTAGTGAGTGATATTAACGTTTAGTACATACTTAGCGTTGATTTTGTATAATTATAATGGTACGTATAAATGATATGTATGTATATAGTTTGTATTATATAATTCACAAACTATAATTTCCATAATTATACAATTTAGTCATTTGGAAATAGCTATTTTTTTTATATTAGTTTGATTTTTGTATTGAGACGATTTTAATGTATTTTCTATTGTTTTTAAAGAACATGCTTTACATGAATATGTCAAAACATAACCAAAATAAAATCACGTGCATTGATTAATGAAATAAAATCAAAATAATTATCACAAAAAACATTTATTGTTTGCATATTTCTTTCTCAATAATCTGCTTTTGTATATTGTACTCTCTTAGCTTCACGCTGTATCCCGCACATGGCTGGATAGGGAGAGGGAACTTGCGAACCTAGTGTTAAGACACTCTTTTCCATTTCCGTTTGCCACTTTCCGCCGGATTTGAGGCATTGTGTATTGAGTAGCGGAACTCAACGCCGCGTTTTGCTTTGTACCAGAGCGATAAAATAAAAACATTAAATATTTAAATTGAAAATATTAAATATTACATTTCTTCGAGCGGGGATTGAACCCACAATCTATCGGTTACGGTCACACGCTTGTGCCGCTGCGCCACATGTGCGACGACTTGTATGTTGTCTTTTTAAAAATTCATTTAATTCCTGTAAATCCTACTTGTAAATTGTACAATAATTAACCACGTGTCAATTAGATATAGAAAATGGTAAATAGGTACACTAGCATTAAGTAACTGTAATAGGTGCTTATATTTTGTTAATATGTATAATCATAAATATTGGTGAGATGACGTTTTGCTGTGCTTATTTATATATGAATAGTGTGTCTTAGACTGTATATAAATGGTTGTAGTTTGATTCTCCATCAATAACGTATTAAAATTTCGCATAAACTCATTTTCCGGATCTGCTGAGAAAAAAATTTTGAAAGTCCACCAATTTTAAAAGTGGAGATCGAAATAAGACACACACTGTAAGTTGGTTTTATTGCACTCTTATTACATTAAAATAAATTACAAAGTTATTCATCACTTCGATATATTTTCTGCTAGTCACAGGTAAGAGATTTTCTATTGTTTTAAGAAAATCCAATGGTGGATACTATATTGTTCACTTATTCCACGATAACGTAAATCTTACAGCATTGACAAATAATCTTTAAAAATGACGAACACAAAAATTACATAAAATTCGACCACATATTACGATTGTAATTTCCTTTTTTCTGGGTGGCATCATTAAAAACGCAGTCAAGATGATAAAACTTAACTAACTTTTAAGTACTGAAATTTGGGAGTCACAAAATTTAAATCCGTGTCCCTCTTGTTATATCCGGTATACGAGATACGGCCAATTTTGCACAGTTTTCAATATTTTCATATCTAAAACTGTGCTTACATTTTTACAGTATTTTCAGTAAAATAAAACACATCAGTAAATATCACTTAGTTTGTGTTCTAATACAATTTACTCTAGTGAAATTTTATAGGAAAAGTAAATGTATATTATGTACGATGTGAGTTAGTCGAATTTATAACTAAACAGCACTAAAACGTATTATGCTTACTAATTAGCTAATTATAGTTTGATATTATGGTAAAATTGGTTACACTAATATAAATAACCATTGCATGTACTAATTTAACTTATTCATATATGATTTTATTGAAAAAATCATCCCAGTTATTCTGATGGTTAGTTGCACTCGACTATCAGTTATTTTGAAAATATGTTTTTTTAAAATTAAAGGTTAGTTTTTTGCATTCTTTATTGGGTGAAAATTATTTAACATAGCTTGAATGCTATATCAATTTAGCGTTAGGCCAATATTTTATTTGCGTTTGTGTTTTTCTGTTAAAAATTTAAGAAAAAGAAACAATAACAAAACTAAACAAAACCAGAGTAGATGTAGAAAAAAATAAAGTATGAACGAGGGCTACTTATGACCAAGTATAGATCTCTATAACCCATTTTATTATCTCATACTATGAGATTTGTTGGTGCTTTATAGCACAAATTAGAAATCAAAACAATAAATGCTTGGGGCTTAATATACAATGATTTTGTTAAGTGTGGCACGTCTAATCTGGTGAGAAGTATTATTTAACTTAGTCCTAGTTTTATAAATTAATTTGTACTACGAAATTAGATGTACATAGCTATCACTTAGATGTATTGAACGAATCGCTAATAATAGACTCTGTTAAAATTATTCAGTGATGTTTGTTACACGGAAATAGAAAAATCAAAATTATACTGTGTTTTATTTACAATTCCAATGTATCGTTGTCGAGAATAAAAGTTCAATAATCTTGCAATGAGCATACAATTGTTTTTGTTTAAAGCGTAAAATGTATTGTATATGTTATACGTTTTAGTTAATAGAATAAAAAGATAAACGATATAAGATTCACGCTTATATACTTTACAATAAATAAAATTGTAAACTCAAGAGAGTATGCATTTAGTAATTTGAAAAAATGTCTGGATATAGATTTGTAAACACTGTTTTTGGACTGTACAAAATGTATTTCGATATGGTTATACGAATATTCATCAATCAATAAAACACAAATGGAAAGATTATTCTTTCAAAAGTTTTAAGTGTAAGTAAGGTTAAGAACAACAACTTACAGTTTTCTTTGATAGTAACTTTTCTATACACAATTTTTCCTAGGCTAAGCTAGGCTAGGTCAAGTTAGGGGGGATACTAGCAAGATATATAGTAGGACTGTTGATAAAATATCGATATATCGAAATATCGATATTACTATTTTAAAAACTCCATATTTAATACTAATACTTATTGGGACAATACATCGATAGTTCGATATCGAAATGTAGAAATCGACACTCGATATTTTTTTTTAAATATATTTTTTATTTTTCTCACCAATTAGTTAAACTACAACATCATAATAAGCTTAATCTATTTTTTTTTTTGCACCCTATTAAGTTTCCTCTTTTAGTTTTATTTTATTTACTTTATTTGTATATTATCCAAACAGACAAAAAAGTGTCTAACAATCCTAGTAGTCAAACAGCTGAACTCATAAAACAACGAATACTTTTAAAAACTCTTACAGAGAAATATTGGTACGCATAATTATTATATTGAAAAATTCTATTTAATATATATTTTTAATAAATATATTAAATTACAAACTTTATATAAATAGCCCTGCTCACGGCTTTTCCGCTCGCTTGTACTTATGACACTGACGCATATTAAAACAACAAAAAATTGTTTACTCCCCTTTTTTCTTTAAAAATAACTGTATTTAAAAATTACTAACTCCCAAATATTCTCGTACTACAAAAAAAATTACTTAACGTACCTGCGAATTGTCGGAATGGGTGATAGTTGATAGTATCCACCACACACAGTAGATTTAAAATACATCCTATATATCCAATACGCGCCATATAAAATGTTACAGCGCGGCGTAAAGATAACTGCATCAAGCCATAAGTTCTACCGACCGTTAAAGTTTCATTTGAAACGTTCTTTTAGCTTTTAACTTTTATCCTTTGTGGATTCTAAGAACAGAATTTCTTTTACGATTGGAACAGAACTAAAAATAAAGTTTTATTTCTCAGCTACTCGTTGCAACTACTGCTATTATTTTGTATCTTTCTTAATCATGAGGCTTAAATTTTTAACCAGATAATACATTTTTAAAACCTTTGTAGTCACAGTAATTATCCCTAATTTTAAATAAAAATTGTTAAGAGACAATAAAAGGTATTTGTAAGTTATTTTTCCATGTTTTTGTATTGAACTGTTACTCCAGCAGTTATCAAGTAGTTATTTAATAACATTATAATCTGTATATAATAAAATAAATCTAAACATTCTACCTATAGTAACAGTATAAGTATTAAGTCAATAATTGATAGGATTAAACCCGACCTAGGAACTTTGATACATTTAGATGTAATCCGCCATCCCTCCGGCCTTCACTATCTTATTAGCTGGCCAATTTGTTCAGGGATCACCCAGAGACTTTAATCTTCCGGGCTTGTAATCATCGATATATATCTACATATATTATGTAATTAGAAAGCTTAAAAAATCAGACTCATTTTAAAATTAACACTTCTAGGTACCCATTAATTTTCACACGAATTCAAATGATTTTTAAACAATTATATAAAAAACTACGTTTCTATTTATATTCAATCCAAATTCAATTTAATACCTGACTGAAAGCGAGTTGATGTGGGAACTTTTCTATTCGGGGGAATTAATTATATTCATTTACCCGCCTAGTAGAACAAAAAGGGTTCTCAAGGGCGTTAAACACTCAAGACGTCTTATCTCAAATTCTGGCGGAGTGTTTTATCATTTCCCTCTCAGTTCTCTCAATGTACGCCACATTTAAAGGAATAGAGAGAAAAATAAAAATAAATTGGCAAATATCCAATGTAATCTAAATTTCGATCAAAAATTAAGACGATTTTAGTCATTTAAAAACCGTATATAACCAGAAATTGATAAATTGATTACTTACAATAGGTTTTTCATGATAAATTTATAAATAGTGTGGCTCACGCAGCAATGTCATTAGCTATGAAATGCAACTTTGTAGTGTGTTACACAATTAATAAGTAGATACAGTAAATTAAAATATTCTAATTGGCAGCAATTTGCTTGCGGCTTCCCCCGCTGGATTACAGAAATATTTTTACTAATCTCAATCACTTTTATATTCTATAGTATTCTATACTTTTAAGACAATATCTACACATTGAAAACTAAAATTTGTACAAAATAAAAAAAATGTATCATTTGATCGAACTGAATTTTACATTGATATAACTCTCCAGGTAGCCAAATATTTTTTTCCAGCTTCACGCTGTATCCCGCACGAGGCAGGGTAGGCAGAGGGAACCCGGGAACTTAGTGTTAAGACACTCCGTTCCACTTTCGTTCCCCACTTTCCGCCGAATTTGAGGCATTGCGTGTTGGGTGGTGGAACTCAACACCGCGCTTTCCTTATTACCAGAGCAAAGAAAATGAAACATTAAATATTTAAATTGAAAATAATAATATTTCATTTCTCGACTGGGGATTAATCCCAGAACCTGCCAATTACAGTCACACGCTTGTGCCGTTGCGCCACGCCACATTATATATATTAATCTAGTTAGCCATTTCTGAGATAGCGCGTTGGCAGCATTACATTAATAAAATGTTTATAATACAGAAATGCAAACAAAACAGAACTCTTTAAGAAAATAAATGTAGTAGAAATAATTTGTTTCCAAAACAAGTAGGTTCTGGATTATTTTATGGTCGCCGCTTCGCTGTCAGCTGCCGTCGTGTGGCGAAGAGCAGACGGCGGACGACGCCGCCATTAATTAAAACTGTAATTTATCTCACTTAGACACCGTGTTACTCACCCTAACGATACTTGTTTCACTGTTGTTTCGCTCCTGTCGTGAGAAATCATAAACTTTCCAAAACTTTCTTTTCTTGCATATTTGAGAAGAGTATTTTTAAAAATACAAGCGCTACATTAAAATTTGTTCTCGTTGGTAATTTGTGATATTTTACTTATTATATTTTTTGTATCTAATATATAATATAACTATATACACAAAACTCACACAAGACAAGAAAGTGGGGGATATATATTCCACTTTCTTGTCTTTGTGTGAGTTTTGTTTATATAGTTTACTATATACAAAGAAATATAATAAGTAAAATATAAATTTACATAAAGTACATAAAGAAACCTAAGCGATAATTCAATGTCAAGTTACTTTGAACTGAGGAAGCGGTCATAATTAAGTTTTCAATGGAGCTGAAATGTGGTTTCAGGGCAAACAACGTACGACAAAGTTGCAGTCACGCGTCCAGAGCAGTACGCTTGAGCTGTGGTCGTGCTTGATTTAATATGCTTCCAAATACTTCACGTGTAACAATTCAATCTTTATACAAAAGCATGATATTAAAGTCGGAATTAGTTTAAAGCAAGCTTGATAACCTTAATTTAGGTTCTCTTACTCCAAGATTTAAATATTAAGTAATATTTTTTTTATATATAGATATATATATATATATATATATATATATATATATATATATATATATATATATATATATATATTATATATATATATTATATATATATATATATTATATATATATAATAAAATATATATATATATATATATATATATATATATATATATATATATATATATATATATATATATATAAAATATATATAATATATAATATATATATATATATATATTATATATATATATTATATATATATATATATATATATATATTATATATATATATCTATTTCTCGTCTTTTTACTCTGTTAACTAATTCCTACTAACTTTCACAACAAGAAACATAACTTAGACTGTACTTAAAACGGAATTAATTAAAGGACAAATGGTATATTTTATTCACTAGTACGAGCTGTAGGCCCGAATTTACTGTGGGTAGCGGTAACAATAACATTCAGTGTATTGTTTCTACTAGGCAACATTTCTCGTTTAATGTCTCGAGACAACCCTAAAACGCACCTGTGAGGTACTCCTTACCAGCTATTGTTCGAGAAATACGCCATTAAAGTGTTTCCTCTTTGAGTGCCACAGGGCAAACTAACAAAGATCTATCAGTGCACCTTGAATAGTGAACGTGCTCGAATAGAAAGCAATATTTTTACAGTAATGCCATATGAAATTATCTATAAGATTCTGAAAAAAATAAATAAAGTTAAAAGACGTTCTGAAGATTATTTTATTTTATTAAGAATTATACATTTATTCTATATTTATTAGTTTAGTATATTTTTTATAAATGTTTACTGCATGGAACGTGATAAATTTGTTGCCCGTATCACGAGACCAGCCATGGCGCAGGGCGCCGGTATTTAATAAAATAACCACAATAACTGACGGGAACTGTCGTACAATTTTCCTATGCTCAGCCTAATTTATAAACTTTATATACCAGGCCGTAGTGCACGATTGAAAAATATTTATGTTAAATATCATACTTTTATTTGAGCGGAATAATTATTCGTGTATAAATTATTATTTAGTTTTGACTAAAGACCTCACGGACTGTCTGAAAATTCATATGGCATTGTAATACTTGTTGTGGCTGCAATAGAATATTCATAGAAGCGCTTACTTGTCAAAGTGTGATTAAATGCATATTGGACTTTTACTAATTTTAAATATAATACTTTGCTAAATTATCTTTAGTAATTAACAATAGGTAAGCTTATAAAAATTGGTGAAGCATGTTTTATTGCTTATATGCGACTTCTGCACTTTTGATGAACGTACAATAATAAAATGTGTTCGTCTGTTCAGTATGTCTATCGGATCGTCCGGTATGTCTAATCGTCCCGTTTGTTTGATTGCTTAGACGCTCCGTTCTCAGGAACTGCTGTTTTTATAACTTTTAAATTGTTAATCCACCACTCTTTAGTAAATTAAAATACTTATCTGTTTTTTTTAGTTTAGTCTTCCGACGATGCTGGTAAACAGTAGGGCAGTTGTTCTGTTGAAAGGTGACTTCCGCCTGTCAAGCGAAGTTCGTCCATTAGATGTTAAACGTCGCAGAATTTTTTGCCTAACATGAACAGAGACAATTCTTGAGATCAGTAAATTATATTATTATTTGCAATACTCAGAATATACAAACAAGATAATGACTATCATACATAAGTCCAACACAGTCCAACAAGCACCGATGTTAGGGTGAAGGAACACATAGTCCTATATCAAGAACGATCCGTAAGGAGGAACCCATTGTTGGAAATTTTATACCATTTGGATTCCAGTTTTCACACACATTCATACATAAAAAAAGTTTAGTCTTAAGCCCACCACACCAGAGCGCAATATACAGCCAATTCATTCTGCAAGTATCCATCACGCGACACAATTAAGAAATCGTTAGCGGTAGTTTGATATACAATTATGTCGTTATGCAAACTGACAGGCGGATGCCATCTTAATTTATCCGTGAGCACGCAAATTGCAAATTGTTTGAAACGTGAGGTTAAATTTATTTAATTTAATACCATCTTTTTATTTTACAAATTTCAATAAATCTTCTTTTTTACTTCCAAATTATTTTAAGCAGTACTAGTAGTATTATTCATTATCGAATTGAATGACAACGTCGGTAACGTCGTGCAATTATATTAATCAAAATTGTCTACAGCATATCATAAAAATGTTAATTTAGAAGATATCTTAGTTCTAACATATGAGAGAAGAGTGATCGTCACGTCGTACGATCACGGCCCTTAACCGAGTAGTTTGTTCCTATAATTTATTTATTATTTATTTAAAGTTTGAAGTAACTATATAACGAGTAAAATCTTTCATAGCGGATGAAAGCAAATACTATCTTATCCGGACTCTAAAAAAAAATAAACCCATTACACGTTTTCACTAGTCTTTTATTATATATTTTTTTAAATTGTTTTTATAGTTTATAGGATTTTGTACATAAAACTAATCACGATCAGATGGAACCGATTTTAATGCTGGCACTGTGTCGTCCTCGATTTCTAATTCTTGGCAGTGCCTCTCTTAACACTATTAAATTTCAATTTAAATATTTCACTTTATCTTTTCCTTTTTTAATTATTTGATTTTCTCTTCTACCTTTTCATTATAAAACTGCGTATATCTATATTTTAGTATGTTTCTGTAGGTATAGTGTTTATGTGCTTGTATATTGATACTTTTAAGTATGTTGTTTGTTTATAATATTAACGTACTAGTTATTTTGATATCATTTCCTTTTGATCTTCTAGAATCCAAAGGTTCTGGTAGAAATCTCTTTTAGTGATTAGTTATCCGTTGTACACATTGTTTTATTATTATATATTTTCTATATTTTCTCTCTTATAGGGTAAGTAAATAACTAAAAAAAAAATAAATAATGGCCACCCATTATTTCTACTACGATTCGACGATAATAAATATAAAACCACAAAGACTAATATGAACATTGAAAAGAAAAGAATTGATAAATAATTTGTACCTAAATAAAAAATATTTTTCATAATATCGATACATATATATACAAAGCATAGTAATACTCTTCTTTTGACACATTAATTTGTGTGAACGTACGTATCCACATTTGAGTACAATCAACTTCAACGCGTCCTTTCTCCCTGAATTACTGAAGCGTTAGAGACGATAGCGGCTGAATAGAACGTTCACCTAGAATAGATTTGATTGTGTTGCGTAAACTGAAATCAAATAAAATCTTTAGCTTTATGAGGTACTTTCCATTAATGTATTAAATATTTATCAAAAGAACGTATTTGTTTGAAAGAATCGACGGCGTTGAATTTTTGTTCACTTCGTTATATTATAAAATTCCATATGTAACTTTCAAGTTATATTAACTATTGTAAATAAATATTAATTTAACATTTCTTCGCCTGCACTCATAAACATATAAGCAAAAATTTGCCTAGACTACAGCTTCGTTTGAGTACAATCTCAAACTCTAACTGATATAAATCGTTTAGTCGAGCTAGCTGGTGAGGTATGAAATAGAAAATAGTTAAAAAAAACAACTAATCTAAAGTTAGGACATTGAAAATAATTTGGTCCGTAAATGGAGTTCCTTGTGAAAGGAAGGAAGCGAGCCCCGCGAATGTTTGTCGGGCCAAACAATGAGTTCGCATTTGTGGGGATTGCGCTCTGTTGACGCGAATCAAAACAACTAATAACATTGCTTAAACTGAGTAAAGCTAATACTTTATTATAAAATAAAATATTATCACATGAAATGATTCCTTCATTAAAATAACATATTATAATATTTGGAAATATTAAAAATAAATAAAAGTATATTCGCTACACTTCTATATACTAAAATAAAATAAGATTTTTATAAGTTTATTGCTTTGAAATAACGAGTAAGCAGTAATTTCGTTCTTTCTACTTTTAAATAATATTTTGTAAACGAAAAGCAAGAATCACAAAGTGTATATCTTAAATTTGATAAATAAGAATGAAACTAAAATCATGCGTGTACAGATGTACGGTATATCTGGCTAAGATCAGGGTCAGGGATCACTCACTGTGTGAAGGTGGTCTAGACGATGGTTCCCCTTCTCACATCCTTTTTACATATCCCAAGTTAATCCATCCCATATATGATATCCTTCCCCACAAAGTTTCCCATCCCCTTAATGTACATATATTAGATATAACAATATTAAATTGTAGACTAACACCTTTGTATTATATACTTCTTATTGCTAACCCTGTGTGTAGATATTGTATATATATACATATTTTTTTTCCAGCTTCACGCTGTATCCCGCACTAGGCAGGGTAGGCAGAGGGAACGGAAGTGAAACCTAGTGTATGAACTCCGTTCCACTTCCGTTCCCCACTTTCCGCCGAATTTGAGGCATTGCGTGTTGAGTGGCGGAACTCAACGCCCGCTTTACTTTATTACCAGAGCGAAGAAATGAAATATTAAATATTTAAATTGAAAATATTAAATATTTCATTTCCTCGACTGGGGATCGAACCCAGAACCGGTTTACAGTCACACTCTTGTGCCGCTGCGCCACGACAGGTATATATTTATTTTAATATATGTTTTTTTTGTTATAGGTAAAGGCAATTTTTAACTTGATTTTCTTTTTTAATATGCATTCTCCTATTGTACAATATTATTTTTTCTACCGTACATCCCTCTTTCGTGTCTTCTCCATTCAACGTGACATTGGCAAAGTGATATGGCTCAACTGGCACGCTCGGAACGCCATACCATGAAACTAAAATATTCGAGGTCTGTTGTGGCGCAGCGGCTCAAGCGTGTGACTGTAACCGACAGGTTGTGGGTTTGATTCCCGCTCCAGGAAATGAAATATTTAATATTTTCAATTTTAAATATTTCATGTTTTCATTTCTTCGTTCTGGTACAAGGCCAAAAGGCGGCGTTCAGTTTCGCCACTCAACTGCAATGCCTCAATGCAGTGCCTCAAATTCGAAAGAAAGTGGGCAACTGAAGTGTACGGAGTGTCTTAACACTACGTTCCCAAGTTCCCTCTGCCTACCCTGCCATGTGCGGGATACAACGCGAAGCTGAGTGTAAAAGTGAGTAAGTACAATTCATAAAAGTTGATAACTTGAATTTGTATGCAAATACTTTTAAGGATAATAATGTCTTTGATTTTCGCGATTGTTACACATTTTAAATGAAACACTTTATACGGATTAATCGCGTATATTGAATGGTAAACATTTTGAGAAAACCGACGTTTCGAACACTTTACAATAGTCCGTGGTCACGGTAGTCTACCCGTCAAAATCACAATCACATAAGTATGATGAGCCATGATATATATGTAAATTTTACAGAAAAAAAAAAAATAAAAAAATGCACAAAATGTTGTTAGAATATGTATTAGAAGACAAATTTCGCCGCTATTTACAAAGTAATAAAAGCTCAAGGGGGTTTTTTGCGATCTCAGAACTTAGTGACCCTTATTTAACTCTGTAACTCGCCACTCCTTGTTTTTTTTTAAATATATCATTGTGTTAACTTATAATTTAAAAAAAAATCAAGAAGCGGCGTTAAGTTCCACCACACAACACGCAATGCCTCGAATTCGGTGGAAAGTGGGGGAACGGAAGTGAAACGGAGTGTCTAACACTAGTTTCCTAAGCTCCTTCTGCCTACCCTGCCGTGTGCAGGATACAGCGTGAAGCTGAGAACAAATATAGGTACTTTATACAAATGAGACTTGCTGCTAAAATGTTTTCATAAATGTCAAAATAATAAATCCTATTATTGATCTCAGATTCTTATTGAAATGCTACCTTTAAAAATATATTTATAACATACATATATTTATATAACTAGGTATAAAAAACATATAATTGATAAAACAAAATTTAAGGCGTTTATTATTGGACCACGTTATAAACCTTACCAATATATAATCACTTTAACGTAACGATATCCTGCTAATGGTAAGTTGCTGAAAATTCATGACTCAGTATTATATCACATCTAACGTAAATACGAAAGCTATGTTATAAAAATCGTAAAATAGTCATAAAAAAACCATATTGATTTAAAATAAAAATAAAAAAATTTTTTAGAGTACTTTAGTAATATACTAATAGAACAATTACTTAATATAAGCAATTTATTAACGTATATATGTCATGTAAACAGAAAAGACTTTTAATCGTTTAAAGTATTTACTTGAAAATAGAATTTATTTTATGATTTTATTATGTTTGTTCTGCATCCAAGAAGGGTTAGCAGAGATATATCTAAACTTAACGCCGCTCTTTATCTACTTATCCTCTCGGGAAACGAATTGTTCCCCCCAAATCGAGATTAAACATTCCTTAAAAATCAAAGTGAATAAATATAAATTAAGAAAAAATGAAATTTAGATTGCAATTCCTAGTAAAATAAAATAAAAAAAAAATACCATTTTATATTTGTATTAATTTCATACCAATTAGTGCATACACCCGCAAATTTGGGTTTGCTAAATATATTTCCCACGTAATCGAAAAGTGAGTAATGAAATATTTAACATTTTCAATTTAAATATTTATATTACATTTCTGCTCTAGTACAAGCAAAACGCGGCGTCGAGCTCCGCAATGTCTCAAATTATACTCAAAAGTGGGGAACAGTTGTGTACCGGAGTCTTTTACACTAGGTTCCCAAGTTCCATCTGCCTACCCTGCCATGTGCGGAATACAGCGTGAAGCTGAGTGGGTGAGTCAGTAATCCAAAAGTATAGGGTAATTCTCGTAGACTTATAGTAATAAAAGATGCCAAGAAGTGAGAACTTGGTGTGGTTAAGGATTAAGGTCAAGATACATATTGCTTATTCTTTTAATGGGACAGCTATTTTCTAAGTAAATTTTATGAATCTCTAAAGATTTCTTTTAACGAGTACTAGCAAAAGTATGTGTCGACGCGACAATTTTAGGGTTAATTCCCAGTTTGATACCCTGCAGAAAAAATATGCTTATCGTGCTTACTTGTCTTTCAATGCCTAGTGGACACAGATGATAACCCACATCAGCAGTGTATATCCCCTTTTAACAAGGAAACATGTTAATAGTTTTAGTAGTTATAGATACATAAGCTTATAAATTATACCAATAAACTCTACTAGCGCATGTTGGATAACGAGAGTGTGTAGATTTCAGGCTGGATTGGGCACAATGGACGCCATTTTGTTCAAAGAAGTTGTTTTGGTCCCTCTATTTGTGCTCCTTTAGAAGATAGAAAATACCTACCTAGATGATGACGATTGCGTTTCTAAAGTGATCTGCGATCGCAGAATCATCCAAGATAATGGGACTGATATACAAAAATAAAAAAAAAATACGAATCAAATGCCAGTACATAAATTTCTATTTTAAAAAGGATAAAAATATTACACAAACAATATATTTAAGTCATAAATAAAGGCATATTTTGAAAATAAAATGTACAGGCCGCGAATAGGCTATGGCTGAGGTAAGAAGTTTGTCGCCAACTAAATATTGTAATTCGATTGGCAATTAAGCGACCATACGGACTGTCGATTGCAGAGCTTCGCAACTTAGTTTAGTAATTATTGTGTGTTTTACATACACTTTTACAAATATTCATAAGTTTTCATAGGATGTATAGGTTTGTCTAGACCAAATATAAAACTGTGTTTTCAATTTCTCGTTCTTTACTTAAGTAATATTCAAAGTTTGTTTTATTAAAATAAACTGTTAACAGTTGTTTGGAATAATGAATAATGGAATGATGGAATGGTGGGATGATGACGTGAAAGATGCAGTAGAAAAAAATAAGGAAGCATGGCAGGATTACGAAGCCTCAGGTAAGGATACAGGTGAGAGAGATAAAAAAAGAGTAGAAGCTGCAAAAACCCCAACACGAACGAACTGATAAATACGAAGCGTGAAAATTTGAGAAATAAAGAGAGGAAAGGTTTACGAAGAACTTCGAGAAAACACGAAGTTTCTGGCGAGAAATGAGTGGTTCCCGAGTTGCTCGCTAACCTGTAGAATGAAAGGTGTGCTTTCGAAGAACGGTGATCTAATAGCAGAATAACCACAGGTTTTGCAGCGATGGGCGAATTTTACAAGAAGATGTTGTGAATTTTATGACGCCCTGCCTCAAGTAACAGCGAAATGCTGAGACTTGGTGTAGCTTGATGGCGAAATCAGTATAAACGAACTCGAAAGTGCCATACATAGTTTTAAATTTGGTAAGGCAACGGGAGCAGAATGGAGTTTCTGCCGAGATGATCAATATACGCGTCTTGGACCTGTTCTGGTTTTTGTGTAATATACTGGAAATCGGGGGAAGTCCCAGACGATTGGGTGGTGGCAGTCATCGTGCTTTTGTATAAAGGCACGATGACTACACTCACCAATCGGCTATCATTTTGATTAACTTAGGTAGTAAAGTTTATGCTAAAATATTAGCGAGAAGAATGCAAGAAAGATCCGAAAGGCTATTGAGGTCCAGGGAGGCTTTAGACTGGAAGAGGGTGAGGATCAGATATTTCCTTCTGCATGATCACGGAAATTTTTTGGCAGTAAACCAAAAAGTTTTCTGTACTATGTGGACTTGGAAAAGGCGTTTGACTGGGTTGTAAGAGAGAGATTATGGGAGATACCCATATAGCCCAGTACCATGTGAGAGGGGACCATTGGTACAGGCTGTAAGGTGTCTTTACAGAAATCACTCAGCCTACGTGCAAGTAGGAGCTGGCATGTCGCTTTGATTTGATATCCAATCGGGGTTAGCAAAGTTGGGCCATGTCAGCTTGTTATTTGTGTTTGGACAGCGTCTTCATGGAGTGAGACAAAGTGAAATTGGAGTGAAAGTAGTACCTTGAATATAAATTGCTGCTTTATGCAGATGATGCAATGCTTATTGTATCATCAGAAAGCGAGTTACAGGCGTGGTTACCACTCTGAAAGAAGGGCTGTGCGAATAATAGTCTAAGCCTGAATGCGAATAAGACTAAGGTTCTGATATTGAAAGAAAGAAGAAAGGACAGAATGTAAGATCAGTGTATACGATAAGATATAAGAAAAGTAATGAGGTAGTATATCGTCCGAGAAATTTCTATTTCACAATTAAAAAAGTTGTGATAAAAGACGTGTGTGTTTAAGGTTATTACACAATTAACGATTTCATAAATGATAACACGCCTTGGGAATAAAAGATTAAAATGCTCGCTCCAGGCTATTCAAAGTGTTCATTGTCACAATTGATTATATGATGTAAAAATTGATTAAAAAGAAAAAGACATGTCCCGCTGAGTTTCTTTCGCCGGTCTTCTCAGGTCTGAGGCAGGAACTTTAGTGAATGGTGGTAAATTGTTTGACGTTCAAAAAACGAAGCTTGTAACTTCTTATTTTAAATAAAATATTTGAATTTGAATTTGAATTTGAATTTGAGAAGTATGTTTAGCAGAGACGGAAGATGCGAAACGGATATGGAAATGTGTATTGCTGTTGGTAACAGAGTTAACGGGGTCTTAGCTGGATTGTTGAGACGGCGAAACGTCAGCATAGGTGCGCGTTTGGCCGTACACAATGCAGCGTTGGGACGACACTGTTATAACGGTAGCGAAAAAGTGGGTATTGCAGAAGAGAATGTAAGAAAGATGAATACTGTAGAGATGCAATCTTCGTCGGATATGCGGAGTTACTTTGGCTGATCGCATACCCAATGAGCGATACACAGAATGGTAGGTACTAGCGTGGATGTCACAGTGAGAATGAAGAAGAATGTG